>OY998182.1:53995315-54152943 GCA_963921935.1 Galeruca laticollis | reverse complement strand
TAGAATAATAAAAAAGTGGATCTCAGTTGCGCCCCATATCTTCAAATTTAACTAAGACATGCATCTTGCTTCTTAAGAGTTTTGGATGACACTAAATCAAACAAAGACACAAACACGACTAAATAGTAAATCTAAGTTTCACAAATTAAGACTTTTTCTGGAATTCCCAACATCGGTCATGAGTTATAAAGGAACTATTCAATAAATATTTGCTACCCTTTTCAGATAATGCCATCAATAAAATCAAATAGATACTTTTTTCATCGATCATAAATGTTTTAAACTTCAGAAGAATTTAAGAGGGCTACCAAAAGGTATTCAGTGCGAACAATAGTTTTCGGAATACAAAAAGGGTAGTAAGCTGTTTGACTGGATGGAATCTATCCTGTCCTATTCTATTGCTATTATAGACAGATTAAACTGTTTTGTGGCATTGTGGAGCGCATATAATTTTTAATAATTTTTAGTTTGGAGAAAGATCTCTCACCAGACGAAACAGAAACTGGTAACGTGATTAAAAATTATAGTCATTTGTTCGATATGACTAATATACGGTGTACAGTCAAGAATGATACATATTATAATTAAATCGAAAATGTTTCTAATTCTAATTCTATTATTTCATTCTGAATTTTGTCCCCAAAATAATTTTAGTTTACCATTCGTGTTTCAACTTTTTGTGACTTTTGAGTCCGAAGCATATGTTCTGCCATAACAAAATCAATTTTGAGATCATCCCAACAGCTTTTAAAAATTACCGTTATTGTTTTCAAATAATTCATTAGACGTGACAATTAATCCCAGCATGCCAGTGCTGTGCTTCTGCATTCAACAAACGTAGTTGCGTCTGGTTCACAGTTTGTTCTTTTGATAACAATTTTATAAGTTTTAACTGATTTTTAACATTTGCATTGTATCACTTTTTTCGTGCCTTGAAATCAATATTGACAAATGCTGCCAGTTAGAAACACCTTCCTTTTGCGAAAAATTGTTTTTAATTTTGCAAAATATTGTACAACAAAAGTAATAAACTGCATTATTTCTTATTGAATGAATTAACCACGGTCTATCAATTTCTTCTCCATTTGGAAGAGAACGATAGAAATATTTTTTCGAAAACCTTCGACCATTTTCATGAGTAGGGAAATTAAATTGCGTTACCTGAACAGGCCCTCTTTCTACTAAAATTTGTGTTAATGTTGTTGAACCTGTTAACAAAAAATTTTGAAGTGAGTATTTTTCATAACGTCAAAACAATTTAATTTAATTGTCTCGACCCTTACTTCGTGGAGTCTACGCATTTTACTGTTTTTAATGAAACTTACTGTCTCTAGTTAATTCCACAATATACGAGTATTTGAAAGATTTTAAAAATTCTAAGATAATTGACAATTGTTTCGATATTTCTATCATCGTCAGAATGATTACATTTCATTTGAAGCCTATCTGATGTTTAATAATTATTTTGGCTAGACCAAGAAGTGACCTACCTAGTGATCGACTTAATATAAAAAAGAAGAAGAAGATGTGATGTTACAAATATTAAAGCTTAGATATTATTAGCCCTATGGAGATAGCCTGGATATCTTTTTTCCAATTAAGATCAGTATAACTGTGCAATGATATAGAAAACCAGGAAAACTATATCTGCTGATCTTTACAATTATCATTTAAAAAGACACTTTAAAAGTGGGGAACTCCCTAGATTTATCTGTTCATTGTTCATTGACAACTTGATATTGTGGGCTTCTTAAGTGTCTTCTGATTTCTAACTCTTCAAGGAAATCCAGTTCTTGTTTCTTGTCACAGATATGTAGTAGGTACTTCTAGTTCTGTGTTAGGTGTCAATGAATTTTTGGTGTCAAGTAGATGTTTTGCGTAGTGGGACTTATCTGGTTGATTTAATCTGTATGATCGTAAATGTTCACTGTATCTGATCTCAAAAATTCTAAGAGTTTGACCCAAATAGACAGCATTACATTTTGGACATTTAAGTTTATATATACCAGACTTCTTTGAGATCTTTTTGTTTTTACATTTGACAATTTTGTACTTACGTTACTTTTTGTTCTCAAATAAATTGTTGGATTCGTTGCTAAAGATATTATCTTTGAAATATTATTAGAAATATTTCCTGCATATGTGATGGTTTTATAAGTTTTTATTTCTTTAGTTTGTTTAGGAAATATTAGTTGTAATGCCACTTTTTCCTCTTTTTTATTAACTAGTTTATCTATCATATGTAATGGATAACCGTTGGATGTTTCTATTTGTTCAATTGTATTAACCTCTCTAACAAAATTATATTTTTTCATAGACACTGAAAATGCTCTATGTATCATTGAATGATATACGAATACCACAATTTCTTTTAAAACAGAAAGTAACGTAAGTACAAAATTGTGAGATGTAAAAACAAAAATATCCCAATTAGAGAAGTCTGGTATATATAAACTTAAATGTCCAGAATGTAATGCTGTCTATTTGGGTCAAACTCTTAGAAATTTTGAGATCAGATACAGTGAACATTTACGAACATATAGATTAAATCAACCAGATAAGTCCCACTACGCAAAACATCTACTTGACACCAAACATTCATTGACACCTAACACAGAACTAGAAGTACTACATATCTGTGACCAGAAACAAGAACTGGATTTCCTTGCAGAGTTATAAATTAGAAGACACTTAAGAAACCCACAATATCAAGTTGTCAATGAAAAGATGAATCTAGGGAGTTCTCCACTTTTAAACTGTCTTCTTAAATGATAATTGTAAAGATCAGCAGATACAGTTTTCTATATCATTGAACAGTTATACTCATCTTAATTGGAAAAAAGATATCCGGGATATCTCCATAGGGCTAATAATATCTAAGCTTTAATATTTGTAACATCACATCTTCTTCTTCTTTTTTCTATCAACATATATTGAGTCAATCACTTGGTAGGTCACTTCTTGGTCTAGCCAAAATAATTATTAAATATCAGATAGGCTTCAAATGAAATGTAACTTCTGTCATTCTGACGATGATAGCAATATCGAAACAATTGTCAATTATCTTAGAATTTTTGAAATCTTTCAAATATATTGTGGAATCAACTAGAAACAGTAAGTTTCATAAAAAACAGTCAAGTTCAAGTTCGTTTTGAACTGGAAGCCCCAAAAGTATCAATTTTTTTTAATTATTACATAATTCACATATATGATCACGCAACGTCACATCTTTGATATTTGCACATATGTAGTGATTATACTTGTTGCAAGAAAGTTTTAATTTTGGGTTTTTTTTCACCACATAATAAGCAATTTTTTGATATATCATCCGTGCTCGAATGAATTATGTATTTTAAGTAATGACGGTAGTCATTAGGGCTAAAATCCATATCTACATCAATAATAACAATTTTAGCGTAATATACTAATATATACTCCACAGTTCCAGGCATCTTTTTGAAAGGGATAATTAAAAGGTGTCATTTCTAAATTTAAGATATCTACTCCTTTTTGAACAGGTGCTATTATGCTTTCAAAATAATATTTTGCCTTTTTTACTGCAATTCACCAAATGATCAAAAAAATTAACTACATTTTCTTCAATGTTTATATAAACCAGCATCCAATGAGAAGAAATTAAAATTTGAAATAGATTTTTTTTATTTCCAGGATTCCATTTTTTAGTTCCTTTAATAAATCATCCACCATATGACATGAAAAAATTTGGAAGGGAGTATCATGGGATATTACCTTTAATAAATAATCTATTAAATAATTTGATAACCACATTGTAGTAGTATTTTCATGCATATTTGAAGCCAAAATATCCGAAAAATAGAGTTTTTCTCTTTGAAATACTGCTACTGTGTAGTCTTTACAAATTTTTCGATATTCAAAAGGGATTCCTTGAATGTAATACTATTATCATTTTAACAGGCCAACCCTATTGTGTCGGCATAACTAATCACAAAAGATTATTATCCTAGAAAGGGACCGGCAAATTTTCAATGTGCAATAAAATGTTTTGAATTATATCACCAGTAATTTAATTTATTATTTTGCACATTGAATGGAACGTTATGATGTCTTGTGATATTAGTACTCGTTTGTATCCCATTGTATTTATTGGGCTGTTATTAAAAAAAATATCTACTCCCTTGAAATGCACAAGATCTTGTAAAGTGTTCTTAAAGGTAGAAATACGTAAAATAATTTTAACATATAATAACATACAATTAAAAACAAGTATCCCTGACATCATCATAAATAATTGGCGACTTATTTATGGCGTATCATGTTACGCTTTGATAAGGGTGGTTCAAAAAAACAGCAGCATCACAAATTTGTTAGTGAAAAGTTAAACTCTTCTTTCTGAAGAACTTGCATTATTTTTATGTACGGCTTAGCTTCGATGGTATAGTTACTAATAAAGTGAAAAAATTTTAGTAATTGTAATTCCGTTAATAATAACAAATCGGTACAGTGTACAGATACCCCAAAAGAAATATACAAATATAGGAATCGAAATCATGATGCCAATTTCATCAAGGTAGAGTTTTCTATAAAAATAAACAGAGCTTCTGAAGAAAAAAGGGGTCGGATATATTCTTCCATGGAGATTAGAGATACAATTATCACATCGTTTCCCAACCCTGGAATATACTTGCACTACCTAGGTACTCATTCACCGTCAATGGCAAAACTTACTACGTCTACATTATATAGCTAAATTCCTCGGTAATCGTAAATTTGAACACCGTATATTTAGATTCTATCTACCGCACCTCTTAGTAAAATCCTAAGAATCTAGGTAGATTTGTCATTTGTGAATGTCTTTAGATTCGCTGTTGGCGTATTTTTTTAAATGTGTTATTTCTCGCGTTTTGCCCCTTCGTTTGTCAGTATGGAACCCTTTTTGTGGTTATTAATTCTGTAGTGTTAAGGTAAAAGGGGATAAGTTATATATATTAAAAAACGAGTTACCAGCAGGATACGATACTAAACATAAATATCTATTAAGGTAAAAAGGATATGAGTCAGTATTTGTGTTACAATTTCGTTAAACTTGAAGTTGCGAATCGAGTCAAGTCAGAAACAATAGAATACTTAAAAAAGTAAAAAGAGTTAAGTATATTCGTCTCATTATTGGATACGTAATATTTTTTAATTGTAATATGCATGATGAAATAAGTCGACTCGTGAAACCCTGTTTTTCAGCCGTTTTTCAGGGACAAAACAGTCGAAACATCTGGGGTGTCATACTTATATATTCGGGACAGTTATTTAACCAACCATAACAAATGGGTAATGTTTTTCAACAAGGAACCATGTATTCCGTGAGGGCAACACATAGAGGGACTGAAAGGCCAGGACATCGGTCTTACAATTATTTTGTATGTCATCGATGTAATTGTATAAACACAAACTATTGTAAATAAAGTCATTTTTTAAATCTTAAGTCGACTCATTCGTAAATGTGTATTGTTGTACTCCGTCAATCGCATTTCACGTTCGAAGTTGAAGAGTATTGAACTGCGTAAACTAATTATAAATTTGTGTTTCTAGTATTTAAGTGTATTATAAATCTTGAGAAAGAACAGAATTAAAAAGATAATGTCATTGGCTTTAAATAAATGTCCTGAACGTAAGTATAATTGGTTAATAACAACTTTCATTTTTCTGGCAGATATAGTGGCCAATACGAATCGGGTGTAATTAAACTTGAAACAAAATTAGACACCACAAACGAATTTCAATACATTTCTTTCTGTCGAAGGGGCAGAGCAAATGTATTTTTGAATTTTGAGAAATGTAATGAGGGGCAAGTGCCCATAAGTCAGGAAAAATAGAAAGACCTGTTAATTATTCTTCACTTAGTTGACAGTAGTTGCCATGACTTCTACAATAAATTACAAACAAATACAAGCGCAATTGACATAGATCCCGATATTGAAGATTTCAATGATGTTTAGGTTTTTAGTTTTTTTTAATTTGTAAGCAAACCCTATTGTCTACTCCAATTATAATACTATACTAATATACAAACTTGAATTGAATCCTGTTTCAAAATTCTTACAATATTAAAACCATGATTAATAAGCAAAACAAAACAACAATAAACATTGCATAACGAGACATGTCAGTAATATGAACATTATATATATTTTTTTCTTGTTACGGGAAAACAAAACATGTCAATTATTTTAATTAATAATAAATAAAAACAAATTATAAAATTACGATAAACAAGAGACAATATTGTTAGATAAAAATAAATATAAATTTGTACTATATACCTTTTATATTCTTAATTAAAATACATTTATCATTTGGAACAAAAGAGTGTTCACTTTATTCGCACCTGGTGAAAAAATGTGTTTATTGACTTCTGTTTTACTTTAATACCACAGAATTATCCTGTGTGGAATTTCGCTGAGATCTGTATTGTTTTGTAGCAGATAAACCTATCCATTGAATAAAAAATCTTTATAAATTTTTTTGACGTTATAAAAAATACTTACATCCCATTTTTTTGTTAATAGGTACGTAATTAAGTGTTCTTTGAAATAGTTGAGAAGAAAATTTGAAAAAATTTTGGGGCTTCGAGTTCAAAACGAACGTGGCGCGTCGGAGCTCAATCGTAATATTTATGAATTTTTTTGACGTTATAAAAATACTTACATCACATTTTTTTGTTAATGAGTTCCTAAGTAAGTGTCCATTGGAATTTTTGAAGAACATTTGAAAATATTTTGGGGCTTCGGGTTCACAACGAACGATGGGCGTCAGCGCACAATCGTAATCTTTATGAATTTTTTTTGACATTATAAAAAATACTTGCATCACAATTTTTTGTCAATAGGTTCCTAATTAAGTGTTCTTTGAAATAATTAGAGAAAATTTGAAAAAATTTTGTGGCTTCGAGTTCAAAACGAACGATGCGCGTCGGCGCTCAATCGTAAACTTTATTAATTTTTTTGACTTTATAAAAAATACTTACATCACAATTTTTTGTTAATAGGTTTCTTATTGTGTTCTTTGAAATCGTTAAGAAGAAAATTTGAAGAAATTTGGGGGCTTCGAGTTCAAAACAAACGTGGCGCGTCGGAGCTCAATCGTTATCTTTATAAATGTTTTTGACGTTATAAAAAATACTTACATCACAATTTTTTGTTAATAGGTTCCTAATTAAATATCCTTTGCAACAGTTAATAAAATTTGAACAAATTTTGGGGCTTCGGGTTTTCACGTTGAAAAAAATACTTACATTACAATTTTTCGTCAATTGATTTCTAATTAGATGTTCTTTGTAATAGGTGAATAATTTTCATTTTATTTTCGGGTCTTCGATTCAGAATCGTGAAATATGTACAAGAACAATTATTTGAATTGAGTGAATGAAAACGACGAATACTCAGTGTGTATTTGTTTATTAATTTCCAGCTAAGCGCTTTCGGCTATTAAGCCATTATCAAAGCTGTCGTCATTTAAAAAGTAGGTGTCAAAACCATCAAGTTGATTAAGAACAATGTTCAAAGTTGAATCATTGTTATGAATAAGTCATTGGAATAAAAACATTAAAATAACCCTATTGGAAGGGTGTAAAATTATAATTTACATGATGTAAATTCATTCAAAATTAAAAAAAAAATTAAAATACACACTGAGTATTCGTCGTTTCCATTCACTCAATTTACATCTAGTGTGTACAACATATCCACAGACAGTTCTAATTATTTGAATAATTTTATTTCACTTAATCTTTAATTTTTGGTAGAAGATTATGTAGCCTATTAAAATGGCATTACCTATATGTTTCCTATATTAACATTTTTTTGCAAAAGTACATTTTATTTTGTAAAAAAGTATTCGTGGATGGTAAAAACAAAATCCATGGTCACACAGCACAACGCATTGTTGATATTTATATTACTTACAAATTCGTTATTTAGACCAGTAATTCACAGGTAAACATAACCTGTAAATCGAAAAATATCTTAATACTATAGACCTATTACAGTACTTCTTCTTTTACATGGTTCTAATATTCACACGCCTTTTTGTGTTCAGTTGAGATCCGGAAAACGCTCGAAAATATCAATTTTATCCAAAAAAACTTCTCAAAATCGTCTATAACAACACGGTTATTTTATGTAGTATAAATGTATTTTTATTTGACATTTGACTTTAACCTTGAAACAAATTATAAAATGGTCTAGCTTGGTTCTAGTTAGCAAATTAATATATCTGTCTTCAAGGTAAATTGGAACAAATTATATATTAAAATTTATCAATTGTTTATTTTTATATTATATAGGTTCAATATGTTTATACATAACGTTCGAGTTTTGGGATAAATTACTAGATATCTATGTGAAGATATAATTCTGTTCATGATATAATATAAATAGAACGCAAGCATATACGAAAAAGCTCTTTTGAACCAATAATCATCCTCTATTTTCTTAAATGAAAGTTTATTAACAATTTACACAATTGTTCGATCATATGTCAAAAGACGAAAGTACTGAGTAAAACCATCTGTGAATTGACCAATCAGGAATCTACAGAATTGCCAACTTAAATTCAAATCACTCCTCCTAGTTTAAAAACAGGGATTATGTAATTCTATTCTATTTAAAAACTTGAATAAACGCGAATTAAATTTGTTACGCTTTTTGGATCCAAGCTCAGTTTGCACAAACTCTCGATTTTCCTGCTTTCGGGAAAAGATGAAAATTTAAATTGAGATTACGCTTGATCCAAGATGGACACTGGGGAACGCAGCAAAACTGGTTGATTTAAAACATATCCGACAAAAACAGTACAACTACAAGAATAATATAAACACAACTGAAAGCTGAAGGTCTAAGTTTTGTCATAAACCACAACAACGAAAATGACCGCACAATGGCTTTTATAGGGCGTATCGCTTAGCACTAATAACGAATCCTCTATAGATGTTTCACATCCATAAATCAATTTCAACTTAACTTTAACCCAGGTTAATAAAATAATTAGGGTATCAAAGACCCTCGACTTTTTATATGAATAACGGAATTTTGTTGTTTTGAATGAACTGGGTATGAAGTTTACAACAAATGTAAAAAATGTTGTTACAGTGTGAGTAAAAATGTAGTTTTGGCTGATAATTTTTAGAAACACCTGTTATTAGAATATCTAGAAGTTATATTTAGAGAGTTTTGTCCTAAAACAAATTACTCATTTTTTTCTATCACATGTTCAACAGAGTATTTGTGTATGCTAGACTTTAAGTTCGTGACTTTTATTTTGCAGCTTTTGCTTGATTTTATGTCTCGTATTTCTCATCGTATCTTTCAACGTAGTGACCAATAAATTATCATCTTCATGTAAATGTTCATTTATTTCAAATTCGAATTTCATCAATATCACAGCTATTAGCATTGTGTTCCATAGGATTTACTTATACTTGTAAATTGCGACTATACAGAAGGACTTGCTTTGACCATAAAATATAATAATAATATAATATAACATATAACGTAAGAGATTTCAGTGAATGTGATAAGATTTTTAAAATAAACCAAACTAATTATAACTTTACTATACTTCATAACAGTGTTTTAAATGAAACTCAACGTTTCTAGCTAATTCCACAATATAATGAAAAATGTTGAAAATGCTAAAAAATTGACAATTGTTTCGATAACTGAATATCATCGTCAGAATGACAGAAGTTACATTTCATTTGATGCCGACCTGATGATTAGTAGTTATTTTTGGCTAGACCAAGAAGTGACCTACCTTGTGATTGACTTAATATATATTAGTAGAAAAAAGAAGAAGATGTGATATTACAAATATTGAAGCTTAGATATATGATATTCAGTTATCGAAACAATGGTCAATTTTTTAGAATTTTCAACATTTCTCATTATTGTAATGTTTTTTTGTTATTTATTTAAACAGTAAACGGGAGGGATAAATTCATTTAAACACTAACACTTACTTTATATATACTTAACTAATCACTTAAATTTAATTTATATGCACACAAACTTGATTATATTAGCACTTTACTGTTCGGTGTATTTCGGTTTATTTATTTCACGAGATCACTTTATCAACTTCCTCACTCTTCCTGATCGGTCCCTTATATATTGAAGCCTTTTTTACTAGAAAATTCCGGACTGCGGCTTACAGACACAAAACCAATTGGTTCTGGCGTTTTATAGATAAGTCTGGTCACAAAAACAGTGTTTAGATAAGATAGTCGTAAAAAGAACCCTGCGTATCCGCTATAATTTTAATTTTCATACCTGGCTAAAACAGAGTCGGATTTAGGGTCTATACCAGTGTGCTGTTCCGTAACAATATATTGTGGAATTAGCTAGAAACGTTGAGTTTCATTTAAAACACTAATATGAGTAGATTCCACGAAGTAAGGTTCGAGACAGTTAATTTCATTAATACTTCATAACAATCTCAGAAGTATAAGCAAAAATCTAGAGGCGCTTAAACTCTCGTTATCTAATGTTACAGATTTTGATTGTCTAGTTCTAACTATACCTGGAAGATTACTGACATCAATTTCTATAACATACCGGGATATAATATAATATACAACAAAGGCGATCTAAATCAAAATTATTGAGTCGTGGCTAACATAATCTGCAAATACCCTTTCGAATATGATGTCCTAAAATTAGGACCCACAAATATTTTGAAAGTGATTGTAACTATCAATAATAACAATAAAATTACGATTCTTGTTTTTTATAGATCACCGTCTAATGAAAATAATTTCCAAAATTTCTTATATAATAGTGCTATCAATTCTGAAAATTGTTGTCTATTTGTTGGAGATATTAACATTTATTTATTGGATTTAAATGATACCATGGAATATGTAAGTGGCCTGAGTGAGTGTGGATTTACGTTCACCAGTAATAATCCAACCATAATGGCAGCTTGCTTGGATCATTTATTCATTAAATCAAAAACTAACATTTTAGAAAATATTATCCCTGTAGTAATATAGAAACTAATATAACAGACCCCTATACAATAGCGCTGCAAATAGTTTTTGATAATAAAACAACTAAAAAGGTAGCGGAGTATTATACTAAGCATGCCAAGTATAAAAAACTTGTAGACAATATATCCAAAGAATCATAGGATATTATCCTGAATTGTAATAATCCAGACCCTGCAACAGAAAAATCAACGACAATTATACAGAAAAACATCAATGAAAGTACCTATTTTAAAAAGGGAAATAAAAAAAACCCAAAAATTGCGCCATGGGTTACAAAAGCTCTCATCGAATCTATTAATGAAAAAAATAGATTATATCGACAAACAAAATTCCATCCCAATGACTGTAATTTACAATACAAGGTATATAGAAATAAACTGCATTCGCTTATCGAAAAGACAAAACGCAAATTTTATACGGAAAAGATCATGGAAAAGTCAAATAACAATAAACAATTATGGAGCGTGGTGCAAGATTGGAGTGGAACAAAAAAAAGTAAAAATGTCTTATGAATCTATTAAGGGTCCAATGGGAAATATACTGAAAAACCGCATGTGACATTGCGAATGAATTCAATCGTGTATTTTCAGAAATGGGCAAGAGATTGGCCGAACAAATAAATAGTAACCCTCACCAAACATATGCTGATAATGCCTTTTTACCAAATTCGATTGTTTTATTACCCACAAATAGGTAAAAAATTAAAAAAAATAATAAATGAATTGAAGAGTAAAAAGGCAAATGGTATTGATGAGTGCGGAATGTCTGAAAGCAATTTCACCATTTATACTTGATCTTCTAGTGCATATCATAAATATGTGTATAGAAAAAGGTATATGGCCCAAATCCTTTAAAAACACTGTAGTCATACCCGTATAAAAAAATTAAGATAAGACCCTTATCGCGAATTATAGGCCTATATCACTTATTCCACACATGGCAAAAAACTTTGAAAAATTGTTGAAAAATAGACTTACATCGTTTATAAATAAATATGATTTAATTTCGTCCAAGCAATTTGGTTTTAAGCAAAATAACTCCACATAAGATCCTGTTTTAAATTTAACATCAAAGTTTATGAAGCATTTGATACTGTTCGCCATAGCAATAATCTATTGCAAACATTGAAAAAAATTGGCATACGAAACAACTGTTTACAACTATTTATCTGTCAGACAGACAACAGATAGTAAGGGTTGCCGGACAAGCGAGTGGTCAAAGAGATATAACATATGGAGTACCTTAGGGAACAATTTTGGGCCCCGTTTCATTCAATCTTTACATAAATGGATTATTTTCATTGCGCAGTGTAGGACATATAACTGGGTTCGCTGATGACACTGCTATTACTTATGAAGCAAATAACTGGTATGAGCTAAAATTAAAAGCAGAAACTGACCTAAAACTAATAAAGACCTGGTTTGATAATGAAATACTAACAATAAATTTCGAAAAACATTTTACCTACCACTATTCAACTGCAATTTAAGCATCGAACTATTCAAACCTCTTGAAATATCACAAAACGGACAATATTTTAGTATCAATCCTGTAACAAATGTGAAATATTCAGGTATTATCATAGATTCAAATTTAAAGTGGGATTGTCATATTAAATTTATTATAAAAAAACTACAATTCGTCCTTTACAAATTTAAATACCTCAGAAAATGCATACATGCTAGACACTTTCGAATGCTGTATTTCCCACTAGTGGAAAGTCACCTCCGTTATGGTATACTGGCTCGGGAAAGTCCCTGAAAACTCACAATCTCCCGTTAGAAATCATTCAAAAAAGATTTCTGAAGATCATTATGTGTAAACCCTATACCTATTCTCCAGATCGATTGTATACGGAAAGCAAAATATTTGACCTGAAACGGTTGTACTTTCTATGTGCATCTATAAAATACCACACAATAAAAGATGTAAGTAACTTACCTGCACCATTGTATAAGGATATAATGCCTGCACATAGATATGTAGCTAGAAACAAGTACCATTACATTGTTCCGAGAATGATAAAGTCCTTCTGTCAACGATCTTTTTCATTTTTAGCTCCGAAAATCTATAATTGTATTCCGGATAGTATCAAGAATATGAGTAGTGTTATTGTTTTCAAAAAAAATTCAAAGAATTTCTCTTGGAACAGACAATAAATTTCTGTCATATTGTTATGGTCGGGTAAACACATGTTACTTTACTTAAAAAATATGGAAGTTACATTTACTCAAATTTCTGCGTTCGCTTAAATCTAATATTGTCTATATGGACATATATTTACTTTGGTCCTAATTTTATTTCATTTGTTTAATTCAAAAGTATTGAATAAGAAGCAATACTGTTAAATTTAGTGTATTGTATTTTTAATTGTGTTAATTTGTGTTTTGCCGAAACAGGTGCTTACACACCTCTCCGATACCTTAGGGTTCATTTATTTATTCACTCACTTAGTTGTTTAGTCGCTCTATAATATTTTGTGAATGTTTTAAAATTATCACGATTTTTAGAGTATCAATCAAACTTAACAATGCAATTTAAATTTTAGATTGTTTAGATAATGTTCAAGATTTATATAAATAGGTACTTATATTTTATATATATTATTCTATGACACGCACGAGGGTATGCCCTGCTGTTGTTTTTCTAAATTTTATGAGATTTTTTTATATGTATATATTTTGTAATTGTGAATTTACATGGTGAATAAATATTATTATATAAAACTACGTGGCCAATCGTTCACAATAGGTATAGTGCGATTAAAGAAAATTACGAAATAATTAATAGTCGTGGACAAAGTATAGTATTCTACTCGCAAAAAATGGCTATTATACAATTATGAGTTTATTTAACTCATCTGAAGTTCGGGACATAAATGCACATTTGAATCAAAATTAATAATATATACCATAACATTTGTACATTCCCGGCAAGTTCTGCCGATTGATGCTCAAAGGTGCGAATAAACTTTAATCAAGGTCGAGGATCGAGCCACTGGCACGACATTTTTATGTTTCACCCTAACTTAAATCTAATTCAATAAGTGGCGTTTATCCCTGGCATGTAGCCTGTAAATAATAAGCCATTATCCACACCTATTATTCACAAGTAAATAATGTGCGCTATTATACTTGAGGAAGCAAACGTAAAATATGTACATAATCAAATAGTAGTGTACGAAACTGATTTGAGAATACATTTTTTATTTAAAGATAATCTAGTGTCGGAGATTTAGAAGAAGTATATTTTATGTACATCGGCAATAAAGTTTCGTTCTCTCACAATCGACAAAAAAAATATCATGCATAGGTACATAAATAACTATTTTTTGAAATTGTTTGTCTCGACCCTTACTTCGTGGAATATGCTCATATTAGTGTTTTTAAATGAAACTCAAGGTTTCTAGTTAATTCCACAATATAATACTAGAAACCTTGAGTTTCATTTAAAAACACTAACTATTTTTTGGTTAACAACTCTCTACTTGTTCTTTTTTGTTGGTCTAGAGAGCTTTAACTAAATCTTCCCAAATTGAGGATGATTCAGGCTACACCGTGTCCCGGCCAGGACATACAAATCTTAATATTGGCTGATAGAACAATAATAACCTACATCTACAATCAATGAAATGTAAATTATATCATATTTCATTTTAATACAACTTATTTTAACAATACTCTGATTGTTTTGTCGCTCGATTATCCATGAGTATCAATAATTTTTCTTCATGTTTGATCTCCGTATCTCAAAATTGTCCATTATATCCATAAGTAGGTAGCCATGGAGGCATTTGTTAGGACATTATGAACTATTTATATTAAATTCCACTGGGACCTATTTTCCATAATAATAGTGAGGGATCCTGTCACATAGATATGTACGTCTTCTGTTACTTATGTCAGCAGTCATCACTATTAATGGTTTATTGTCACTGTGTAGAATTGGTTTGTAAACAATAGCTCAACAATAAATTCTCTAAAAAACTTCATATTTCTTCCAGACCCCGCTCATAGCTACAAAATATGATATAAAGAGTGCCGGTTCATGTTTCCCCATTATTAAAAAAAGTAATGACAGCAAGGAAAGGGGCACTTTTTTTCGTTGAATTTACGAAACCAATCAATAAATATTTTCTACATAAGTACTATATACCGTCCTCCTAACAACCAATCCATATACAATCCATATGAGGACCGTCCCCAAACCTGCCAAATCATATAAAATCTTACGAGGACCGTCCTCATAAGCACCAAATGTCCTCAAATCTACCATTACAACTACGGATTTGTCCTCGAAACTGCCCAACCATATATATATATATATATATATATATATATATATATATTATTCTATATACTGATATTAAATACTTACTTACTTTTGATTATGAAATTTAAATGTAGATGTTTATTATTTAGAATTTTTGTTTAGTTTGGCTAGCTCAGTTGGTTATTGTTATTTTGTTTAGTAATTTATTCTAATTTGATTATTCGGGAGCATGAAACCCTTTTTCTCTTTGAGTCCTGGCTTTTATATTGTTGTAATTGTTTAAATAAAAAGAAAACACATTATTTTGAAATCAATTTAATTTTAAATTTAATATTTTATATATTTGATAAAAATAATATGAGACGCCACTGGTTGTATTGTCTCTACTTATTTATTTTAATCATTTCATCAATGCGCATGCGTGAAAAACTAGTCATGCGCTTTAACATAAAACGAACAATTCTTACACTAAAGAAGCATCTATATTTATACAAACATAGTTTGTTTGACGATGCAGACAAGTAAATGGTTCAAAAAAAAAACATAAAAGAATTTATATATATATCATAGTTATATATGATACAAATTGCTGTGGAAAGAAAATAGTTATATACATAGATAGAAATATAGGAATTATATACAGATGGGCATAGTTATTACATTATGAAATTTTAATCACCAGATTTATGCGATTACAAGATGGCGTAAGTACATATTTTAATTTATATAAAATTCGGCCTTTTATTAATTTTAACTATTTATGCAATTAATTAACGATATAAAGTCTGTACTCTTTCTTTTTCAGATCGATCATATATGCAAATGTTCATCAATTTATGAAATCAATCACTTATTTGAGTAATTTGAGTTTTTACTCTGATTATTGGCCAATAATGATTTAAAAACACTGACCTGTTGCTCTTGAATTGGGATGAAAGTCTCTGGATCCCAGGAACACTCCGCTGAAGCTCCAAAAAAACCAAAATTAATGAAAATTTCGTAGATTCTTGCCGAAAAACTTGATACAATTGACTGTGAGTATTACTAAGATTGTATTTAATAGTATTTATAGGTTTAAATGTGTTAAACCGGGAATTTCTTGAAATTTCAGGAACACCATCACACACACTCCTCGCTTCTTGACACCAGCTTCCCTAATTATTTAAGCGTCCCTCGATTCTCTACTTTTTTCAACAAACAGTCTTTTGTTCTTTTTCAGGTCACTATTTCAAAGTTTATTTGTTGATTCACAATTTGTTCTGTCATATTTTATAACCAATAAAATATTGTCTTTTGCAATCAGATTAATTGAAACTTCTTTCACTTATTAAAAAATTTCATACATACACTCTTTTACATTATTAGTTCATTTATAGAGTTCCTATGAGTTTTTTCATCATACAAATAAATTAAAATTGGTTATACATAGATACATTTACATGGTACAACATCCAATATTATTATTGATAATATATCACTGTTACACTCTTATTATTCATAAATATAAATTCTCTTATGTTATTTGTCTAAACTCTTTGCATTATATTATTTATAATAAACTTTAACAAATTACTATTTATTGATTCAATGTTTATTTTTTTTACCATATATCATTTGTCTATATGTCATTATTTGTTTATCTATGAAAATCTATTGAATTCTATTCTATTCAATATTTGTATTTGTTTTTATTCTTAAATTAATGATTATAATGAATTATCTATAATAATATTTGTATTCTAATGTAACTACTTATATCTAAAATTCTCTTGACTATATAATTGTTTCTTTTCAGGTGAACAGCTGGTTATGGTATGGAAATTATTCTTCGTCTTAGGCAACTTTATTTACATCATTACATTGGTTAGGCAATCTCTATATTTTGTATTATTATTGAGGTAATTCCTTATTTATTATATTGTTATAGGCTATTATTTAATATATCTTTATTTGATATGTTGTTTAAATTAAGAAAAGTGTTTCCTTTTTACCTGTTTTCTTAAATTATATTATTTTCATATATTTTAATACTAGCAACATATTTTTATAATACTAATTCTCTTACTATCTATGATATCTGGTTCAATATATAGCAAATATATATATATATATATATATATATATATATACAGAAGCCAAAGCGAGAGTCAGGGTATATGAGGGCACTCCAGAATTCCCCACCAGCAGAGGAGTTAGACAAGGAGACACAATGTCACCAAAGTTATATACGGCAACATTAGAAAGCATCTTCAGAAAATTAGACTGGAACAACACAGGTTATCCTGATAGCGAGTAACCCTGGTGAAATGCAACAACAGATGAATGAATTCAATACAGCTAGCAACGAAGTAGGCCTTAAAATGAATCTGAGTAAGACCAAGGTAATGTATAACGAACTAATAAACGCACAAGAAATAATAATTGATGACACTGTCCTGGAAATAGTAAAGGAATACATATACTTGGCTCAACTAATACACATATCAGGCTATCTACTTCCAGAAATAAATAAAAGAACCAAATTAGCATGGAGAACATTTGGACAGAACTCTATCATCTTCAAGTCTAGAATGTCACTGCGTTTGAAAAAGAAAGCGTTTGATCAGTGCGTACTACCAGTACTAACATACGGCTGTGAAACCTAGACCCTGAAAACTAATATCATTAGAAAACTCCAGGTAACACAGAGGTCTATGGAACGATGCATGCTTGGAATAACAAGGAGAGATAAAAAAAGGGTTGAATGGATCAGACAGAAAACCCAAGTGATAGATGTCATTAATAGAATCAGATCCCTAAAGTGGCAATGGGCGGGGCATCTCGCTAGAAGGACAGACGATAGATGGATCACAAAGATAACACAATGGTATCCCCGAGGCGTGAAAAGACCAAGAAGACGTCCCAACTTAAGATGGGACTACAATATAAAGAAACTCGCAGGATCAACTTGGGGCCGCATAGTTAGCAATAGACAACAATGGGCCCAAATGGAAATAGAATATATAAATATGTAAAGGGAGGCTACACCATAACTGGAAAATGGTTGAATGAGCTGCATATGATGATGATCTAAATAGTATCAGAAAAAGAATTATTTATAATTGTCATTGTAATGCCCCTTTCAACATTTCCAGACCCCTTACAGTGTCATTCATAATCATAATAACGGTTATTATCAATCTTGCTGGAAGCACTGTTCCGAACGGTTGCTTGATATTTATCTTCTAAGGTCTACATCACGCTTTTGTATACAAAATTTTGTTTTGGATTCACACCACTGATTTTGCCTCAACTTCATGACAGAAAAGATAAATATAAATATCGAAAATTGTGAGCCAAAACTTAATTAAAAGAAATAAACTCCATGCCCTGATTAATCCATGAATATATAGAAGAGAAATATCAGAAGAAACCAAATTAAACGTAGGTATCTGAAACCCTAAAAAGACCAATTCCTACATTTGTAGAAAAAGATGGACAAGTAGATGAGATAAAGCGTAAAAGGGATATGTATCCACCAAAATGAATTAATTTGATAATAAATAAATGAGGGCAGGCTTAGAAATATTATTGAACTCATCTATTAGTATTTTTTGTTGCACAATTTTTTCGATAATTTTTTTTATACAGGGTGTCCCATATAACACCAACTACAAATACAATATTTGTCTTTTATCCCTATAATCCAATGTTTTCAATTTTCAGTAGATTCTAGTTATATTTAATGTACAATGAAAAATTAAAATTAGTGTAATGTTGTTCTTATTTATTTAAACGTTTTTATTACGGGTGGGATAAATTTATACACAGACGTTATGTCTACTAACTTAATTTATTTATTCACGAAAATATTCAGTAATTTATATTATATACACAGTATATGCACTTAAACTAATTTATATAAACACTTTACTAATTTATATTCCCTTATTTTCTGTTTATCTCACGATGTCAAATTATAAACTAAACTCGCTTTCGCTGGTCGGTCCTTTATATATTAGTTCCTTTTTTACTAGATAATTCTAAATTGCGGCTTACACAAAAACAATTGGCTCTCTGACATTTTCTGGATAAGACTGGTCACAAAAACAATGTCTAGATAAGATAGTCACAATCTTAAATACTTCGAAGAAATCCCTCCGCATCCGCCATAATTTTAACTTTCATACATGCCTTAGACCAAGTCGGATGCAGGGACTATACCAGAGTGCTGTTTCGTAACATTAGGTACAGAAAATCCATACAACACTCTCAAAAACTGAAACTCTTTATTCTACGATATTGTAAACAGCTGAGGACCATATTAATGTTCAAGTTTCTCGTTGTATAGGCAGCATTTTCCTTACTTGTCCTACCTCGCGAAACTGCTTTTATATAATTTTGATATTCTCTGAGATATAAACTACAAATTTGGAAGCTTTACATGAAATAAGATTTGGTTATCTTCAGACCAACACATCTGTAGCATTTTTTATTCCATGTATTCCTGTTTAACAAACCTTTTAGACTTCTAAACACGAGTCGATAATTTATCTGAAATCCATCAAATTGTTCAAGGATATAATCAAAATTGAAGTGAATATCAGTTTCCACAAGCAAATGACCATTTACAGGTCAACCTGGTTTCAGTATAAATTCAAATGAAAAGAGTCCTATAAATTACTTCAATCTGATAGCGAATAATTATTTTTCTCCACGATCATCACAGACTTTGCAAATTCTGAAATCAAATTTGATTACAGAATGCTGTAATTCTCTCTCTTGAGATTGAAGAAATATTCTGCAACACCTCTGCCCCCATGCAATTTAAATGTATTTACATCCTCTCCCTTGTGATAGAATAATATTCTCACGCTGGTTAGCAATAATAACATTAACCTTGACGTAGTTGATTGTCATCGTAGTGTCAAAATTATTGCTGCCATCCCTCCAATAATGCACCAGTTTCACATTTCGAGAACTGTACAAATATGACAATTAATACAAAGTAGAATGGTTCTTGAATTATTGAGTAATGCAGCCATCTATTATCCAAAAAATGAGATACCAATTGACGAATATTTAGTTCTGTGGAGAGGGTGGCTTCAATTTAGACAGTACACAGGTATAGAAGGAAAACGACACACGTTTGGTATGCAATTATACATTTTCACAGTATATACGGGAATTATTCAATAATTAATTATCTACTCTGGTTCACAAGATCCTACAATAGGGATGTTGAAAGTTGTTATAAATTACATGAATAAGTAACTACGAACACCAATCAGAACGGGATTACGTCACTAAACGGGAAACAAACTGACATTTATCATAACCAAGATAAAAGCATGCACTATTTTTATTATAATTTGTTAGAACAACCATAATATTGTACAATTCTTATCACAATGGAGACTGGATCCATCAAAAGAAATAGTCGTAACTTATTCAAGATTGATTCTATAATGGTGCAGGTTTCTTTACTAGAAACATGGATTTTTGTGCAGCGTAACTTAAAAATGTGAAAATGTCTTTGTAATTCTACATTGATATACTTTATTACAAATGAGGGCGACACCTTACTCATTTTATATACTTTTTTATCGAATTTAGAACTACTTTTCATCTATATCAACGAAATAAAACTTGAAATTACTAAACAAACAAACTACTAATGAATAATTAACTTTTTATTTTTACCATAACCAAAAAATCTAAAATGATTTTCAATTCATATTTGTAGTTTATCAGAACAGAAGATTATAATTCAAAAATATATAACTTCAAATTCAAATCCATCTTAAATAAAAATCCTTAGTCACCACAATTATATGGAACCGTTAAATTACATAAAATAACGAAACCAATTAGACCTGTAGTTTCTTATGTCAATACTCCTAATAATATATAAAAAAACTTAACAATTTACTTAATAATTACGGACAAATATCTAAATACTCAATTAAAAATCCGATAGAATGTAACAAAAAATTAAAAACAACTCACAAGGTAACTGTAATCTCATTTCATTTGATGTTACCAATATGTTCACTAAAACTGCTCCTAAAGAATGTCTAACACTTGTAAGAAAATTCTTAGAAGATAAAAATATTAATACAGGAATAATATCAGATATACTTTATTTGATGTACCTATGTATTAATCAGAATTATTTCATTTTTGACAATAAGATATCTGAAATTAACTGTCTCGACACTTACTTTGTGGAATCTACTCATATTACTGTTTTAAATGAAACGTATTGTTTCTAGACAATTCCACAATATATTGAACAAAATGATAAAAATTCTAAGAAATTTGACAATTGTTTCGATATTAAATATCATCGTCAGAATGACAGAAGTTACAATTCATTTGATGCTTACCCGATGATTAATAATTATTATTGGCTAGACCAAGAAGAAACGACCTATCTTTTGATTGACAATATATATATATATATATATATATATATATATATATATATATATATATATATATAATAGAAAAAAGAAGAAGATATGATATTACAAATATTGAAGCTTAGATATTGTTAGCCCTATGGGGATATACTGGATATATTTTTCCCAATTCAGATCAGTATAACTGTGCAATGATATAGAAAACCAGGAAAACTATATCTGCTGATCTTTAAAATTATCACTTACGAAGACAGTTTAAAAGTGGAGAGCTCCCTAGATTTATCTGTTCATTGACGACTTCATAATATTGTGGGTTTCTTAAGTGTCTTCTAATTTCCAATTCATCAAGGAAATCCAGTTCTTGTTTCCTATCACAAAAAAATTGAACTTCTAGTTCTGTGTTAAGTGTCAATGAATGATTGGTGTCAAGTAGATGTTTTGCGTAGTGGGATTTATCTGGTTGTTTTGATCTGTATGCTCGTTCACTGTATCGGATTTTAAAATTTCTAAGGGTTGGACCCAAATAGACAGCATTACATTCTGGACATTTAAGTTCATATATACCAGACTTCTTTAATGGGAATATTTTTGTTTTTATATTCAACAATTTTGTTCTCACATTACTTTCTGTATTAAAAGAAATTGTTGTATTTGTTGCTAAAGATATTATCTTTGAAATATTATTAGAAATATTTCCTGCATATGTGATGGTTTTATAACTTTTTATTTCTTTAGTTTGTTCAGGTAATGCCACTTTTTCCTCTTTTTTCTTAATTAGTTAAATTTATCATATGTAATGGATAACCCTTGGATGTTGCTATTTGTTTAATTGTATTAATCAAAATTACATTTGTTCGCAGGAACTAAAAATGCTCTATGTATTATTGAATTATATGCTTCTAATTTATGTGACTTGGGATGATTGGAACTACATGGAATAGTTACATCAGTGTGTGTTGGTTTTCTGTAAATTGAATAATCAAGTACATTATTAACTCTTTGAATTTTTAAATAAAGAAAATTGATTGAGTTATTTTCTTCAACTTCTAATATAAATTTAATTTTTGGGTGGAAATTATTAATATGGTTGAAAAGTATACCGAATTGTCGTTCACTACCTATAAAACAAGCTAATATGTCTTCGACATATCTATACCAAAATAGAACACATACATCAAATAAATTAATCTTATCTGATATTATCCCTGGATTATTACTTTTATCTTCTAGTAATTTTGTTACAAGTGTTAGACATTCCTTAGGAGGAATTTTAGTGAACATATTGGTAACTCAAATGAAATGAGTTTAGGTTATCTTGCAAGTTGAATGCTTTTAATTTTTTGATTGGTTCTATTGAATTTTTAATTGAGTATGTAGATGTATATCCGTAACTATTAAGTGAATTGTTAAGTTTTTTTGCTAATATAATATTAGGAGTATTAACATAAGAAACTACAGGTTTCGTTATTTTATGTAATTTAACGGTTCCATATAATTGTGGAGAATGAGGATTTTTATTTATGATGGACTTCTTTTCGGAATCACTTAAAAGATAATTTGAATTATTAACAATATCTCTTACATTATTAGAAAACTTTTTTGTTGGGTCTGCTCTAAGAACTTATACATCGCTAGATTATATGAAGTTATATATTTTTGAATTATAATCTTGTGTTCTGATAAACTACAAATATAAATTTGAAATCATTTTATATATTTTTGGTGGCAAAAATAGAAAGTCAATTATTCATTAGTAGTTCGTTTACAGAGCTAATTCCAAGTTTCATTTCGTTTGATATAGATGATAAATTGCTATTAATATATTTTTGAATTATAATCTTTAGTTGTCAATGTGACAGTGGCGTTCCTCTTGTCAGATTTTGTAATTGCTAGGTTATTATATTCTACTTTCTTTTTGATCTTAAAACTGTATAATTTTTTGTTTGACGTTTAACCTTTGATGATTCAATATGTTTGATTAAATTGGCAATTTTTAATTTCTCAAAAAGAAAATTATTTGAATTAGATTTTAAAACTATTACTGATTCTATAGCAATTATTTCACTATCTGTAAAATTAGTGTCTAAAAGGTTTTCAAAACGTGGTGCAAAGTTTGTTGTTATGCAAGTACTTACAGTTTCATGATGTTTAGGGTGTTGAACGATGAAATAAAACAATATAATTTGCTTAAAACTTCATTTATTGGAACTAATGTTCAATTTAAGCTGTTTGACGCGTTTCACTAACACAGTAGCTTTCTCAAAACAAATGAAGGTGAAATTTAGAAATGTTTTAATATATACAGTGCATAAATACAGAATTCTATTATACTAATGTTACCAAAGGTATTGAAAGAAATTACCCGGAAATTCATTCACTACGAACATTCCTAAGCTATCTTCTAGTTAAAAAGGTTTGATAAAGGAGTGTGATTATTATCTATTTGGTCGTTAAGAAGGTTACCTGAATATTTATTTTTGTTTATCACAAGAGTCTCTAATAAAATTAAACTAACGGATTTACCGAATACATGTAAAATTTCAAAATTTGGGTCGAAAATGTGTTAGTTTTCTAATAAATGATTTGAATAGTTAAACTCTAATTTTTTGTTGTCATAGCTACGTTTGTGTTCCGAAATTCTAGTTTTAAAATTTCTAAAAGTTCTACCGATATAAATTTTATGACAGTTGTCATTGCCACATTTTAATTTATAAACTCCTGATTTGTTTAATTTTGAAGATTTAGATTTGTTATTTCTAATTATTTTGGATAAATTGTAATCAGTTTTAAAGCAAATATTGTCTAAAGTTTCTAAAAATGATTTAATTTTTAAGGATGGTGTTCCAAAGTTTGTTAAGCTTTTAAATTGTTTATTATTATTTTTATCAAAAGGAAATACTTGTCTGTTTTTTATCTTTTTATTCAAGATATTGTCAATTAAATTTGGATATTAATTATCAATAACTGCTATTTGTTTTATGATATTTAATTATTTGTTATAATTATTAGTATTTAATAGGACTGTGCATCATACTATTGAAAGCTGCTAGTTTATGACTCAATGGGTGGACCGAACAATTATGAATTGTAATATATGAATGCGATGGTTTATGAAATATAGAAGCATCATGTTTCTTATTGATATTTGAAATTGTAAGGTCTAAAAAGTTTATAGACTTACTTTGTTCAAGCTCTACGGTAAATTTGATATTATTGTGAATTGAGTTTATGTAAGTAATGAAGCTGTCTAATTGTCTATTTGTACCGGTGAAGCTAGTTGAAATGTCGTCCACATATCGGTGCCAGTACATAAAATTTTTACTAAGGGGTGTGTGTGTGTGTGGGGGGAGAATGGCCTCAGACATAGTCTATTAGCCACAGAAAGTTAAAAGTGAGTAAAGGTTGAAAAATTAAAAGGACTGTAAAGGAGTAAGGATATAAAATTGCTGATTACTGGGCATAAATCTAAGCATATATCTAAATAGACAATTTAGAATTATTTATGAAATCCACTATGGAATCAAGTACAGCCTTCTCAGTATTTGCCAAAAGAGCGGTTATATTTGTGGGAAGAGGAACGTTGAAATTGATAAGAAAATTGTAAAGTTCAGTAGTTGCCTTTTCATTTTCAGTGCATTCAAAGAAAATATGGTTCAGATCTCCTACTGATGCCTTGTTACAGGAGCAAGCTGGAGAATTGACAATACCTATTTTAAAAAGATGAGCTGGGAAACGACCGTGATTTATTCTTAAACGTGATATGATGGAGGTATATTGTTTTCTATAATCAAAATTAAAAATATGAGGGATCTTAGTTGGTAAAGTAGGATGCAAAAGGAAATATTGGCTATTAGATGTTTTAGCGAAGTCGGCGTAAGACCGCTCCCAATTAGTTCTAATATGTTTCTTATAATAATTTAAAAGGTCTGAGAAGACATAAAGATTGGTATAAGAAGTCATTTTGCAGGCTCCCTTGGCTTCCAAGTCCACGTACTCATTTCCTTTTAAACCGCAGTGCCCTTTTACCCACATGAATACTATACTTTTGTTCAGGGTTTTTAATTCGCTTGTTAATTTTTTAATTTCTAAAATTATATTTTGTCTGTAACACTTGAATGGAGAACTTTCTATAGCCTGTAATACTGACTTGGAATCACACATAATAACAGCTCTTTGAATCGGATTTAAAGCACACCAAGTTAACGCTTTTGATATGGCGAAGGCTTCTGCAGAAAAAACGGAACAATAATTGGGAATTCTAAATCTTTCCACGTAATTAGTATTTGAAACAAGAAATGCTGCCCCAGTTCCTTCATCACATTTCGATCCATCAGTGTATATTGTGGTAACATTGTCGCCTATATTGTTAAGTTCAGTTTTCAAAATTACTTGGTTGATACTAGAAAATTCGTAAAAAGAGGGGTATATGATGTTAGGAGCAGTCACTAAAGATTCATAATTGCATTGAAAAATAGGGAAAGTATCTTGCTTTAAGATATGATTTTCTTTGCTGTTGGTATTAAGAAAAGCCTCAGCTAATGGAGGACTGGTTTTTATTCTCCAGTATGGCATAGTCAGATTGTTAGTGTTTATTGCTGAAATCTTTTGAACCATGTACGTGTTAAATGTTCGGTATTTAATAAGAAGCTTTTCGGCTAGGTATTGCCTTCTAATATGCAACGGGGGCTCTTGCATTTCTGCTAAGACAGCTTGATTAGGTGATGACATCATAACTCCTAGGCATATTTTTAATGATTTGTATTGAATTCGGTCAACAGCTATTAAATTGGTTTTTGATGAGGAACCATAAAATGTACACCCGTAATCCAATATTGAACGGATATAAGACTTATAAAAAATGAAGGAGATGTTTGAGTCAGCTCCCCATTTTTGTTTGGAAACTACTCTGAGAAGATTCATACCTTTTTCACATTTTTGTTTAGTGTACTTGATATGGCTAGTCCATAATAATTTTTTGTCCAGGACAATACCCAGATATTTGTATTCGTCGACAAATGGGAATGTGAACTCATCTAGAGAGAGAGCCCTGGACGTTTCCACTCGATGGCGAGTGAAACATACCAGAGCAGACTTTCATTTTATGCCTACCTGATGTTTAGTCTAGCCAAAAATAACTACTAAACATCAGGTAGGCATAAAATGAAATATAACTTCTGTCATTCTGACGATGATATTGATTTATCGAAACAATTGTCAATTTTTTAGAATTTTCAATAACTTGTATTATATTGTGGAATTAACTAGAGACCTTGAGTTTCATTTAAAAACACTAGTTTCTATATTATCTAGATATAATATAAACAGATTCATCAATACACGAGAAAATACAAATTTCTTTTGCAAAGTACAACACAAGTATCTCTTACATAATTTATGTATTAGGAACAACTTTACGCATACATATGGCATTAAGGTAAAATATGAATCAGGTTTCACCTTATTATTAATTGGACTGGTTCATAATTAATCAACATGAACATATACAACTTAATTAAATCTGGAATTAAATTTAGAGGTTAGTCTATTTGGAATATTGATTCGAGCCAATCTGCTCCCGAACATGGAGTGTATGAAATTTCAATTTGTTTTCGAATTACGGTAATCATTTCTCATATTTCAGTACTTTTTACGTAAAAGTAACTTTTATACTGTTATTTACTTTCCAAATGTTGCTATTTATACTTATACCGCACTTTCGATTCTCTGATACCACATTATATATTGTAGCCACTTGTTGTGATATGCCCCTTGTAGTCCAAAATCACTATCTCAGCAGGGGTCGTTCGCAACCTTAACGATTCCAGGAAGTTAGTAAGGGTGTGTTAAAAAAATAAGGGCTCCAGTATATTTAATTTTTTATATACTAACGGTAAATATACAAAACCACACTAAAATCAATTTAGTTATGAAATTTGATGGAAATATAATAGTTTAAAATTAGTCTAAGCAAGTTAAAATAGAAAAGAATTAATAAATCTAAATATATTTAACTAAATTACCAAATACAATTTGTCAAGTATATAAAGTGTAGATTTAAATTAAAATAACCAAGTTAAATTGAATATATAGAATTAGAAATAAAGAAGAAATCAAAATATAATGAAATTACCAAATTACAGTTTCTGTAGTATACAAATCGATATAACAAAAATAAATCAAGATATATTTAAAAAATCAGGATCGATCTTAATCTAAATTCGCCCAAATGACCAAATTACAATAATAGAAAAAAACGAGTTAACTTCCTTGAGTTGTTGAATGAATCATTGCACGGTCCTTGAAGTCTAAGGAACCAATCTCGGCTAAATCAGAAGTATCGGGACTCCAAATCTCAATAGTGATATTCTCCAAAATTTAGCGTTCACTACCAAATTCGTGATAGCTTTGAAAACTCTCACATTCCGGACTCCCAAGCCCCAATTTGGCGATATTCTTGAACTTCCGGGCAAAAAGAAAAATTTGGACTGGCCTACAAAATTTAATTGTTTCAGGAACTCAAGGTCAAGCTATTCGTTTTTCGATTAGTATACAAAAAGCACAAAATATCATATATTTTAAAAGATTAATTCTAAATTGAATGGAAAATATTTAAATCAAACGATACTAAATTAGTTTTGATGAATTAAACAGCGATAACTACTTACAAAATTATAGATTGAATAAAATGCTATAAGAAAATGTTAATGAAAGTAAAAATATATTTATAAATTTACGACTTACAAGAAATTAATAATTCAATTGACATACCTTAAAATCTTTGTGGCTTTTCACAAAACTTCAGAAATCTAGGTATTAATTAACTTCTTATGCACAATTTCTACTATACTGATGGCCCGTAGGCAGAATTAAGAGGTGGAATTGACTTATGAAGTGCTCTTTATACAATTCTTATCTGATTATCAATTACAGTTAACTGGTTTTTAAAAATCAACTCGTTACCAATATAAAAATAGACCAGTACGTACAAAAATTAATTAGACAACTAAATAAACAATCAAGTCAACGAGATAATCTACCTGAAGAGTAGGATTCTCCTTATAATATTGAAATCCCGTTATTGGTTAGCAGATTCAATTCATTTCTTTCCCTCAAATCCTGTATTGGATCACGCATATGAGTTTAAATTTAACATTGCTAAGGTACCTACGCTTTTCCTTGATGCTTCACTGAATTGTCGTATTTTGTTCTCAATTAACTATAAAAAATTGGAAAAAGCGTTCTATCCTATTTAGGAATGTGACTATTGTTTGAGTCATATAATTCGATAGATTTTATTTTTTCAAAAAATCAATGCATTTCGGATTTATCAAGAGGTTCACTCTTTTCTTCAAGTGTGACAATAACAAATTGATTAACAGTAATAGAAAATAAATGAAAAAACTGCAAAGAAAGTGTTCAATATGTCCACAATTTGCTTCAATACAATCATTTTTAAGTCTATTTGCAATGACATCTGAATGCACCTTCTCCATTATTTTTAACCGCATCCGCCACTTTTCATATTTTCCGTCGTAATTCTGAAGATTTATTAGCGACCACATTGGGAAATTCGGTGTATAGAAATTGGGACTCTTTTGGTGACATAAACTCACTGCCACTACCAATCCACCGTGCCAAACAGAAAAAAATATACTTTGATTTACTATAGTCATCTATTAGCAATACTAAATTGAAATTCTAGTTCGAAATTAATCATGTCAAAACCTACAGAACTACGTGTTTTTAAGTTGAAACTTCAAAACCAATAATATTTCGCTAAATTTGGTAACAAATTTTATTAAACACTCTGTTACTTGAAACTGTAATAAGTACGAAAATGGAGAAGGGAAAGGAAGAAAAAAATAAAATGAAAGAAAAACAATTTTCTGTAGTACCTAATGAATCAATATTTCGAAGTACAAATAAAAGCATGCGAGAAATCGACCAACCTGTTTAGTTTACTAGACCACGAATAGCCAAAACATTAAAAGTTTTTTAAATAAAGAACCCAATTTTATAAACATGTTGGTTGCAAAATGCCAAAATGAATTGAAAAATTCTAAACAAAATTGTTGCAAAAAAAGACATTGGAAGTATGAAAACAACGCGAAATTTAAAAACATACGTTTTCACAAAAACAGCAAAGTGACCCAAAAACGAAGGAGGAAAATTGACAGTGAAAAGAGCGTGGTAGTTCGTCCAGAAGAAAAGACGTTGTTCGTACGCGAAGGTATCGAGTAGTCCGACACAGACGTAGGGATTGGATAGCGATGGGAGAGAAATATCCTAGTGCTCCCCTTTCCCCTGACGCGAATACGGTTAATCGGTTTCATTTTAATTTATTTTTTGTGTTGATCTGAAACTACTTTCATTCACATCGTGTTCTGAGTGATCTAGGTGATATTTATCGGCAGTAAGGACTGCCCTCAGAGAAGACCGCAGAAAAGATTTCAGAAGTGAATCATCATAACTTCGGCTCGAGTGCTGGAAACCTTCGATTCGGTGTTTCTCCGCATACCTCGGGAACTAAATGACCGACAACCAAATAACCAGGCTGCAGATCCGAAAATAAAGAAACAGACGATTCAATCTGGAAGTTTTGAAACAATTGTTTATTAGTGGGAAATAATTTTGGCTGTCTTAACTTGAAAATTCATAACGTATTCGTACTTCCCCACACGGAACCCTAATCCCAAATATTAGGAAGGGATACAGACAAATTAGTAGTGACATACTGTTCTTCGTATTGTATAGAAGGTATACTCTCCCTGGGAAGGAAAACTCTCACCCGCGACTATTTCATCTCTTTTGTATTTTGTTTGGTAGGATAATATTGTACTCTATAAATAACTGGTAAACTTTTTAGGCTATCGGAAAACAGGTTTTTCAAACCTTATAATTTTTTTGGGTAGAATAAAATTATACTCTTACAAATAGCTGTAACCTTTTATAGGGAACAGATTCCTGTATTTTTCTTTGTTTTAATTTTATTTTTTTATCATATTGAACGGTTGTTGTCGAAATAATATTTCATACATAATTTCGTTCCTACTGGTCACTAATAGGAAGTTACTCCAAGACATAAAGGTCGCACGTCAGCGGAATGTGTTTCACGAGTAATTTCACATTTTTTATGACGCCAGTGTAATAATGGATTCTTTTCAAATAACTTTTACGACTGAGTAAGCTAACTATAAAGGAATATGTGGCTAGGTCACTCCCTAATATACAGAGTGTACGAAACGAACTCCTTCGACCGAAAGAGTCAAAGCCCCAGCCTGACATTTGACCTTCGCGCGTTTCTTTTGGGGTTCATCAGAAAATTAGCCGACATAATTTTTTCTCCGTAGAAGATAACAGGACAGCGAATTTGCTAACCTATCTTAATTATTGGTTATGTTGTAATTATTTGTTTGTAATATAGATTTAATTGATTGTTACGTTGAATCCGGTTTATTAATTCCCATACCCTGGTCATTTCTATAGTTTTTTCCTTTTGTATACGTGAAGCTGGCCAAAAGACCCGCTCCTGGCGAATTTTCTTTGTTTATGCCCAGGCGATTCCCATGGAAGCCTTTACCGCTCGAGTCTGAAGTCCCTCTCTCTTGTTTTTCTTTTAGGAGAATCTCTCGTTCTCCTTTGTGCCTGACGGCACTGGTGAAAGCGGCTATCTACATTTGAGAGAGGAAACGGGGCACAATTAATAAACGTCGACACATAGTATTTATGAGGTTATTATAAGTGGTGACAGCGTTTATTATAGAACCCTGCAATATTTGTAGGAGATATGGCTGAATCATTAGATTTTGGAGCTTAGACTGTGCATACAGTTCAAAGATTGGGCATTCTCAATTAATCATTCTGTATATTCTGAAGTAGCTACATAATTTGATTAATTTGATCTTTAATGAGTACTCACAGTGGGTCTGGAGGATGAAATTACCATGGCAAAAAGGGTATAAAAATTGACTGAAATTTCCAGAATAATGAGCCACAGCAACATCGGTGGTACAATAGACAACATAAAGTTATAAAATGTCACTCACTACATCTATCTAGGACATATCACCCTGGGAAAGAAAACCCAAAGGAGAAAGTAAGACAAGGAGAGCCATGACCTGGGAAATTTGACTAATTTATTTAAAAATCCAAAAGTTCCTATAAATTTGAAGAGGAAAACTTTCTTTTGCATTCAACCTGTTCCCACTTATGAGATGGAAACAATGACTTTGAATATACAGAGCGCAAATAAGTTAAAATTGGCACGGAGACGATCGAGCGTGCAATGCTCAAGATATGATGGGAAATGAAGAGATCAGGAAACAAACCGCATTTAAGGACGTGATGGAGGAAATAGCAAGCCTCAAATAGAGGTGGGCGGCCGTATAGCCAGACAGAACTCGGAGAAACGTATGTACAGTACGGACATTTCAATGGAGACCATGAGAAACGACGAGAATTAGAGATTAACCACAACGCAGATGGGTAGACTATATAAGAAAAATAGCAGGTAGAAACTGGGAACAACAAGCGAGAGATGGACAAAAATGGAAAAATATTAAAGAGGCTTACATCCAGAAGTGGATGGTGGGGAGTTGAGGAAGTAGAGGAAAAATGATCAAAGACTCTGAACAATATGTTGTTTACGGTGGGTTATGGACAGATGCTATTCATGCTAAAATCGACATCCAAGTTAGACATTTTTTATGTATGTATATTTTAGCATTAAACGTTTCTTTTCTTAAGAAAAATTAAATATAAGTTCATTACGATTCGGTTATACAAATATTACAGGACTTCAATGATTCCAACTTTTCCGTGAATAGAAAGTCAAATTCCTACCAATTTTTAGTTAGTCTTTGAAAAAATACAAAACGACAAAGTAATACTTGATGAATAGAATCGGGGCTTCAATAATCCACGAATAACGAAAATCAATTATTCGCTGGTTCATATTTTAATAAAACAAAAGTCGACCTCAATCTTTTGAAGCTTTCTGAATGGGAACTATTCATATAGTTTCATATTACCTTCATTAATAAATTAACTGAACCTAGTTACAGCAATTATAACACGTATTTTGACGGTAGTAGAATATATCCATTCACAAACAAGGTCTATGTTGATTATCAACATGAATGATTTTAGTTTAAAATAATTGTAATTAACAATTATATATACGTATTTGAAATGAGATTAATGATATAGCGTAACGAGAGAATACATTAGTATGAATGTGAAACATTGATTCAGTTGTCAAATTTTGAAGTGAAGAACCTAAAGACATATTTTTTCTTTGAACTAATATCAGTGGATACATTTTCTAGATTAAATGTTGAAGTTATTTACTTGTTTAAGATTCTAAGTCGAGTCGAGACTTAAAGGATATCATCAAACGTAAAAAATATATCAAAATTCTTCTATAAATACCAGCGGGTTGTTCAAAGCAGCTTGCTAATTTTGAAATTCAATAGTAGAAAAATGTATGCAAATGTAAGTTTCATTTTGTGAGCATTATCAAGTGGAACATGTAAGGTTTTTGTTCATTTAGCATTAAATTTATTCAACTCTTTCCAGCATATCGGCTATGCTGGCTAAAGCTTGACGAATGTTGTGCTTAAGGTGGTCCAAGGTCACATTCTCAAAGAGAGAAGTGATCTTCGTCACTGAAGACAATAAGAATATCAACAGTAATTGCAAGAAACCCTTTTAATCAATTTTCTCGAGTAAGAAACTCACGTTGGTTAGGCCTCTGTACTACAGGTAATTTGTACGGATGGAATACCAATTCTTCAGGAGGACCCGTCTTACAGAAATTTTTGAGCAGCGCCCATAAGGGATAGCGGAGCAGACTGCCTCACAAAATCGATGTTTTGCGATGTCATCATTGTTTATGAAAGTTTAGATTTCTTCTTTTCCATATCATTAAATTCCCTGCAGTTGAATGTGCATGAAACAATAGACTGCTGACTTGGAACATGGCCACGTAACGTAACATTGAAATCAACACGGAATGTGTGGTGATGATCAAGCGACTATCTATAAAATACGCCTTGCTACACCGAACTCCCGTTTAATCTTTGTCCACTCCATGATGCTTACTGAGACTCGAAGCGACCCACTCTTTCGACTGCGCTTTCCCTCCCCCCTATCCTGAGCAACCGTCGCTCCATGAACCCTAATTCAAATGAGCAAGTTGCTCTTCCCCACTCTGTATATCGAACAAGAAGTTTATGGGAGCAGAGTTTGTTGAAGCCAGAACATTTAACCTAAGATCCGAATAGCTGCGTTTAAACATAAAGTAAACAGTTCATCGACGTTGTCCTAAATAACAATAGTTTGATGTATAAAATAATCCATTTGTGTTTATTAATACGGACAAAACAATCACAAAAGTTCCTAATTAGTGCATATTTAAAAGTTTAATTGTTTATAACGCAAGATTACATATTAATTCTGAAGCCGCCTTCTATTGAATGCATATGCTAGTAAACAATGAATTGAATTTATAGATTTATCACGAAAAAATTATTGTCAACGCGACAACCCTGTTATTCCATGATCAACAAAATGTACGCTATTTCATTAATTATTCACCGACAGTGTTGCCAATACAGTTTACAGGCACTTGGAGGTTATCGCGGAAGGTTTAGAAGGTTCTTTAGAATTAGTAACGTTTTCGACGGTAATTACTGTTTCAAGCTTTCGTACTTCTTTTGGGGTAACCCACGATTCTGCGACATTATCCGCAGCTTTCTCTCGCTGATTACTTTTTGTAGGTGTTAGGATGGCTACAGTTGCATAGGTCTTGAGTACTGCCACTTCTACCGGTCCCATTTTTTTATTTTTATCTGCCGTATTTATGTTTTTCAGTACATTTTCTGTTTCTAAAATTCCAATTTTAAATACTAATGAAGTTAAACACTTATGAATTGTATTACTTGCAATTCTTAGACATTCCTGATCTTCTTTTAAGAAACTGTGTCCAATTTGAAGGTTTGCTGTTTTTTGTATTTTATCTATGGCTGCGAAAACATATTATCTTTTCTCTTGACAGAGTTTCGTGCTTCTCTTGTGAGCTACCTGTTTCTAGATGGTTCTATAAGTTAAAAACAGTATTAGTATTGGTGTCTGTTTATATTTCAATTCTGTCGCATTGTTTCTTTTTTACCTTTTCTTCCTCTGGCGTGTCATTTCCGGATCTACTTCTTTTATTCCCTGCGTCCGTTTGATTGATTTCTCTTTTTTGTTCTAATGGAGGAGTACGGAGAATTGCAATTTTTGGTTTAAAAGGGTTTTCCTTTTTGGTTGAGTCTTTATTGACCGCTCCTTGTGTTTCATTTTTACTGTTATCTTTATTCGCACATAAAGGTTTATTTACATCCTTTTTATCAGCTAAACATGTCTTATTTATATTCGATTCCATTAACACACCTGACAAATGCTGCATTTATACTGAACTAGAAGAACCCGGCAGTCGTTGTCCTGCCAAACATTGGTTACTGTTTACACGCTATGGCACTTTTCCCCACGGAAATGTCAATGTAATTTTTTTTGACAATCTAAAATTTCGTTGACAGACACTAATTTTTCTATTAAAACTAATTAAATCGATGATAGCAATATCCAAACAATTGTCAATTTCTTTGAATTCCTAATATTTTTTCAATTTATTGTGGAATTATCTAGAAACAGTTAGTTTCATTGAAAAAAGTAACTATTTCAATATTTACCTTCTCCATTATGGTTTCACAAAATTTCAATCTGTGATCAAGATCATATTCAGACAATTCTTGCGGAAACAAAACTATGTATGGATAAAAGGGGTAAAATTAGGAAGACACAAAATAGGAATGCCACATACAACCCTAAAATTTCGGAATTTTGTTCAAATTTTTTATAATTGATCTGAATGGGATAATTCTATCTCCCTCTATTTTTTGGGTTTTCAGGTTTGCCATACAGCCAGCGTCGTATATGGATTGTCTGATTGATCAGTTTCCAAATACACATATTGCACTCATTTCTAAACAAAACATTTGAGAATATGTATAGAAACCTTTTGCTATGAAGATTAACAATGATGTACACTTCAGGTCCAGGAGTACGTCTAATTGAATTTACTATATTGTATGATTATTTTCAACATCTTGTGTTTATAAATTCGGAACAGACCATGGGTTTCATGTGACCCTAGATAAAAAAATTGGACCCGGATCTTCGATATGGCCATTGGAATTTACTATTTAATATCATTCGAATATTCATTCATGAAGATGTGTCAATCAGAGGAGTAATAAACATTTTGGTTACCAAACCAATAAATTGATTAAATTCGAATAGATTAGAAATAAATATGTTGATAAATTATCGACGCCAGTTGGAGAGATCTACATGTAAACTGAAAACCAAATTTTACGAGTATATTCGTGTTTTGGTACATTTCCCATCACCGACTCTTCCTGCATTCTAACTCTTTCTTCTTCGTGGCTTATCCATATGTCAGGAATCGTATTGGGACTCCGTGTCATCTTACCCCCATTTTTTTCATGCCTTTTTGTTCCTAGCAAGTATCTTGATATCCATCCCTTTATTTCGTTCTATTTCCTCTATCTAGTCAATTCATTGTCTTCCTCTTTGCGTTTTCCTAACTATTCTTTGGTAGCCCATTATCAAAATATGTTCATACAAATTTAACTTGTTTCTTATTTTATTAATTATTGATGTTTGTCCCGTTATTTCCTTTAAGTGTTCGTTTCTGATTCTGTCCCACCTACATTTTAACAAATCTGAATAAAATATTTCACTTTTATTCTGAATGAAACTCAAAGTCAATCTCACAGCATTTTTTAATAATTGACAACAGCGCAGCTACTAGTTTCGGTCTACATAAGGGCCATCTTCAGGCTACAAAATTTTGGATATAATAAAAGGGAACAATTACAAAAGTTTAAACATTACCTGATTAAAAAACTTTTTCCGTGGCTAACACAGATTAATCATCAGAAGGAATGTTAGAGGAAATAGGTGTGAAAAGTTTGAAAGATTAAAAATTTGAAAATTGCAAACTTAAACAACTTGAAAAAATCGTTCTCTCATCATCTTAAACTGAGATTTGTGAATTCGCATGGAAGTGATCAGAAATTTTCTTCTTTCAAGTTTCACCCTAGAGTCCTTAACCTCAGTAATTATGTATTCAATAAACAACAACTGGACTTGCTTAACATGGGATTAAAATTTAATTTCTCAACTTCTAACGTTAAACAAAACTTGAGAACTCTAACAATAGACTCTGTATTGATTTTGGGCAATTAGGATTTAACTAATAGAACAGCCATAAGGGCTGACATTTCTTCAGTGATTCACAAGACCTTTAACAGATATATACATTCCAAACCTGATATCTTTTCATTTACTAATCAACATCAATTTTCCATTTCATCACTTAGAGATATGAAACTTAAAATTGCTTCAGAAGATTTAGTGGTAACTAAAGCAGATAAGGGTAACTGTTTGGTAGTTTCAGACACATACGATTATGTTAATAAGGTGGACTCTTTCATTAATTCTGACACTTCTTTTTCTTCCTTAAGTTCAGATCCTACCTTGAAGTTTCATACGTATTTTAGGAATAGGTTTAATACTTTCGCTGATACATTAGACAGCTTCAACACTAAATTCGACCAATTGATACACATGGCACTTATCACCCCCCTACTTTACGGACTTCCAAAAATTCATAAAAAATATACCAATTAGACCAGTAGTTTCCTTTTCAAATTCACCAGCCTCTAAACTCTCTTCCTTTCTTAATAATTTACTCAAAGACATTACTAATTTCAAAAATAATTATTCTATCAAAAATTCTTTAGACTTGTTTAACAAGATATCTAACGTTATAGTTCCTAACTCTGGTTAATTTTTGCTTTCACTCGATGGTTCTAATCTCTTCCCTAGCATACCCCCTTCTGAATGTATAGACTTGGTTGAAAGTTTACTCTATTCTATTCATTTGAACCCCAATATCATTTCTGATGTTCTTGGCTTACTCCAATTATCTTTAGAACAGAATTTCTTCCAATTCAACAACAAATATTACGAACAAACTACAGGTTTAGCTATGGGTTCTAATATTAGTCCTTTATTTTTATTAACAAATTGTAACAAACCTATTTAAGTGATCCTTCCTATCAGAGTCATATTCTTTTTTACTATCGTTGCATGGATGATTGTATTGTTCTTTTCGACGTTACACATCAACAGGCCTTTTCTTTTCTTGAATCCATTAACACATTACATCCCAGAATCAAATTCAGTTTTGAGTTAGAAGTCAATAACCATATCCCCCTCTTTGGACTTGTTAATTGATAGGAATGTCGTCACCAGGATACTGGAATTTGAGATTTACAGTAAACCCACACCGACGGACACGATCATTGATTTCAAGTCTAACCACCCCCATTCACACAAGGTTTCTTCTTTCAATAGTCTACTATATAGAGCTTTTTCTTTACCTCTATCACAAGAGGCTTTTTATAATGAGATTAATATCATAAAACAAATTGTTGTCAATAATAATTTCCCAATCTCTCTATTTAACAAATTACACATAAAAATTTTCAATAAATTTAGATTGAGTTTTCCTACCATTAACTTTCTTAATGTGTGTTCTGACCCTGTCAAACTTCATTATGCTTGTACTTTGGTCCTATATCCTATAGATTTGGTTATATTTTTAAGAGACATAACAACAACTTTGGTTTTAGAACTAATGACAATTTGGGTTCATTACTGGTTAACACTAAAGACTGCATGCCATATCTTCATTCTCCTGGCGTTTACAAACTTTGTTGTCAGGACTGTGATGCTGTCTATGTGGGACAGTCTGGACGTTTCTTGGACACCAGGATAAAATAACATCTTAGTTGTATCAAAAGGTATCAGAATACTGACCCTCCTGCTTCCCCTTCAGCTTTTGCAAATCTGAGAACCATAATTTTTCAATGTCTGATGCTCGTAGACTACATAAGTGTTTTAAGGGTCCTCGGATGAATTTACTTGAGATGTTTGAGATTAACCAGATTAGTTATGATACTAACGTTGTTTGTGTTAATGAACAATTACTACATTTTGAGCAATACATGTCCCTCAATCTTTCTTTTGAGAGGTGTTAAACTTTACTTTCTATCAACCATTAATCTAATGTTTACAGTTTTTTTTGTAGTATACCTTTATAACTCCTCATTATTGTTCGTATCTTTATATTTTACTTACTACTCAATATCAGTTTATTGTTATATATTAATTGTTTTTGGTTTGTTTTTGACACACCAACAACTCTTCTTCTTTCGTAAGAAGATTTGTACCAGTGTTGACATTTAGAGCTAGTCTTTTTATCTATGAATTGAATACGCTCATTCTGATTTGTATAACTTTATTATAACCAATTAATTATATATTTTAATAACCTCCATGAACTATTTTGATTATATTGTTATCATCAATTCTTTTTTAGTGAATTTGTATTACTGTTGTTCATGTACTATTCTTTATCCGTGGGCGACACATGTTCTTCTCATGGTTTTTTATTGGTTTCTAACCAATTCACTCTCTTAATAAAATTTCTATGTTTGCCATTAACCATTTCCAAGGAGAAAATGTAATTTCTTCTAATTCGATTATACTTCAATTCTTTCTCTTGTCATTTTTAAGTACGACATTTCTCCCATTGACAGTTTCCGCTATGATATACTTCCATATTGTTCTTTACTATTAAAAGTCACATGTTGTGAGTGACGTGCCTTTCTTTTGATTTAGTTAGACGTGATTGTAATGGACTATTTATCCAAGCATTAAGGATCCTTTGTCCTTCATTTTCTTGTTCATAACATTGTACTTATCACTTATTTTCCTTTATAAGATTTTTCTACGCACAGAAGAAACTTCTTTCAAGAGTTTATCACCTTCATTTTCTTCTCCCCAATTATACGACCAATATGGACTCTTCCCTATGGGAACTGAGGATGACTTTTCCGGACTCTACCTTCTAGGAATCGACGCTGAACCTGTTGTACTCTTTCCTCTAAGAATCAAAGTAATTAATGGTTATATATCGATACCTTACTTTGAGAACCTCGTAAGTACCTTCTAGGTAATTTTAAAGAAGCATTAAAAAATTACTTGAAGTACATTGTAAAAACTGTTTTGTGTTGAAATTTTCCTTATATGTATTTAATACGCAAAACAACATATAATTGCTATAGAATTCAGTAAAATTCAATTATTTTAGATTTTACCGGAGCTTACTAGTTTTTCGAATTAATTTTGGGTAAATGCGTTATTCAGTTTGTGTGATTGTCTATTATAAATAATAAACTTAATTGATTATCTTCTCCATAAAGAGAAAAAATGTTCTTATTTAGGGTCGCAGACATAGATCAACCCTAATATATTGTGAAACTTCTACCACCTTACAAGTTATTTTGACTGGTTATAAATGATGTCAAGTATAAGTAAATGAGATTATATTAATTTATTTGAAACACATGAAAAAATATACGAAATGAAAAATAATGAGGTTATAATTGAATAACATAAAATATAAATCTAACTAAATATAGCAATTATTTATATTGCACCCAGATTAACACATTTGAACTTTAGATGATCGTAAAATGTGTGAAACTCTGAAAGCAAAGAAATTTTCAATTCTTGCAAGTTGTCATATTTCTCTTTGGTTATTTCTTTTGACCCTGAGTACAAGTTTGGCAAAGAGTGATTTGAAACTAGTTGAACTTTTTCAAACGTTTATTTAACAATGTCCATTCATCACTATAGTTCAACTTGACATAAATCCCTTTTTTCTCTCGTCTATTTAATAGCTTTTAAATCATTTACCACTGGTTCTCCCGGTCGAATGCCTGGTCTGATGGAGTTGGAATATTTCACTGATGAATAATTTTTAAAAAATTAATGATCAAGATATTGAACGCTATAAGGTTTAGGAACTTTTCGGGCTTTCTGGCAGTGGAATGCATACTCTGCAGGAATACTTATATTCTTATTTTTTAGTCTCCTTTCAATGCAAGAATGCATACTATCAACTTCCATCTGTGTGTGGCCTTTCTCTAAGAATTTTTGAGTAACAGTTATGTTTTCTCTAACGCTAAAGTGCTAAAGTGCATTAGACAAAGTGATGTTTTTGTTCTGGCAGCTACAGTTATCACTATAAATGATCACTTCTCCCAGAGGCAATATTTCTTCATTTGATATGAATTTGCAAAGAATGCTTGCAAATTCATGAGCAGTTATATCACCTTCTCCCTCATGCCATAAATAGCAAAACCCTTCATGATTCTTCATATTGTAGACTGTGAAATTGTGGACACATTTATAATACAGTGAAGAAACGTTTGACTGTGGTGAGAGCAGTACCTTCTGTAAATCAACACTATAAACATGTTTAGCTTCTATCTTGTCTCTTTCTTTTTCTTTTCTGGTATCTTCTTCTCTTTTTTGGTGCTCCAAGAACACCTCTTCGGAAATATTTTTAGTCTTATAATTGGTGCAAACATCGCACTGATCTTTCTTAGGAATGTATAAATTAAGATTTAGTTCTTCAAATACCATCGCAAATGTTTTAATGGAAACTCTATTAACATGTTGATCTTCTCGCTTAGAAAATTTCTTGCATTCTTCAAAAAGATCAGTTTTTGATTGCCAAATAGGTTCGAGGTAAAGTTTGTTACTCCTTGATCGGCAATAGTGGCTTACCATTTTGGGCCGATTTTTTAAAATCCTGATCATCATTTCCTTTGCATTGCTTTTTGGTTTAGTTTTTGGTTGTTTTGTTTCGCCATTATTTGATGTAGATAACTGATTTAATGCTGTTTTAGTCCAATTGTGCAAAGACCATTCGCCGATACCGAATGTGTTCAGAAACATTTTTTTGCACACTCTGTGAGATAATCCATCTTTTTTTTAAAATTTAAAACAAAACTGGAGCTTCTTCTTGATAACTTTTCGGACTTATTTTTAACTGTAGGCAACACATCCACTAAACCGCATATAAATTGCTTTCGTTGTTCCCAATTCAGGTTGATCCAAAAGTCGTCGAATATTTTTTGGCGAATTTATGATGAAAATTGTCTACATTTTATTGATTTTACTTTTAAACTCTGTTTGCAGTCACAAGTTGGAAACATTTATCGAGCTGGTCTTGGTTTGTTGAACACAGCTTTTCCATCTTCAGAGTTTCCTCTTCCTTTATAATCCATCCCTCTCATCCTTTTATATTTGTTTTGATTATAATCCCACGTTTCCTTGTCAACTGTTTTTTTGCGCCGTCGCTTTGTTTCTTCAACGTTTTCATTTTCAGTCTCATCTTCGCTAGTTAATGTTTCTCCATTTACGTTACTTGTTTCACATCTTGTACCCTCAACATTTTCTTCTTCGTTGTTTGGTAACTCTCCGTTAAAATTATTTGGGGTGTTTATAACATCAAGTAATGTTTCACTCTGTTTTTCATGTTCCTGTTCTATTGTCGTTATTGTTTGTGGGTTTATTGTATCTAAAAATGAGAAGTCTTTAATAGAAGACATTCCATCCTCAAAAGGTAAAATTAGTATGTCTTCTGTAGCTGCTACTTCAGAAATGATTTCACTTGGATTCAGTTCCTTATTTAGCATGGAAATATTTAAATCAAAGTGAGATACTGACTGCCCAGACGTAGGACATAATGTATTTGAACTGTTTTGTTCATTTTCTTTGTTTTCTTTGGTTGAACTTGTATTTTCCAATAGATGAAATTTTTTCTTTATTCTAGAACTCATGTCTGAAATAATAAAATTTATTATGAAGACCTCGCAAGTTTTAATTTTTTTTGAAAAGCGATAAATGAAATCCTCGTAACTAAAGTATAAACGATTCTGAGGTTTTTTACCAACTAAGTTATCTTCTGTGACACTTCCACTATCTCTACATTGACAAAATACATTAATCAACACAGTAACTAATAACAATAAACGCTTACCTTTCAAATTGTTACAAGGTTTTGATAAATTACTTAAGAAGTAGACTGCACAACTCACAACATACCATTGTCAACGGAAAAATGAAACTTACGAGGTTTCCAGTTTTGCAAATATGAATGAAATCAATACGAGGTTTTCAATTTTGTCCATAGATGGCGAAATATTGAAATATAGCTTATAGCCTTCTCAGAGTATGTAAAGTACGGTATCCTTAACGTAGAAGGCAATAAATCTGAATTTTGCCCAAATCTCAACTTACGATGTTTTAAAAGTAAGGTATCGATATATAAGAAATTCACACAAATGGAAACAGTGTGACACTTACCCCCCATAAAATATTTTTTCATATTCGTTAATCGCTCTTTTTGAGCTCTTTTCTAACTCTACTAATTAATAAAATTCAATTTTTCGTTTGTCACATCCTTTTTTATATAATATAGTACAACCTTTTAAGTTGTACATTTCAATTAACTGCAGTATGATGAGAGAAAGATTTTTTCAAGTTGTTAAAGTTTTTCAAATTTCTAATCTTCACACCTTTTTCCTCTAACATTTCTTTTGATGTTTAATGTGTGTTACTCACGGAAAAGGTTTTTTAATCAGGTAATGTTGGAGACTTTTGTAATTCTTCCCTTTAACTATATCAAAAATTTTGTAGCCTGAAGATGGCCGAAGCTAGTAGCTACGCTGTTGTCAATTATTAAAAAATGCTGTGACATTGACTTTGAGTTTCATTCAGAATAAATTACTCTCAGTCACATTTGAGGCATGGATGATATTTACTTTTTAAAAGATTTCAGTATTGTTGTCAACAACATTGTCTTCGTGGAACAGATATTCTGTATTTAAATGTAAACTCGTATTCAAGGTTCAAACATAATAAATTCAGTGCAATACTTTCAATTTGTTCTAAAGAAGCAAGAAAAGTAATTGCGGTGATCACACACAAAGTAATTCACCAATTATAATTTATTATGAAAATGTCGTTATTATATCATAATTTAAAACAAATACTGGAGGATATTGGAAATAATTTTCATACTTAAACTATCGTGTTGCGATCGGTAAACAATGCAATTAACTTCAACCGTGAAACTACGGAAAAATTCCGTTGTTGTATCTAGAATTTAATTTACTCCAACATTTGCTTGTTGTTTATTCATATTTTTAGGTAAATAAATAATGTAATATAACTGATAACTGAAGCATTTTGCATAACTTTCAAGGGTATGTTTTATATTCAAGGTATTTTTCAATACCATGAGGAAATAAGTTTGTTGTTATTCTAAAAAAATAATAAGAAAATTAAAAAATATATATACATACAATGTCAGCGAAAGCACATATATCTCAATAATTTTAATAATTTCAACAATATAGAAATCCAATTCCGCTAGTTTGAAAGAATTATGTTTTGTGTGAATATATATAATACAAAAAACCATTTTATTAATCCCTCTATTACCAATTCAAAAACTACAATGTATTTTAATGAAATGATGCTTCGTGTCCGAATGAAAATTTGTAAAGGTTTTAGAGGAAGCAGATAAAAAAAAATAATTACAAGTTGGCCAACGTTTCGGTGCAATTCGTCACCTTCGTCAGGACTACAAAAACAATACCGAACGATAAAAATATTGTTTTATAATAAATTGGAAATTCCAGATGACAATTAAAATGCAAAACAAAGACAAATTGAACAAAAGTGTAATAATAATAGAGGAAAAACTCACCCAAAAAATACGAACCAAACCAAGTAACAAGGGTGTAAAAATATATAAAATACATTTGTGAAACACAGATATAGAAGTAAAAAACAATAAAAACAATTAAAAAACAACACACACAGCTAATGAATTGTTATTATGTTACTTTCTTATTTTGATTTAATGTTCGTTTCAAAGTAGTTGATAACACAGAGCGCCTATAATAAACGGAAAACGGAGGTCGGGTGTCTCAAAATTTTTTATCTCTTATTTATGTTTTACAATGTATACAGGGTGTCCCATGACATTTTGACAGTCCAAATTCTCGAAAACTGTTCATATGACATATGAAATTTGGCAGATATAAACAGTCGAACCGTCTTCCCCGTCATTCCGAGTCACGTGATCCCAAGATATTTTTTTTAAATGGGACAACCGGTATTATATTACAATTTGGATACATCATTCAAAAACAAATGCGACGATAACACGCTTGTCATAATTGTATCGTGTAGTAATGATAATAAGGGCTATTAATTTTTACTATATTTATTAAAGCAATACTTTGCACTCAAAAATTTTGGTGGCTGTGAAACAAATAACTATAGTAGCAACAACATAGGTAGTCATATATTATTGTTAGGTGTAGTTTATTCAAGAACTGTCATTAAATATTAGTCATAATCTTGTGAAGACACTGCAATAATAAGTAAATAATGACTTCAATTTTTACTTGCGATAAATATGTTGACATGTTACTTATTTATGGAAAAAACAAAACTCATGCTCAAGGTTTGTACAGAAATCGTTTTCCTCTTGGAATAACTCCAAGCAAAAATACTTTTGTCTACTTCGAATGAAAGCTAAGAACTGATTCTTATCCAAGTGGTAAAAATCAAGTTCCTCGTCAAAAGACCGCTCAGACAGATGACGATGTGATAAATATTTTGGCTTACCTTCAGGTAAATCCACACACCTCAATACGATTTCTTGAACAAGAATTACAAATAAGTAGAAGTTCGATACAAAGAGTATTAGAAAAATCACAAATACAATCCTTATGAACTACATTTAACTCAAGGTTTGGTTCCTGCATATCCTGAAAGGAGAATAAATTTTATTGCTGAAATGTTAGTTGAGAGTAATGATGACCCTTCTGTTTTAGAAAAAATATTATGGAGTGATGAAAGTAGATTTCATAACATTATTGTTGTTAATCGCCATAATTGTCATTATTGGTCGTAGGAGAATCCAAAGTGGATACGCGAAACCAATTTTCAAACAATGTTTGGTGCGGTTTATTTACCGGTCGGTTGATTGGTCCCTATTTTTATGAAGGAACATTAACGGGGCAAATATATCTAGATTTTATTCAAAATACTCTTCCATAATTACTTGACGACATTCCCGTACGTGGAAGGCAAACATTGTGGTGGCTGCAAGATGGAGCATCTCCTCACTTTTTTTTGTCAGTTAGATAATATCTTGATAACACATTTCCTGAAAAATTGATTGGTCGAAACGGTGCAATTATGTGGCCACCTAGTTCACCAGATATTATACCCACAGACTTATTTCTCTAGGGTTACTTAAAATATCGACTTTATGTCACACCCCCGGGTTATTTAGATGATTTAAAGCATAAAATAATGCAGGCATGTCGAACCGTAACCCCCGAAATGACAGGAGAAATGGAAGATCTGTTATGATAAAAATAAGCATCAGTTTCGACTGTTTATATCTGCCAAATTTCATACATGTCATGTGAACAGTTTTAGAGAAATTGGACTGTCAATACGTCGTGGGACACCCTGTATAGACTAAGAAGAAAGAAATTGTGACCAGGCCACCCTGTAATCGGTCAAATAACAAAAGGTAATAAAATGCAAATGAAAGCATACGCAGGTAATCAAACGGTCTATAGCCGTAGAACAGGGTTATTTATGATTTTTGCTTAACGTTTATTATAATTAATATTATAATGAAAATACAAAGTAATTGTGCACTGAGATTTATATACACACATAATCTTGTAAAAAATAATTACAGTATTATTAACTAAATTCTTCATCAGAAAAATCCGAAGAATTGTTCTGTCTTAAGTTAATAATTAACGGTTCGATCTCTGTACCTTCGTCGATCAAGTCGGTTACATTCGCCAATCCATCAAAAGTTGCCGTTCTTCTTAAAGTTTAAAAGTTTTGTTGTTCCTGGCAACATAACCTTTGACTTGTGCCCATATAAACTCTATTGGGATCAGCTCACATTGGTAAGGGGGTAAGCGATGTACAATAATACCTCTACTTTCTGCCATCTTGTCGATTACAAATTTTTTAAACTCTGCCTTACACTGCCTAACAATTTGCAAAAGTTCTTTTATCACCATTGTATGATCGAAATTTAAGGCTTTACACTGCAACCACTTAATGATCGCCCCTTTTTACCATGAACTTGTGGGAAGCTTCTCTACTAATCGAGAATGCGTTGTCCATTACAATAACTGAATTCTGGGGAATGTATTCGATCATTTGTTGGAAATATTCCTCAAAAACGTCAGCTGTCATTTCTTCGTGGTAGTCTTTGGTTGAATTAGATTGAAATTCCAATAATCCTTGATCCAAAAATCCGTTTTCACTGCCTATAGGGGTTATAATAAGCATGTATCCCTTTCCAGACGGAAGTCTTAATCCTGTTGACCAACCCTCCATGACAGCTTATCGGGAATTCAGTATATTTTTATCTTGCCTGACTTTCGATACGGCGTGTCCTTCATTTAGCCAGGTTTCATTCAAATAGAAAATATTGTTACATTTGTTGCGATATTTTCGGATTAAACTTAAATATTCTCGTCACCAGCAGACAATATCCGGCCTGTCAATAAAAAAAGATTTTCTGTTTTGCTTTTCTCACCGATAGTTCATTCCATGAAGAATTCTCCATACTCTAGCTCTTGATAGTTGTGACAGGTTTTCGTCATTCTGGGCGGCTTGCACAATCTTATCCAATGTTGGTAATTCTTTTGCGAAATACATACCATGCTCTATTCTACGTACACTGTTTTTGACATCTTCGTCAATTTCTAATGGTTTCTTCCCCGTGTGAGGAATAGGTTCACCGAGGTTCCGGCATTTTTAATCACGTAAAAATCTATAAATCGTTGATTCTCCTACCCCTATCATATTGGCACAGTTCATTATTATGTTGCGAACAGAACTTGTGGGGTTTTGGTGCACAAGAGCATAATGAACGTTCAGGATTAATGTTTTTTTCCGCAAAGAAAATGCATTTTTGCTAACTCGTTGAATAGGCTGTTAGATTTAAATATCAACAGGAACTTGGGTTGTATCTGTATAGGTTACGGGGCGGGTACGTAGAAGAAAAGGAATGTTTGAATATAGTATAACAAAATAACTGCGGGACAATTTGTAAAGCTTTCTATATACCTGGAAAAAACTTATATAGATAATACCAAATGAAACAATCTACTGTATTTCCATCTTTTGTCATGTATAATGGAATTACAAACTACTGAAATTTGGGAGCATCAATAGGTAGTAATATGTGAAGATATTTACCGAGATATTTTACTTATACGAATTGTAGAATTGAAACCATATCACAAAAATATTTTTCTTCATTCCAGCGGGCATGTTTTTGAACCAAACAATATATTTTTTCAATTAAAAAAATATTTTTTCACTTGAGTAACTCACACTCATTATTCAAGTATAATTTTAAATCAATTCCTAATTATGTGTTTGTTTTAAAAAGCGATATTCTTGATTCTGAAATTAAATGAATATTTGAACAAAATCAATAATAATTTTTTCATTTTAACAGTCTGGTATTTAACCATACAATATGTATTCTAAAATTCAAGTAAATATTTGTTTCATTTGAGTATTTAATATTCTTGAATGTACAAAATTGTTTATATGCTTCGATGGTGGAATACATGCTCATATGAAACTGAAATTATTGTTGCATAAAATAAACCCGATGAATTGAATGGACGAAATATAACAATTGACATCATCTAATATTTTCTGGTATCAAACAAATATTGGTCTTGAAATCCAAATAAACTAGCGTTTTCTTTTAAATGATAGGTTTATTTCACCATATTGAAAAAACAAATTTGTTTGACTGATATATATTATGTTTGATTCAATACTTTCTTTTTTTCTGTGTAGTTCCGTCGCGCCTATGGTTGACAACTGTTTTATGGTCCGAACCCCCGATCCCTGCTATCAACCCCATTGGGATAGACTTTAATATTACTACCTCAATTATAATCGGGGGATGAGATACTCCTTTTCTCTTTGGGTTCGGCGGCAATATTTGATACCATTAGCGATATTTGTTAAATAAAGATTTTATTGTAGTATCACTAATCATTGATTTCAATAATATAAATTTCCAACACGCCTATGATAATGGCCTGTTTTAGTATACGCTTTACAGCTAAACGACTTACATCCCTCTATAATGAAATTATTAATCTATGTATTCATTATTATAACAGATGAATAGTGTACTAAATGAAATTTCTGTTACTATATAACAATTTAAAGATGATAATTATGATATATTTATATGAAAGAGTTACATATCTAGTGTTTCCGTTCTCTACATTAATCTTATCAAATGAATACTTTATACACAAGGAAATTCATAACCTCACAATGTGTTCTATACATATAAAGTTTAATTTAAATAAGCCTAAAAATGTACAAATATACATTTGCGACGTGCCAAGAATGATAGGGCAAAAAGAAGAAGTACAAAAGATCCTAGAGATGCTATGTTTGGAGGACATGTAGGAAATAATAGATTATTGAAGAAAATACGAACGAATTTTAGAGGGTAAATATGAGAAAAAAATGTGAGAGAATGCGTAAATAACTGCCACGGATGTGAAATCAATAAAGCGAAGCCAAACCATAAAGAGAAATTTGTCATTATAGATACAGCGATAAAACCATTCGATATTGAGTACAAAGATACAATAGACCCATTTGATCAAAGTAATCGTTACTGTATTACTGTTACTGTGCAAACTACGCAGTTATCATACCAGTCAGAGACAAAGAGGCGCAAACAATAACGACAGGAATATTTAACAACTTCATACGTACTTACGGTCATATGAAGGAAATGAGGACGGATCAAGGAGTGAAATATAAAAATGAAATTATGAATAAATCAACGGAACTGCTAACATTCAACATAACTTCTCTACAGCTTACCATCATGAATAAATCAGGATTGTAAAGTGTTCTGTAATGTAATCATACCTATAAGTTTAAAGTATGATATTTCATAGCAAACATTTGTGAAAACCCATTTCCGAAAATAAGTAACAAAATTATAATTGTATGATAGATATACAAACACAAAATATAAGAAAACCACAAAAAAGGTATATTGAAAATTCTGAAATTTTAGAAGAAAAGTATAAACTCAAACTCAGCATACTAATTTGACAACGTAGCATGTTATGAAAACTATTATAGTAGGTAACAGTGGAGTGATTTGTTTTTGATAAATATTAAATTAAAGCTAAAGACACCTTACTGCTTACTCAAAACACACTACTTGCTGTGCAGTGCATGAGTAATAGCATAACATCAGAAAAGAATATCAGCCGAGTATGAAATATCATGCAGTAGGCAATAATGGGTTACGAAATTACAGTGCTTTTGGTATCAACAAAAATATAATATTCCCTCCGCCAGTTAACAATAGGTAATACAAGAAAATTACTCAAACATCAGTTGATTATATGATATTGATTGGTTTACTAACCTTAATTAGGGTATATTTTGTAAAAAACGTAATTATATTTTGTAAGTGATAGTTTGCGCCATCTTACGAAAAACTATGGACTCATAAATATATGAAACACTTTTCGGGCCCATTTTGTTATAAGAATATCTCTCCCAAAATTACATGTTTATAACCAATCAATAGTATATATCTGAGGTGAAGGTGAAGCTTTAATTTTTCAATCTACAATGAAGAATTAACTTACACCTATTACTGCAGATAATTTCCTTTATTCTATTTAAACCGTCATAATGAAATATCTTTGTTCGAAAAGATGATTCTAGGTTGAATAGAATTTACAACACATTTGTTCTGAATGAAAGAAATTACTTCCCTTTTTCTATTCCGAAAACTATTGTTCGCACTGAATAACTTTTGTTATGCATTTTCAATTCTTCTGAAGTTTCAAACTTTTATGGTCGAAAAATATCCTTACTAATAAAAATTGTAATATGCCATTTGTAAAAATATCTATTTCTAATAGTACTTTGTGTAGAGTTCTGTAAATAGTGTCCGACTTCGATTTTGATTTTATAAACAATCTAACTACTGAAAATGCAGTGCATGCTGTCACCAAGTCAATAGTGGCTTGTTGAATTTTCAACACATAAAACTCACATGTCTAACATTACGTTTGTTACCTTCTTCCTGATATAAATTTAATGGTAGAACTTTATCGATCGGGCACCGTTGACGAATCGTGATGACCACTTATTATCTATCAGTCAACACGTTATTACCACAGAAAGAGTTTTGAATACTGCTAGGTCATAACAATTATAAGATCTATTCACAACTTATTTGTTATGTAATAGAAGTTTGCAATCATTAAAATTATCATCAGTTTTCCAATTCCTTAATGTTAACTAATAATGATTAGTTACTTACCCATTGTTTGAATAAGAAGAATACATATAGAGAGTATGAGACTTTACCGATAAGTAGGTACTGTTGACAACAGATAAAATCGTATGCCTAGGTACGGTAGGTATTGTTCCTTTGTAAATGTAAATTGCTTCATTTGTATTCTAGTTACTTCCACTCATGTCACTGTCAAATCAATAATTTCTAGCACAATGTTCCTTTTAATGACAAAAGAAATGTTCTAATCATCCTTTAGTAACAGAATATCAAAGTATAGTAAGGACATAACACACACAATATTCCAGTAGACAAAACAAGTGAAAAATAAAAAAGTTAGATCATGAACGAAATTTCTTACAATAAATAATTGCAATGCTGACGTAGGACAAATATCACAATGTTCAAAAAATGTATTGAAAAGTCATCAATATGATAAAAAATAAAACAGAATTAACAAACCATGAAATTAATTTAATTAAGAAAATGATAAAAAAAGAGAATTTTTAGAAATGAGAAAGAGAAATCTATTAATGTTAAAAAAGACCTAAGCAATATCTATGAATAAGTCTCCACTTACTACCAGTTGGCATTTTCTGTTAAGTGAAGACTTCCATGAACCATATAGCGGCGCTGACTACTCTTGTCTGCAGTTTGGATTAGAGACTCTGAACGAGAGGGCATTACGCTGTTATGACGAGATCCAAATAGATCTAAACCAGTTAATAGATTATGCGTTTCTCCTTGCAATTGTGAACCATCAGATATGTCTGTATCAACAAAAAAGTCGACCACGTCACGTTCTTCGAATGGAATATAATTCAATATTCGACGAGGCACTAGCTAGGAAAGTAGTTGTTTTCTCCTTCGAGGAACGGTCACACTGTTGTTACGGAATTATTATTTTCGAAATAAATAGAGGCATCTATTCTAAACATATATTACGTAGTTTCTTCGACACTTTGAGTGTGCCCACTTTATTGTTTAATTGGATGATTCCTTTTCACACATATTTGCGTTTTACAAGTGCAAGATCACTACTGGAAGCCTCTATTGATCAATTTTGTTATTGGTTGATGTGAAGACATTAGAACTAGTCCTTTCTTTTTGATTGCCCAGATCCCTGTTGCAGTTTTTTTTCGAATTTGGAGATTTTACTGATGATGCTTTTGTAAAGCTTTTTCTCTACTTCCGTTACTAAAACCGCATTTTCAACACAAGTTTGACATGCCCAAAACGACTCTTGAAACACTAGTGTTTAAAATGCGAAAAGTCACATCTCGTTCATCTTCTGTTTTTCAAACGTCAAATCAAGTGTACCGTTTGTATGTTAAATTTCATGATCCGCGATAATTTTGTTGTTCTGTGTCATTTGATTTGTCAGTCAGCCATCAGCCATCGTCCGTAATGTTATGAATATAATTAAAATATAATTAAAAATTTCGCTTCCTGCGGGCGAAGAAAAAGTATAGTAAGCACCCCGTGTTAAAAACCTCTTTAGTCACTCGTTTCACAAGGAACTCGTTCCGCTTCGCTCCACACGTGCGTAGTGAAACTCGTGACTAAAGTAACCTTTTTGACACTTGGTACGTAATATATTATTTTGACTTCCAAATAGATATATAACCAGACAAAATTTGATTTTGTACTTTCTATTTTAAGTTTATGGTTAATGGATTAAGCTCTCACTCTGCTCCATTGCTTCTTGCTTTAGGTACTTATATACCCTTATAGTCAGAATAAAAACGAACGACCCAGTGTTACTAAAAAGTACATTTTGTTGTAAAAACGAATAGTTCAAAATCCTGGTTCTTGCATTACTGATTATGTCACTTAAGAATTAATTGAGAACATAATCGATTGATCCTTGATTTTATTTGATACATCCGTTCTGTAACACTTGCACAAAGTTACTTACTACTACTTAATGAAGTCATTAAGGAAGCTGGTTATGCCTCCACTTACTGTTACAAGGAAAAGTGTGTGGGTAAAATCAAAATATTATTTCAAGCCACTACATCCGAATATGGTATTTCTGGTGATAACTGTTAATTACCTAATACACATCTCCTCACATGGATTTAAACATATATAAACTCAGGGGCTGCTTGTTCCGCTAAGAAGTGGGTCGCAATTACGTTCATGTGAAGCTTGTTTCATATACGAGTAATATACCATTATTAGACCTAGTGGTGTTTTATGTAATTGGAAATTATCTTGAAGGTTGATTAGTTTTTATCTCATAATGCCTAAGTTTGGATTATACGCTTATTCATCAATGTTTTCATTGGTATTGATTATTAGTCTTTTAGAAGAGTATAGCTTAGTCGAAAACAAATTAAGAAGTAATTGTTGGTTATACATTTACGTAATCGCTATGTTTCTTCGCTTGGAAATCATATCATATCAATAAAATAAAAATAAATCTATAAAACAGCCCTTCAGTCTAACTCAATAAGACTGTATGAAAGCCATGTATTATAAAGCTAAATGTTCAGGCAATATTTTAACTGATATGCTATAATTTGTGCAAAGCAAACGAATTCATTATTTTCGGGAAGCTTGGTTTAAAGTTTCAGAAATTACTTTCAAGTCTTCTATTGCTTTATCAGTAGAAGTTACTCTAGTATTTTTATACCTTTTTGGAGGATATCTAAGCTTTATTGTTGAATTGGGGTTCATCTGTGAGATGTTCTGAACAATATTCAATCATAAAATTGGCGACTTGTTGCACTCCGGATGCTGTATCGTGCTAAAAAGACAAAACGAAAAGTGACCGACGGCAGCTACGACATACACACAGAATTTTTTTTCTAAAAACCGATTTTTAGTGTTATCTTGCGGAAAGACGAAAAAATAACTAAAAAAATCCAAAACTCCAACTTTTCTTGAGGTAAACCGATACTTTTCTTGCATATTAGATAGGGTTGGGCGGAAAAGTGGGATGGTCTTTATTAACTGTTTTGTAAGCCCTATTTACAGTAATCTAAAAAATAAAACAAATGTGTGTAACGATGAATTAGCTATTTTCGAAACTACTGTGTTTGTCCTGCGTGGCATCATGGCTCCTTGCTTACAAGCATTATCCATACGTTTCAACTATTTGAATAACTTTATCCCTAGTATATAGTTATAGTTCTTAGAATATTTCTGTTGGCTTTTCCCTGAAAAGCAGCTAAAGAACAGGGTTTCCAAATTAATCGGGGTAGTAGATTTCGAGAGAGCAACATGGCTGACGTTGGTTATGGTGTTATATAATTTATTTTTATTGTTGGACTGCGTTGTTCATTATTACGGGGGAACTTCACATTTTCTCTCATAGTGCTCGTATTTGTCTGACTACTTTCATCAACTGTTTCAGGGGATATCTGCAATTAAAATGTTTGTTTCTTTACGTGCCAAATACTGAAGTAAAATGGAATAGAATTATACAAGGTCTTTCAACAAGATGGGTGTACAGGCTTAGTCGACAATCATGTAGTTCTAAAGTGCCCCAATCATTCAGGGTCTGAATTTTATAGTGATAAGAGTTCTTTCAGCATAATTCTCCTAGCACTGGTAGATGATCAATATTATTTCAAATAGAAGAGCATCTGGCGGAGATGTATTCACAAAATCGGAATCAAATAGTGCGTTGGAAAATAATACATTGAATATACCGTCAAATACTGTTTTATTCTAGTCGATAATGATTTTCCGTTAAAAATATAAAGAAGAGATATTTTCAGCCAATATCCAAATTAGAAAGAAAAAATTAATAATATTGCCGAAATTAGATTCAAAATTTTTAGATGTTCAAACATATAATTCACCAAGCATAACTAAAATAGATTTTGAAGGATTATATGAAATCAACAAAATTGCGAAAAATATAAAATAATAATATAATAATTCCACAACAGCACACAACAATTGGATTATTCTCAAGATTTATATTTATTTGTATAAGTAGAATAATATTTTAGTTTATACGAAAATTTTGAACAAAAGAAGAAGCAAGACAGAAGATATTGAAATGGAAGAAACAAACTCAAAATCAAAAAACAACTCCATTATTTTTCGACCTTAGGGGTTGGAGGAGTTATAGGACGAGAAGACTCTAGAAATAAATGAGAATGTATAGAAATGTTGTTCAAAATAGCGTTGTTAAATTATTAAAGTTGTCAAGTTAATTATTAAGATATATTCTCAAGTAATTATTTCAAAAGTATTCTAATTTTGATCATATTGTAAAAATAAAGTTTTTAAAAAGTGGTTTTCGAAGTTAAAAAGTTATAATTCTCCCACCGATAAGTACTACCATAGATATATAAAGTACTTCCAAACATAGAAACAATTTAATATGCGAGTTTTTGAGTGTCTTCAAACCTGGCTGCTCAATATTTGTAAAATTTCGGTCACACCCACTTCAATGAACTTTGCCTTCAAATTTGAGGCGAATTGAATATAATGTAATGTTTTTCTTATTTATTGAAACGTTTTTATTACGAGTGGGATACATTCATAAACACGGTAGGTTCATTTACTTAATTAATATATTCACTAATTATATACACAGTATATTCACTTAAACTAATTTATATAAACACTTCACTACTTAGACTATTTACTTGTTCGCCGTTTATATCGCGAGATCACTTTATCAACTAACTCTATCTCGCTGGTCGGTCCTTTATATATTAGTGCATTTTTTAGTAGATAATTCTAAATTGCAGCTTACACAAAAAAACAATTGGCTCTCTGGCATTTTATAGATAAGACGTCACAAAAACAATGTCTAGATAAGATACTCACAATCGTAAACAGTTCTAATAAATCCCTTCGCATCCGCCATAATTTTAACTTTCATACATGGCTTAGACAGAGTCGGATTCAGGGTCTACACTAGTGTGCTATTTCGTGTAACATTACCCCCTCCTTGAATGGAAGTTCCTCCCGGAACTTTTATGCAGCCGAGACTGGATGTTTGAATCGGCAACTGGCCCAATTACTACACTTTCCGATCTTATGGAAATAACAGGGCACCGTCTTCATAGGATACTGATAACGGGGGTTGTAGCTGCAAATTAATATCTGATGACTCGCCAATCCAACTGGTTACTCGCTATCTTAGACATAGCCAGTTTCTTCCCGCTGGATTCTAACACATGGTCTCGGAGGTTTCGAAGTACTTCCCATACATCGCGGTAGGTAGATCGATCTTGAAATTCATTTTTAGTTACCACGTAGAAGACGTACCGCGAATTATGTTTCAGTTTCAGTGTTTTGCCAGGGGCTGGAATCTGGTCTTCAAGTTTTTCTAATTGCCCAAACTTCATTCTAAAGACGGATTCCAGCCCTCGTGCGTTCTTGATACGGGCGGGGATGTTGTATGCCAGTGAATAATCTTCCGGGAGAGTGAGCAAATCTTGTCGTGAAGTGACTCCATATCTAGCTTTGCTGGTACCTCCATACGCGCCCATAAATTCATCGAAGGTAGGGTCAGAATACATATCGAATATGGTTTACTCCTTTCTCTAGGTCATGGTCTCCTTCGAATGGCGCTAGTCGCTTTTGGTGAACTACTTTCGGTTTTCCGTTAAAGATCTTGCTTATGCGATATATAACATCATTGATCCTTTTCTTGATTAAGCATGGACCTTCCCAGGATTTTTGTAACTTTGGAGAAAATCCTTTTCTCCTCGTCGGGTTGAGTAACCATACTTTGTCCCCTTCTTCAAAACCGCCTACTGTGGCCTGCGTGTCGTACCGACTTTTCATTCTGTCGCTGGCAACTTGAAGATTTGTTCGAACTAATTCATGAATATCGTCCAGCCTTCTTCTCAATTGGATCACGTCGTCTTCTCCTGCTAGATCTTCTCCAGGCAGACAGCCAAATTCCAGGATTTTCGCAGGTGTTTCACCCGTGGACTCATTGACGGCAGATCGATAAGCCAATGCTAATAGGGAAAGATACTGGTCCCAATCTCTATGATGGCTGGAAACCACTTTGGACAGGTATTTTCCAATAGTCCTGTTCATTCTCTCGACCATTCCATCAGACTGTGGATGTAATGCTGTTGTCGTGGTCTTCTTCATTCCCAGCTTGTCACAAATCTCCTGGAATAGATGGCTTTCGAAAAATTTTCCCTGGTCACTGTGGTCTTCCAAGGGCACTCCATATCGACTGATAAATTCTTTCACAAATACATGCGCGACAGTTGTGGCCTCTTAGTTTGGGATAGCGTAAATTTCCACCCACTTTGTGAAATAATCCATTACAACCAGTATGTATTTGCTACCATTTTCTGTCGTAGGAAATGGTCCAGTGATATCTAAAGCAATCCTTTCGAAAGGGCTTCCAACATTATACTGTTTCATAAGTGCCTTTCTCTTGCGATGTGGTCCATTACTCGTAGCACAAGTCATACATTTCTTACACCAGTCCTTCACATCGTCGGAGCTGTTCATCCAATAAAACCTTTCACGGACTTGCTGAAGGGTTTTCTTCACTCCCAGATGACCTCCCGATGGACTGCCGTGTAACTTCTTTAGTACTTCAGCTACTCTTGTTCTCGGGATAACTAGCTGTCTCCTCATCTCGGAACCATCATCGTTTTCAAGGACTCTTTTCAACAGCCCTTCTTCGAGGACAATTGAGTCCCACTGAGCCCAATACGCCTTGAGTTTCGGTGGAAATCTTGACACTTCTTGTCAGTTAGGTCGCCGATTTTCTTCCTTCCATTGCCGGATCATCTTCAGGTGAGGATCATTCTCCTGATCTTCTCCGATCCTGGTGGGTGACCATTCCTCGTTGACTACAGTAGTTCTTGAAACTGCAGCTTCCCTAGATTCCGCCTTGTTACAGTGGGAGCAGTCTGTTGGGCACGGCCGTCTGAACAGGGAGTCGGCATTTCGGTGACTCACACCAGCTCGATGTTCGATGTTGAAATCGTACTCTTGAAGTCGTTCAATCCATCTAGCGATCTGGCCCTCGGGATTCTTGAACTGCATCAACCACTTGAGTGCTGCATGATCAGATTAAAAACTTCCTACCATAGAGATAAAGAATAAAGTCTCCCTCTGGTAATGGATAACCTAATATCGGCGCCAAGGTTAAATGCCTCTTCAAGGTTTCAAAAGCCGTTTGATAGTCTTCGTTCCATTGGAAAGCTCTTGATTCTTCTATAAGTCGAGTTAGAGCCTTGGCAATATCTCCAAACTTCCTGATAAATCTTCTATAATTCGTGAAAAGTCAATGAAAACTCCTAATTTGATGTTTATCGGTCGGTTGCGGCCATTTCCACTTGCCGATAACCAGACTTCAGGTCCAAGGTGGAGAACAGTTTGCTGCCGGCCAAAGTGTCTAGCGTATCGTCAATTCGAGGCAGGGGATAGCTGTCTTTCTTCGTCACGTTGTTAAGCTGGCGATAATCTACGCAGAATCTCGTAGGTCCATCCTTTTCCTTGACGAGCACTACTGCAGACACCCATGGACTAGTAGATGGTTCTATTACTTTTTCTTCTGCCATCTCTCGAATTATTTTTTCAGCTTCCTCTCTCTTCGCTCGTGTAAGTCTTCGAGCTGATTGTCTAATTGGCTCAGCATTACCAGTATCGATTTTTTGTTTGACGGCTGATGTTCTGCCAGTCTTTTTTCCTTTTGGTACAAACAGGTCTCGATACTGCAAGGGAAATTCTCTCATTCTCTTTTTTTCATCTCGATCCAAAGATTGACCAGCTACTGATAACATATGTTCGAATCTGGCATTAGAATTGTCAGTGGTCGTTGTTTGGCAAACTATAGACGTCACTGGTACGCAGGATCCAATCTTGGTTTTCTTCTTGATGGTAATTGGGTAATCATTCACGTTTATCAATCGTACAGGGATCTCCTTCGCCGACGTAACCAATCCTTTTCCAATTAGTACTCCTTTGCCAACCTCTTCGTCGTGGTTCCTTGGCTCCATCATAACCGGTGTACCTTCCTCCATGATTCCCTGTAGCTGTGCTACTATCATGGTTTCGCTTCGGGCAGGTAGAACGGTATCTTCCTGTACAGCTGCCAACACCGCGCTGCCTTCATGTGGATGAAGGAATACATCCTCGGAGCCCACATTAATGGTTCTGTTTGTTAAGTCTAATTGGAAACCATGTACATTCATTACGTCCTTTCCCATAATCACGTCTTCATCAATGTTAGCTACGATTACCGTATGCGTGAACTTTTCTGCGCCAATTCCCAATAGGATTTGTGTTTCCCCGTGAACGTTGGCAGTAGCTTCTTCTTGGGGTTTATTATCTCTGGTCGTATAATGGTTCTAGTTGCTCCAGTGTCAACCAGCAGAGCAGTTTTCTTGCCATTTACTTCGCCATCCACATATACACTGTCGTTGCGACATCTTAGCGAATATATCAGTATGAGAGGGTCTTTGGAATGATCATGGGTCGGTGCTACCCCCTCGTAGCCGACCCGTTCTAGTTTTCCTGTGACTGGGGTTCTTGGTTTGCAGGTGTCTTGGGGCGCTTACACGAACTACTTACATGCCCCAGCTCGCCACAATTCCAGCATCTGATCTTTCTCAGCTCCTTGTCCATCATACCTTTGATCAAGCTGACGATCTGGTCAAACTTGTCCTCGTCGCCTTCTTCTTGGATGGTCCTAACTTTGTTGTAACCCGAAGCCTTCGTTGCTGCTTCATATTCAAGAGCAGCTGTCAATGCGTTAACTAATGTTTTGGGATGGGCTAAGCGAAGCGTCCTCTGCATATCGGGGTCACGTGAGCCATAAATAACCGCCTGTATGTCCAGACATTCCATTATGTTCTCTGCTGCTGATGGATAAGCAAATCGAACGAGTCGGGCAATATCCACTCCATATTCTTGAAGTGCTTCGTCACGTTTCTGCCTTCGGTTCTTTAGCTGGGATTTGTACAAATGTTCTAGATGTTCGTGACCATTTCGCATGTCCAACCTCTTCTTCATCTGCTCGAAATCATCCGTTTCTTCCAGAGGTATCGTCTGAAGTACATCTAAGGCATCTCCCCGAAGCGCGATAGTTAAGTTCACTGCCTTGTCTCTATCGGACCAATTATTCACTCTAGCGGCTGGTTCAAATTGTTTCACATAATTGGTCCACGACATTTTTCCATGGAATGTTGGGGCCTTGACTCGGGTAAAACTGCCAATGTCTTCAAACTTACGTAGTGTTTCTGGCTTGCAAGGTTTCGTTTGCTCGGTCTTCTTCTCTTCTTCCTGATTTTCTCGTCTATCGTTGTAATCTTATTCTCGATTTTCTCGTCCATCGTTGACATTTTATTCTCGATTTTCTCGTCCATCGTTGACATCTTATCCTCGATTTCAGATGTTAGAGACGAAATTTAATTTTCAATGTCAGCGGCAATGTCGCTTTCATTAATAAGATCGGCAGATATATCGTTCTTCAAAGTAGAAATCTTCTCGTCCATATTAACAGAAATGTCGTTCTTCATAGCAGAAATATCGTTCTTTATAGCCGAAATATCGCTTTTCACATTCGTAGAAATCTTCTCTTCCGTGCCAGAAATATCGTTCTTCATAGCAGAAACCTTCTCGTCCATGTTCTCTTCCATGACAGAAATCGTCTCGTCCATGTTCGCAGAAATTGACGAGATTAAGGTGGAAGCCTCGTCATTAGATAAAACTGTTTCTGGATCAAAGCCGTCATTTTCCAGTGCCACTTCAAGTCTTTATACTAATTCACTTTTCTTACCGGACGTTTCCAACTCAAGATCTTCCAATTCTGCTCTTAATTCCGCCACTTTGAAATCACATAGTCTCTTGGACATTTTTACGTAGCAATTTATTTATAGTATCCCACTTCTGACACCAATGTAATGTTTTTCTTATTTATTTAAACAGTAAACGGGTGGGATACATTTTTAACACACGGTATGGCTACTTACTAATTTATTTAAACACTAAACTAATCACTAACACTTAATTTATATATACTCAACTAATCACCCAAATTTAATTTATATGCACACAAACTTAATTATTAATTTATATCAACACTTTACTGTTCGTTATTTCGGTGTATTCTTGTTTATTTCTTGAGATCACTTTATCCACTACTAACTTTCTCGGGTCGGTTCCTTATATATATTAGTGCCTTAGTGGATAATTCTAGATTGCGGCTTACCCAAAACAATTGGCTTTCTGGCATTTTATAGATAAGACTGGTCACAAAAACATGTCTAGATAAGATAGTCACAATTCGTAAACAAGAAACCCTGCGCATCCGCCATAATTTTAACTTTCATACCTGGCTTAGACAGAGTCGGATTTAGGGACTATACCAGTGTGCTGTTTCGTGACAGTATAATAATATTTTGGTTCGAACGAAAATTCTGAAGAAGCAAAAGAAGAACAAGAAGAAGCAAGACAGAAGACATTGAATTGGAAGAAACAAACTCAAAATCGAAAAACAACTCCATTATTTTTCGATCTTAGAGATGGAGTAGTTATAGGACGAGAAGACTCTAGAAATAAATAAGAATATTATGTTACAGTAAATAAGATAAGAAATGCATATATTGTAATATATAAAGAAATGTTCTAAATAGTGTTGTTAAATTATTAAAGTTGTTAAGTTAATTGTTAAGATAGTAGTCAGTAGATATATTTTTGAGTAATTATTTCAAAAGTATTGTTATTTTGATTATATTGTAAAAATAAGTTTCGAAATAAAAGTTATAATTCTCGCACCTATATATATATATAAAGTACTACCAAACATGGAAACAATTTAATATGCGAGTTTTTGAGTGTATTCAGACCTGACTGCCCAATATTTGTAAAATTTCAGTCACACCCACTTCAATTAATTTTGCCTTCAAATTTGAGGCGCATTGAATATAATACGAAGATCGAAGAAAAATTTAAAATTTAGTTGTAGGATTTGAAATATTTTCTTTTCGTTCGACAATAAATTACTGTTAATTATTTAAGACTTGAATATTTCAGTAGAAAACAGTCAGTAACTTTGCTAATGACATATTTTAGATATTATGTATGCTTTAATGCCGTATTTACCTAATTGTGGTATATTCAAAATAAAAGTATGTATTTTGTTTAATAATAGCAAAAAGAGTAAATTAAAAAGCGTTCAGAAAATTCTTCTATCTTATCTTTTTCTGCGTAGGTTTGTTGAGTGCCGAAATATTCGTTATGGTCCGCGAGTTTTACACCACTGATTTAGACAGACTATTTCTAAAAATTCTCTTTTTTCTGTATTCGATTCTGTTTAAGTTATTTACGTATTTTCATAATTATCAAAATACTTTCATAATTAAATGCATATTTCGTTTGTTATTTCACGGTAACAGTTATTTGTATAGAACAGCTATTGAACTTATTTATTGTCATTGCACATACACCAACGGTAATCGTTGTTAATGCAAATGTATTAAATAATACAAAATACGACTCTGCTAATAATAACATGAACAATACAACAAACTTTCATGTTTTATTTTGATGCCAAATCACGTTTGCTAATAAGATAATAGAAATAACGACTTCACGTGAATATAATGTATACATAAACATCTGAAGTTATCTCAGATACTACTATCATCCCGCGTTATGTAAATGAACACGTGTACAGATTTTAAACAGGATTTCTTTTGAATAATCATTATTTGTCTGTAAATCTATGTTTTATCTCGGTTCACTGGAGATTTTTGACATGGTAAGTGGAATTTATATTCGAACAATATGGAAATATCAGAGGGCGACAGCTTCGATTTTATTGCAAAAGTCTTTGCTAAATACAATACATAATATACAATGTATGTTTCCAAAGCCAATTTGCAGGCTCCTATGTCGAGAACGGTCAATGTGTGTAATTAGAAATGTGCGGTTGCCGGTAATTTAAGTACAGGGCAATATTGCCTAAAAGCGGCAAATTAGGGAAACTTAAGCTATAAGGCCCAAATTCACTTAAATTGTATGCTGAGATTGCTAAGTTGAAGAAAAAAAATACAAAAAATTAATCAAATAAAGAAAAATTTATTATACCTACGAAAATGGAACATACGTACCATAAACATAAAAGACAAATTAACAAAATATAAAACTAAAAACAAATTCCACCTTTTATTACTTGGATTTTAATATTCTTAATCCGATTCTGCTTCCGACTCCGATGTGTAGGAGCAAGAGCATGATGACGGAGATGTAGAAGAATTGGTGTCACTGTCAACACCGTTAACTGCTCCGATATTGCCAATAACTTCTTCGGTTCTAGACGTAGATGGAGTATCTATATTTTTAACTGACGTTAATTCAATGTTACCAGTTCTGTTTTTGGGCAACTTGGCCTTGTTGGTGGTAGGTGCCTTCGATCTGTGCATAAGTTTCCAATTATGGGCAATATAACATAATTTTCCCGCTCTGTTAGTATTTAATTTATGTCGTTTCTTATTCTGAACAAATGAAAATAAGGAAGAGGATCTTTCCACAGAGGCAGATGTTGAAGGCACACTTAAAATTTTCATTGCAACTTTTCCTAAGTTTGCAATATACTTTTCGTAACCACTAAACTATTTAGACACTCTAAATAACTTCCCCAGCGGGTCTTCACTGGCAGATGCAAAGAAGATTGAATGTTTTTTTCACAGTTTAGTTGTTTAAATTCAGCTGATAACAGTTGAGAACTTCTTATAGTTTTTATGACTTCTACACAGTTACTAAATATTTTGTTATTAGTTTCACATTTGAGAATATCACTAATTATCAAGTGGAGAGTATGAGCCATGAGGATACTTTTCATTTAGAAGCCTTCCATATTTAACCATATTTAAAGCATTGTCAGAAATAACAACTAGACATTTTTCAGGCTCTAATTTTTCTATAATCTGAACTATCTCGGCTAGCAGATATTCAGAACTTTGTCTGTTTCTTTTAGTTTCAACGAAGGAATAAAAATATGGATTGGGTGTGTATACAACGGAATTTAATATCCCTTCATCTCTGTTAGACCATCCATCCAATGCTAAATGTAGCATTACTGAAGATTCTATGTTTTCTTCTACTTGTTCTTCAACCAACGATAATTCTTTTTCCAAAAGACTGGTCGACAAAACTTTTCTTGTTGGTAAGTGGTACGCTGGTCGTAATTTGCGAAATAATTCCTCCCATGATGGGTGTTCCAAAAGTGACAAAGGCGCACCTGTTACATAGACTGCCCGTGCCAATAGTGTGTCAGTTTCCATCTAAAACAATCAGAACAAAATTATTAGTAGCACCTACATTGTTTTACAGATGCCAAATAATAAGGCATACACAAACGATAAATATACAGTATACGGTATAATTTGATAAATACCTGTTCTTTAGTATCTATTGAGTCAAAAAAATTTGAAACAGATATTGGCTTCTTCTTCGTCGACTTTGTAGACTTAGGCATGTTTATGAAAGCGGAACTTAGGAAACTGTTACATTTTGATTGATGTCCATGTCAAGGTCGATACTTTCTGGTTCATGTTCTGAACAACCAATATTGACACTTGAGGAACAACTAGAAACCAATACGGGTACATTTGATCCACCTTCTTCAGGATACCAGGACACTTTTTACAATTCTTTATATGTCTTTGAAACTTGGTAGCATTTTTGTTGGTGTAAATTTTGGCACAGTATTTACATTCGTACACAGTCTTACTATTTTTTGAGGTCTTTTCGAAAAAAAACTTCCACACATCACTTTTCGGCTTCATTATTTATTTTGATTATAACGTCTTACGAATTTCCACAAAACCAACAGTCAACAGTTGAAGCGAAATAACTCGACTACTCGATAGTCGGTGGCATCCCCTGATCCTTGATTGGTGCGCGATATACTCACACCATGCGGTTACGCTTCCACGTCATTCGAATCCAGCGAATGAAATGCAGGCGGTAATATTGCCAATAATGTTGCCATTGGTCCTGGGCAACTTTCCGGGAATATTTTCAAAATGGGAATATTGCCGTTTGGCAATATTGCCGATGGCACATTGCTAGGAGTAATACCTATTGACGCAATGCTTTCAATGAAACTTGCAGAAGTTCAATTGTCCATTTTATCTTGTTATTGATCAAATGTAATGACAACTGTGTTGGGCTTCGAAGTGTCTTTTATGCAATCCTTTTCAACAAATGGAATGTCCAAGTCTACGTGCAGTGTCATTGCATTTGCTTGAAGGTGGAACAGTGCTTCATCCATTACATATTTTGCCTTTGTGCTTAAATAGTACCAAAAGTTCGTGATTGTAGAAGTTTTTAAATTGTGCATCAGTTTCAACAAAATGTTTGGACCTCGAGCAACTGTGGGCAAATGATAACTCCGCCTTTTTAAATTCACTAAACGCAAACTAGTGGAATCATCTGAGGAAGATGATAAAGTATTGTCCGTACACTCAGAAACGGAGGACTGGATTCCTAAAGTTAATCCAAATGGTTTCGAAGATCTTATGCGCTGCCCAGAGGCTGCAGATTTCATACTGGTAAAGTTCAAAATTCAAGAAAAAATTAAGAAAAGCGTATATTACATTGGACAAGTCTCAGGAAATAAAGATGAAAATGGCGACGTAGAAATCAGTTTTTATAGAAGGTTTACAAAGATAGCTAACAAATTTGTTCCGCCAGTAGTGCCTGACATCTCGACCGTTGCTGAGAGTGCCATTAAAATAATCCTGCCAAAACCAAATGAGCAGGGAAAAACCAAACATTAAGTGGCTTTGCTTTCCTTTGAAATAAGCTTTAACACCTTCGAGGTTCGCTAAAGAATCACCTTTAACATATTTCGATGTTAATCAGGAGTGTTTAATCTTCTATGTTTATTTAGATTATTACATAATAACGTCTGACTTGTTCAATTCCAGAATAATTTTTGTACATTTTCAGTTGTATTTACGCCTAGAATGCCGTTTTGTAATTTTTATGTTCCTCTTGAATACAAAATTGACGTTTTTCTTAACGTTTAAATGTTGTTTAACTTTAGCCCCACTAGTGTTCCACGATTAAAGAAAAAACGGTTTTTCAAAAAAAATCCTAATTTGAAATTTTTTATATTTATCTTAATTTTTTATAGTATTCAAGTTTAATGTATACTCACCCGATATATTGACCTATAAACCTAGTTTTGAAGGTCTTGAAACTGTTTCACTGTGGAACACTCTCCCCTATATTCTTCATAGTGGGTGCAACCCTTTGCATGGTAATGTAGTTGCATAGTAATGCGCATAAAACAGGTATGAAAAAATTTTGGGTTCTATCACATAATCTCTTCAAACTATAATACCGGGTGTCCCACTATAAAGTAACACATTTTGATGACTTATTACTCGAGAATGGAAAAAGATAGCGACGTGCAGTTTTCGCTAAACTTCTTATATTTCCTTCAAATGTTTATTGACATAATTGTCAAATGTATATTTTTTCCCGAAAGCGCCGGAAAAAAATGACCATTTTTGAAACGAAATTACCGGTTTATTTTAAATACAACACCCTATATTTTTTATTACCGTCTGAAAGTCCCTTTCTTCCACTTTCCAAAAATGTATACATTATCGGCAGATACTCAAGTTTTTAGGGAAAGATTTAATTTTGTCATGTCAATAACTTCCAAACGTAAATTATCACATTTTAACAGCTTGGAAACGTTATAACTCGAAAATGAGACAAGGGATTAATGAGCGGCTTTTGCTGAAATTCTTAGAGATGTTTAAATTTTTTATGACACCGTTTGCAAGTCTCAAAAGTCGTCTAGAATTTTCGTAAGACATTTACTTTTGTTAATTTTTTACGGAAAGGTGGCTTTGAAACAAATACATATAACTGACATTGACAAACGTCAAAAGGTTATTTATGTAGTATGAAGTATAACAACGAACACAGTCAAATTTATTAATCGTAAATGTATACTTTGATAGAAAAAGCGCGATGCGTCGTATTATATGCCGAGACAAAATCAATAACAGTGACCAGAAGGAGATTCAGAGCCATTTTTGACAGAAATCCGCCTACACGAAAATCGATATCAACTTGGGTACAACAATTTACAGAATCCGGAAAACTAGAAAGGAAAACGAGAACACCTGAAAACGCCCAGGATAATATGCTCAATGATATTCTGGAAGTAAGGGAAATTCTAGCACTTAACAATAATAGAATATCTGTTAGAAAAATATCACAAATTACACAATTTTCAAAAAGTAAGGTTCACCGGCTCCTAAATAAATTTAAAGCATACAAAACACAAACTTTCCAAAAAATAGAGACTCATTCATTTGAACAAAGATATTTTATGTCAGGAACATTGTTGGATCTAGTAAGACTTCAGCCTAATTTGAACCTAATAATGTCAGACGAAGCCACATTTCATATTAATGGAAGATTTAATAAGCATAACTGCAAGATTTGGGGAGATGAGAATCCAAGAGCGTTCAATGAATTTGAAAGGGATGCACCTAGAGTAAATGTCTGGTGTGGTGTATCTAAAACTAAAATCTACGACCCCTTTTTTTCATGAAGTAACAGTTAACGGAAACACTTACACTGACATGTTGGAGGAGTTTTTGTATCCCCAATTACAACAAGATGAAATTATAAACACTGTATATTTTCAACAAGACGGCGCGCCTCTACATTACTCCTTAGTTGCTCGAAATTCATTATCAGATCATTTTGGCAACAGATTGATAGGTCGAGCTGGTCCCATCGAGTGGGCCTCATATTCCCCGGACTTAACCATACCAGACTTCTTCATATGGGGTTATGTAAAGGAGCTATAACCCAATCCCTACAAACCTGCAGTATAATAAATGTTTTTAATACCATAACACCAGAAATGCTGCAAAATGCGTTCAGTAATTTTTGGATGAGATTAGGATTATGTAGAGATGCAGATGGAGGTCACATACAACAATATATTTATTAAATATAATTTTTTTTTGTTTTGATGTGTTTTATGAAGTTCTGTTTGGTTCTTTGTTCTTATATGTAAATAAAAATGTTTGTTTTGAATGTTTACTTTCTTTCTAGCTTTCCCGATTCTGTAAATTGTTGTACCTAAAACAAGAGATAGTCATCACCGGAGACAATCATCCATTGAATTTAATACTAAGTATAAATGAACTAAAAGAAGCACTTCATGATGTTAAAATGAAATGTAACTTCTGTCATTCTGACGATGATATTGATTTATCGAAACAATTGTCAATTTTTTATAATTTTCAATAACTTGTATTATATTGTGGAATTAACTAGAGACCTTGAGTTTCATTTAAAAACACTAATTAAAAAATCTAGTCCAGGACCTGACGAAATCCCCAATAGTTTCCTTACGAATCTACCAGAAAATTCTGAACAATACTTTTTGGACATGTACAATGTTCTATTCAGTACGAAGCAATTCCCTAAATCATGGAGAACAGCAATCGTAATTCCTCTTTTAAAATCAAACAACGATAAGTCGGTTCCGAATTCTTATCGACCGATTTAACATTCACTATATGCAAGCTATTAGAAAAAATAATAAACCAACGTCTGCAATACTTTTTGGAATCTAACAATTTAATATGTAAACAACAAAGCGAATTTAGAAAAAACAGGAGTACAATGGACAACTTATTTAAACTGGAATCTGCCATAGATGAAGCATTTGCGAGTAACCGTTAAGTACTAGCTGTTTTCTTCGATATAGAGAAAGCCTACGATACTGATGGAAATATGATGTCCTATTAGAATTGAAACGGTGGGGTATTGATGGAAACTTCGTGGCATTCATAGAGAACTTTGTCTATGACAGACATTTTAGAGTCAGATGTAATTATCAACTTTCAAATTCCCATAGTCAAGATAATGGAACTCCCCAAGTATCAACACTCAGTGCATCACTTTTCTTAGTTGCAATTAATCAAATAGTAGACCATATTAATACTCCGGTACAAACTGGTTAATACGCCAATGATCTTGCGGTCTATGTTAGTAACAGAAATATCAACACGGCCACAACTATAATACAACAATCCATCCAGTCTCTAGAAGAGCGGTCAGAGAAGACAGGCCTACGTTTTTCTATAAACAAGACTCAAGCAATGTGTTTTTCAGTTAAAAACCAAATAAACCTTCCGAAGTTGACATTACACGAAGAGAATTTACAGTATGGAAGAGAACACAGATACCTGGGAATGATAGTCGATTCAAAACTCACTTGGAACGGCCACATTCAACAACTTAAAAAATCATGCATGCAAAATATGAACACTCTTAAAGTATTAGCAAATCATAATTGGGGAGCCGATACCATACAATTACTAACTGTATATAAAACACAAATTCGAAGCAAGCTAGATTCTGGTTCTATAGTGCAGTGCTCCGCAACCGGTGTGCCGCGGCACACTGGTGTGCCGTAAGCCGACTTGAGGTGTGCCGCTCTTTCAGACAATACGAATCAGATTCGTATTGTAGCGAGACCCGCGAAAAATAAAGCAATCTGACAACAGCGCCGATGGTAAACGTCTATCCGTCTATCGGCGCGGCGCAGCGCGGCGGCTTGATTCTCGAAGGCGACTAAGCTAGAAAGATCCGTGCCGTTCGAGGCGCGACTCGATGTTTTCCTGAACATCGCCTATATAAGCGCGCCTGTCGTCGCTCAGAGACTCAGAGAGAGTCGAATAGTCAAGTGAATCAGATAAATACGCGGGCAAACAAATAAATCGTAGAGTGAAATAAATAGTGAATTGCTATATAAATAAATTCTTGTGCCTTATAAATAAGTGAATATAAATTAGTTATAATTAGTTAAGTGTTATTTTTAGAGTTCCTGTTTTCGTTTTTACGTTGTTGGCCATATTGTGTCTAAATAAATTAAATTAAACTGGACTAAGTTTTGTTGCAGTATCTACTTTTATAAATAACTATAGTGCTTCAAATATGGATAAATTTTTGCTGAAATCAGGAGCAGATGACGAAGAACCTAGCAGAAGCTCCAGCATAAGTGCTGCAAAAAGAGCAAAAAAGGTGCTGAAAAGGAAGTACAATCAAGACTACCTTCGATATGGTTTCACTTGGTGTGGCGACGAAGCGGCTCCAAAGCCTGAATGCGTCATTTGCGGTGAACAGTTGTCAAATGAAGCAATGGTACCCAGCAAACTAAACCGTCATTTGATCACAAATCATCCCAGTTGCGTCAAAAAAGACATTCAATTTTTCCAACGGCGCTTGGATCAAAATAAGAAACAAAAGCAGTTTATGAAATCGGCGGTTACGGTTTCTGAAAAGGCATTAGAAGCAAGCTACCTTGTTGCAAAATTAATTGCACAACAAAAAAAACCGCACACTATCGGTGAAACGCTTATTAAACCAGCATGCATGGAAAATGTTAGACTTATGCTTGGGCCAAACGAAGTTAAGGACGTAAGTTTCTTTGTCGGCCGATACTGTTAAAAGACGTATCCAAGATATGTCAAGTGATATTTTGGGAACACTAATTAAAAAAATCATTTCGACTGGAATTTTTGCGCTTCAAATCGACGAATCAACCGATATTAAAAATAAAGCACAACTGATGGCTATTGTACGTTTCGTTGACGAGGACTCTATTAAAGAACATTATTTATTTTGTAAGGAGGTTCCAGAGAGAACTACCGGTGAACAAATTTTCCAAGTAACTGATAATTTTTTTAAAATACATAATATTCAGTGGACCAATTGCGTTGCTATTTGTACAGATGGTGCTGCTGCAATGATGGGCAGTAAGAAAGGTTTTGTATCTTGTGTAAAACAAAAAAATCCGTCAATACAAATTACACACTGCTGCATACATCGAGAAGCATTGATGGTCAAAAATTTGCCCGAACAGCTTTCGATCACAATGAATGAATGTATTAAGATCATAAACATAATTAAATCGAGAGCCTTAAATTCGCGAATCTTTGGAATACTCTGTGAAGAAATGGGAAGCGAACATGAATCCTTACTGTTTTATACAGAAGTTCGTTGGTTATCCCGGGGAAAAGTTTTAGCTCGACTGTTTGAACTTCGCTACGAAGTGCGTGAGTTTCTTTCAAGTCAAGATATGTACGATCTATGCCAGCACCTTCATGATGAATACTGGATAGCCAAACTTGCATACATGGCTGATATATTCGAACATCTGAATGAACTTAATAAAAAAATGCAAGGACGGAATGAAAATATATTGACGTGCTCCGATAAATTACAAGGGTTCAAAAAGGAACTTGAACTTTGGCAGGAATAGCTGCAAAAAGGATGTCTAGAAATGTATCACAGGACCAACCACAGTACGATCGAAAACAAGCAGTTGATTGTGGATTTGGCCCAACAACATTTAAGTATGCTTCAACAAAAATTTGAATACTATTTTCATTCTATCAACACGGAACAATACAATTGGATTCGAAATCCTTTCGCAACCAATGCAATACGTTCCACGGAAGCACTGCCATTGCAAACTCGAGAGGAGTTCACAGAATTAAGTAATGATATGACCCTAAAACTTAAATTCGACGAAGTTCCGTTAGATGTTTTCTGGATTTCCATCAAGACGGAATATCCACGCATCTCCGACAAGGCCATCTTCACACTACTTCCGTTTTCCACAACATATTTATGTGAGCAAAGTTTTTCAACGCTTGTATTAATTAAAAATGATAAACGGTCATGCTTAAAAGATCTTGACCAAGAAATAAGAGTTGCGCTGTCTAAAATTGAGCCGAATATAAAACTTTTGTGTTCAACGAAGCAAGCGCAGGTATCACATTAATCAGTCATCATCATGTCAAAATATTTATTACTATTGACGTGTCAACAGAAGTAAATTTAGTATACCTACCTGTCCTACCTAGTATTTAGTATAGTTCTTATGTATGTACCTATTTGTATTTTTCATTCTATCTGAATAATTAAAAAAAAAAAAAATTATTTATTATGTCCTGAGTGAAAATTTTGATGCCCCAAATCTGAAAGGGGCTTCTTCACATTTTAAAACAATAAAAAAAACTAAGGTAGTTTGGACATCCATAAATAATTAGTATACATGGAGTGAACTGACCCCCGACCTAGCTACGCCACTGCTATAAATATATTTTAGATTTTGGTGTGCCACGAAATTCTAGGGAGCAGTTTGGTGTGCCTCAGATGAGGAAAGGTTGCGGATCACTGCTATAGTGTACTCTTCAGCCATGGGTTGCTTACTGAAGCAACTGGACGATCGATTTTCGCGTATAGGCGTATTTATGTCAAAAATGGCTCTGAATCTTATCCTGATCACTTTTATTAATTAACAAAAGTAAATTTCTTACGAAAATTTTAGACGACTTTTGAGACTTGCAAACGGTGTCATAAAAAATTTAAACATCTCTAAGAATTTCAGCAAAAGCCGCTCATTAATCCCTTGTCTCATTTTCGAGTTATAACGTTTCCAAGCTGTTAAAATGTGATAATTTACGTTTGGAAGTTATTGACATGACAAAATTAAATCTTTCCCTAAAAACTTGAGTATCTGCCGATAATGTATACATTTTTGGAAAGTGGAAGAAAGGGACTTTCAGACGGTAATAAAAAATATAGGGTGTTGTATTTAAAATAAACCGGTAATTTCGTTTCAAAAATGGTCATAATTTTTCGGCGCTTTCGGGAAAAAATATACATTTGACAATTATGTCAATAAACATTTGAAGGAAATATAATAAGTTTAGCGAAAACTGCACATCGATATATTTTTCCATTATCGAGTAATAAGTCGTCAAAATGTGTTATTTTATAGTGGGACACCCTGTATAACCACAACCCCATATGACATTGTCATCTTAAAATTTTTACAGGAAGCTTTTTTGTGAAATATGCAGATACTGTTCTAATAATCTGGATGGATAATACATGGTTTATGGAAATAAGGTGCCAGAATATAACCGATGTTGTGCAACAAAATTTTATAACTAAATGATACTTGATACATTGAATCGAAAAGCTGATATCAGTGAATAAAAAAAAAAATTTAACAATTTCACAAACAAATGTAAACTATTAACGTCACAAAGAATTATGTGTCGTTAAGTCGCTTATGGAAGAAAAGATTAGAATAAAAAAGAAAATGACTTAAGAGTGTTGAATCAATAGAATAGTTACTCTATTTTGATCTAAACAATAGGGTTTTTCAAAGACGGATCTATAGGTAGTAAGCACCCTCTTATTTCCTCGTAAATTGCTGAAAACCAATAAGTAAAGATTGTAATATTTATAGCTCTATGTACCAGAATAATACAGACCACCAAGCTGTTTACTACCAACAAATGTATTTCAAATTCAGTTCAGGTTGTTCCATTACACGCCATATATGCAGATATGTAATTTAAAACGAAATTAAATTTAGTCCTTTTTAAGGTTTCGGTAACTGCGCTTGTCAATCAAAACGGTCTTTGAGTGAACGAGTGCGATTAAAGTTACGTTAAAATTTATGGAACGTAAATAGAATGCACGTGTTGGATGTTAGTGTAATAAAACTTTCATTGGAATGGAATTAGTCGATATATAATTGTAGCGCTTTTACGACAACCAAATAAAAATCGTCTTGAATATGTTAACAAGTTACATTGGTGTTGTCCATGAACTGTAATCAGTAAAGCTTAGCGATGACTATAGTCTATTTCTGAAAACCTGAATCAAGTTACCAAATATATTACTTGAATATTAATAATGTGCATGAAATCAATCTTATAATTGTACAGTCGGAAGTCACGATACTCAAACTAGCTGCTCACGTGTATTCGGAGATCTAGGTAATAGACACAAAATGTTTCAACTAAATCCATAAATAATATCAGGCTTGGCGTGATAAAATAGTTAAGTAAATTAAATTAAGTTAATGTATAAGATATTGGGAAGATTTTTTCTTAATATCTTTTTATCCTGAGCGATTTCGATACTTATATTGAATTTTTTAACAACTAAACCTTACAGTTCATTTAAAGATTCTCTTTCACATCTTTTCCCGACTCTTAGTTTGGTTTGGAGTATAATCCTCTTAATTTTGCCTTACCTCAATATTTACTGTTTAATTAATTTCGTTGATAAATGTTTCCTATTAACAAATTTGATCTATCTACTTATTTTTAATGAATAATGCACTATATTTTGTAGCATTCCAGGCACCTCTATTTACAAATTACATCCAAATCTTCCAACGTGTAGGATCATTGGGAAATCTGAAATAACAATTGTTCGTTTTATGTATCTCGAGGCTCGTCAATCGCACCATGTCACATCTCAGCTTTGCTTTTTTCCTATTTTTGTCACTCCCTCTCTCATAATGCGCTGGACCTTTACACTCACATCTACGGGCAAAGTATGCAAACATTGGACATATAATTTATATCTGGTCTTCCATTCGCAGTATCAATGACAATTTTCCATGCATTTATTAGAAAGATATTCAGTTCTAAAAAATAAAAGTAGAAACTTTTGTAGAAAATCACTGTCGGTACCGGTGATTCACTTCTTGCAGATATGGTGATTCAGTTTCGTCTGCACTGAATCTCGAAACGGGGCGCTATTCTTTACATCTTTCGCAACGTCACGTATACGCTAGCCTGTCAATGCTCAATTTACGAATAATTCCATCCTTAAAAATGTGTATTATTTTTGATAACACCCTGTATATACATAATGATACCTATCATAATAATTTTGTATTTCTGTTTTCTCAAATTTAAACGCCAGAGCGTACAAGAACATTTTCTATTTATTTTTCATTTAGAACTCATGAAGTTCGCTTCTGCAACTGATTTTATGGACACTCAGAGCGATGAGTCACTGTACAGAATTTCGACCTACGACTATAATCACTAAAAGAACAATAGAGTGAATTAAAAGATCACACAACAAAAATAATAAAATTTGCATTTAATAAAAAATTCAAGTAATGAAATTTAAACCACAATTTTTTGAACTCGCGTAAAATACCACGTCGTTTATTAAATGTGTCTAACTTTTTCTATTTTCAATTTTTACTTACAAAGAAACATCTTCCAAAAAATTGTGAATTTATTGACTGAAACACATAGTTATTTTCCAACTAAGTTTAAGCTGATTTAAAAAATTATTTGCTAGAAAAAAATGTATAAGAATTGGCCCAATTTTTTGTATAAGGGTGCAAAAATTGGGCCAAGTCTTATACATTTTTTTCTTACCAAATGATTTTTTAAATCGGCTTAAAATTAGTTGGAAAATAACTATCTATATATAAAAAATTTATCTGAATAAATTTCAGTCAATAAATTGAGAATTATTTGGAAGAATGTTTCTTTGTAAGTATCAATTGAAAATAGAAAAAGTTGGATACATTTAATAAACGACATGTTATTTTAACGACCGTGAATTCTCAATTTCTTATATTTTCATGGGTTTCGGTCAGAAATAAAATCACTTGCTTATAGTGGTAAGGTTTCGGTATATTTTATTAAAACCATTTTCAAACCTTTCTAAAAATCTGAAAACAATACATTTATTTAAATACATATAGTTAAAGTATATTTATTTAAAACTTACTTTTTGTTATGCCTCCGTAGAGGCTTGTCTACTACTGTACGGTAGTATTTCTTAAATTAAAAGAAGACAATTAATATACATAAAAACAAATAATATAAACAATGGACTATGTTAAAGATGGCTAAAATGTATTTACAGAGTCCTAATTAAATTAAAATTAGAATTAGAGACCTATTTTTTATTTTTTAATAACTGGGTAAGGTGTAGATATTCGTTTATAATAGTTCGTATATATACAACTTAAGTTGTCTATGTCAGTTCTGAAATTGATTGAGTCAGGATTCTTCTTAATATTTATCATTTCTTTGATTAATCTTTTACTATTATTTATTTCTGTAGTTATTATTTCTACGTTGTTGAAATTAAACGAGTGATTTTTATCAAATGAATGTTTTGATAATGGAGTACATTCATTGTTATTTCGAACTGATTACTGGTGTTGTTGGGTTCTCTTATGTAAATTTTGGCTACATTGACCAATGTAAGTACCATTGCAATCAGTTTATTGTGTTCTTATTATATGGTTTGAGTCCAGAAAAAAGTTTATTTCCTGTAATGTTATTTGGTTTTCAGCAATTTTAATATTAAATGGTGTTTGTAATCGTTTATTTATATCTGGAACGTACGGAAGTGAAATATATTTTGATGGATTATTTTGGCTATTAAATTTTGATTTGTTGTAATAGTTGTTAATTCTCTGTTTAATAATGGGTTCATAAAACTGCTTAGGATAATTATTTAAATCCAAGGTATTTTTAATTTTTTTAATATTACTAGGCCTGTGATTTGGATGTGATAATTGTACCGCTCTATCAGTGAGGCCAGTGACAACACTCTTCTTGTATTTTATGGGAGCGTATGAATTATAGTTTAAATATCGTTGAGACCATACCTTTTTTGTGAACCAATTTGTTGCTATTCGACCGTTGTTGTCATATTCTATATTCATATCTAAAAAATTAATAGAACGATTTTTGTCCATTTCTATGGTGAATTGTAATTTTTTATTGCTAATATAGAAAACGGAATAACGAAACGAAAACAACGAAAAAAATATACTTGGAAACAAAATTTGTAACATATTAGCGAAATATAAACACAAATATAATAACGTAAGAAAAACTACTAAAAACAGAATCAATTATTTCATTAAACAAAATCCAATTCAAACTTATTGATTCTAAATGCGGATAAATGTAATAAGACAATTTTTATGTTGAAAGAGGAATATATTACGAAAATGGCTAATCTTTTAAGTGACAATCTGACATACAAAAAAAAGGTAATGAACCAACAAGTGCTATTCAGGTTAAAATCAATAACTTGGCTAATAAATGGTTTGAAAGCAACTTAATAGATTTCAAAACCAAATCGGAAATCATTTGTCATAATGGTTTTCCACCTTTCATATATGGATTACCCAAATTACATAAACCAGGTATTCCACTGCGACCAATTGTAACATTAATGCTCCTACATATAAATTATCAAAATTTTTAACTAATACACTATCATCTGTAATTGGACTAACAGAATATCATATAAAAGATTCGTGGGAATTTTGTAGTTTTATTAAAAAGCAAATAATTCCTCCAAATCACCGGATAATTTCACTAGACGTTGTATCTTTATACACAAACATCCCTACGGATCTTGCAATCGAATGTATTAAAAATAAATGGAATATAATCAAGAACTTCACGCCATTAGACTTAGATGCGTTTTGCGAGGCGGTTGATTTGTGTTTGAACCACCTATTTTCAATTTGGTGACGGTTTCTATAAACAAGTTTTTGGAACAGCAATAGGATCACCAATTTCTGCTCCGATTGCAAACTTAGTACTTGAATATTTAGAATCCAATGTCTTAGCAGAGTTACTGGAAAAACCAATTTTTTTCAAAAGATACGTCAACGACTGTATCCTTTGTGTACCAATTGACCAGACTGAAAATATTCTAGAACGTTTAACAACTTCAATAAAAAATTACAATACTCACCATAGAAATGGACAAAAATCGTAATAACTACAGAAAAAAATAATAGTAAAAGATGAATCAAAGAAATGATAAATATTAAGAAGAATCCTGACATCCAGAACTGACATAGACAACTTAAGTTGTATATATACGAACTTACTATTATAAACGAATATCTACACCTTACCTAGTTATTAAAAATTAAAAAATTGGTCTCTAATTCTAATTTTAATTTGATTAGGACACTCTGTAAATACATTTTAGCCAGCTTTAACATAGTTCATTGTTTATATTATTTAATGAAATTGACTGTCTCGACCCTTACTTCGTGGAATATGCTCATATTAGTGTTTTTAAATGAAACTCAAGGTCTCTAGTTAATTCCACAATATAATACAAGTTATTGTCAATTTTTTAGAATTTTCAATAACTTGTATTATATTGTGGAATTAACCAGAGACCTTGAGTTTCATTTAAAAACACATTTATATTATTTATTTTTATGTATATTAATTGTCTTCTTTTAATTTAAGAAATACTACTGTACAGTAGTAGAGAAGCCTCTACGGAGGCATAATCAAAAAGTAAGTTTTAAAGAAATATATATTTCAACTATATGTATTCAAATAAATGTATTGTGTTTTCGGATTTTTAGAAAGGTTTGAAAATAGTTTAAATAAAATAAACCGAAACGTTACCACTATAAGTAAGTGATTTTATTTCTGACCGAAACCCATGAAAATATAAGAAAAAGTAATTTTATTTGATTTCAAAAATTTTTGTGATTCAAATTTCATTACATTAATCGTTTACTAAATCAAATTTTATTCTTTCTAGAGACATGGCGCAAAGTTTTACTGACATCCGTAGATGGCTGTTTTGGTAGTATTTGTTTTCGCCTGATAAAATATTGGATATAGATTATTAAAGTACGTCTCTGCGTGTTGCTATCGTTTCCATTACCAGCCTGTGAAATTTTATTCCGGTTGATTTCTTTTTATCGAAGCCATCCATGTTGCTGCAGCTACGATAAGCGCATGAAACCATTATTGTCTTTGGATAGATCAGCTAAATATCAGTTAAAAACCTATAAAAACACAGAAAAAGAAATTACCACAAACAGCTGTTTGACGTAAATGTCGAACCAATTAGCGGGCTGAGAGTGCTTTTGATCACGTTATGATGTCTCATTCGGATACTACCTCAATGGTGGATAGTTTTCATTCAAATGCTCTGCATATTTCCAGTTTAATGAAACATTTTGTGTGAACGATTTATTCCTATCAATGTTATGAATAATACATTTTACAGATATTTGAATGCTAGTTTGGTATTTAAATTCGAAGAAGATTTCTGTAATAGTTACGTGCCATGAATCTTAGATATGTAATAATAATATAGGATATGTTATTAGATAAATACTAACAATAAGGTGCGTCAGGTTAAAAATCTCTCAATAATAAATTAAAATCAAGTATCCATTTATTATAACTAGTACACGGAAGTTAAACACAATAATATCAAAGAGAAGAAAAAAAATTTAAGGTATCTTTCGAAGATTGTCCGCAGCATCCCCTATTTCGCTAAAAAACACTCCAAATCTTGGGTAGCACCGGTTTTTTTCAATTTTCTCAAAACCGTTGTTCAAATCTTAAAATGAATATTATTGCAAAGGAAATTTTAAATAAAAATTATACTTTAAGTTATTTTGCAAATCCTCACGGAATTCCCGTAAATTGCAGTCAAAGTTAAGGGTAGCTTTTAGTATGCTATTTAAAATACATAATTCATCCAGAAATCGTACGAAATCAATGTATTAGGCTGGTGGTGGCTTGTAAGAAGGTTGGCATACCGTGCCACTATTCCTTTTATAAATAGAAAAAATAACAATTTTATTATTAAAACAATAGCATAATATCCACAAAAATTTTAAAAATATATTCAAATGGTATGTTTAAAAATTTATGATGTGTCTATATTATTTGCCCACCACGTTTACGTAGCCTATGGAAAAATGTTTCCAGATAGAAAAAAAAGTAGTAATCTACATGTTGAACTTCAAGATGGGTGAATCAAAAAGGATGAAGCTGATTGTAAAAAAATTACACTCTGGCTTAAGGAGCATTCCCCGTCCAACGTGACGGAAAGTTTAATATCACTTTCAAGTGGTCTTCTTGCCGATGATAACGTCGACTGTTTTAAGGCAAACGAGATCGGAATAAAATCGATCGATCGGAACATTAATTAAAGAAGGAAGTCTACTACAAGTTCCGTCATAATAATTCAAATTGATACAACTCAACTATTGCAAAGAATAATCTGCACGAAATAACTGCTCCAAGCAAGCAAGCCCTATTTTTGAAAACTTTATTTTCAAATTACAACTATATTCTTTGACAAATTTTACGTTTACTACAGATTACCCTTAACAACAACAACAACAACAAAAAAGAATTTACAACTGTTTTTATATCCTCGGTTCCGCACTCTGCTGGTTTGGCGTTTTTACTGCAAAGTCATCAGGATGCGTTGAGGTAATTCCTACCCCCGAAGATCCAACTCATGAGGGTAGACGAGGGAGTTGAAATACTGGAACTTGAGTACTTGGACAGGAATCTGGATTATTCCTTAGGCGGAATCTCTTGTAGACTATGGTGGATATTACTCCCATTATCAGGGTATACAATAATGTTGTCCAAACGCTAGAAGTATAGGAAATTTCGTTCTCGAGCTGAGCTTGTTCTAGTGACAGATGACGTATAGCTTTTGGGTAGTGTTCAAGGATTATATCTTCTAAGTTTATTCCTGATGTTAATATTGGTAATGTATTATTCTCAAACTTATTTCTGGGAATAATATTGGTTGTCCTTGAATAACACCTTCTTTATTTATGATGGTTTCTATATCGGTTTTGATTTTGCATCCTAAGGGAACTTCCGTGATATAAGTACCCTTGAGTTGTTTTGCTTCATGTTGATCTTGACAGTCAAACGTAGTGCTCTCTTTTTCTGGGATTATAGCTAACCAATTATTTGTATTTCCCAGATGGTGAAACTTTGATTCTGTGATGGTGATGAAGGAAATGGGGAGTGAACAATCTTCACTTTACAAGGTGGATGCGATTCTATTTCCTTGGGCGTCTGATTCTCGCAGAAGTAGTATTGCGTCAAAACTTCGGTGCACGGGTCATTACGAAGGATGTAATGCAATTTATTTTTTATTAAGTAATTGTTTTCGGTAATTATAACCTTGAACTGACTCTTGTATGGAATCTGATTCTAATACAAACGGTAAAATTTCAAAACTATCTATGTACATTATTGGGAAATGGAGGATATAAACTATTTTATTATTATAAATGTAACAATGAATTTTCATGATAATTTCATACCGTGAAATGTTTTCCAAAGACACATCAAATGGTAACTGTGAACCAGGTATTTGTTTTCCTATCGTTTTCAGTTCTGTATACAACTCTGTAGATTTAATTATACTCGGATGCATTACTTTTATTTTTGCAAATGTTAAAGAGGACTCAATATCTTGAAGTGTGGAATTAATAATTTCGAAAATATTCATAATTTGATTAATAATATCTTTAATAGAAATCAAATTCTTTCTATCATCTACGGAGTTAACCTTTTTGGTAACTTCATATATTTTTGATTCTCATATTTTCTCAGTATGTTTAATTTTTTTCAATTGTCTGGTTAAAATTTGTGATAATGTTGATTGGAAGTGTAATTTGAGATTCTAATGTCGAGGCAATTCTCTCTTGATCTTTTTGTAAATTATTAATTAAATTTTCATATCTTTCACCGTTTTCTGCATCTAAATTACCTGATGTTGATTTGAAGATCGAACCTAAGCCATCAATTAGACCCCTTCTGACTTGTTTTGACGTGGTAGTATATTTAAAAACATTATATATCACCTTTTCTTCAATATATTCTCATACTTTCATATCGTTTGAAACGTCCCAAGAATAGTTTTTGTTCGTGCATACTACTTTTATTATATATCGCGATTTTCGCTGTAGTTTTTCTATTTCCGAGATAATTGAGTTTAAATCATAATAATATATCATCTTATAGGAAGGAATATTCTAGCGGTTTCTAACCTAAGTATTATTCCTAAATGATTGTCCAATGGGTTTATATTTATTTGTTACCGAAGCCCGAGCCTAATGGGAAACCTGTAAAACGTTTAGGCTTATTTCAGAATGAAATAGAGCTATTGTAGAGAGTAGCATGACGCGAATTCGGAAAAATTTCAATGCAGTTTTTCGTTTTTGTGTTCCTAGATGCCAAAATCACCCCCGTATATATATATATATATATATATATATATATATATATATATATATATTTGTATGTGTTATAACGGAATTTGTAAGCACGATAGAGGGCGTATTTTTCGACGGATCGAAACCAAACTCTCTACAAAAATCGGTTAGGTCAAAATCTTGGACGAGTTCGATAATGAGCCAAATCAACCCAGTAAAAACAAAATGGCGGCCTGTCAAAGTTGAAAAAAAATCGTATTTCCTTTGTTTTCCATTTGCCGCAAAAAAGTTACTGATATTTTTCATAGACCTTAACACGTTCTACAACTTTTGTGTTTAACATTTTTCTCTAAATTGTACATTAAAACTTTTATATAAGAAAATTGACAAATTCTCCAAAATATTTTTTTTATTCTTTTGTTTTTGATTTGATGCCAAAATGCTGCTTTGGTGTTTTATACATCTCAAAACATTCTACTACTTTTGTATCTAATTTTTTATTTTGGTTTTTATGCAAAAATTTTACTGAAATAAGCCTGTTCAATTGGTCCTGTGCCATTGGGATTTTTTAAAATGAGTATGTTTTCTTCCGCGGTCTATTTAGATTGTCCGAAAGGTGTTCGACCTAATCCGTACAAAATTAAGGCAATAATAGAATACCAGTCACCAAAAACTACAAAACAAATAAAAGAATTTATTGGTTTAGTGGGATATTACAGAGGATTTATCAATAATTTCGCGAAAATAACTAAATCATTGACTCTGTGTATAAAAAAGGGTGCAAAAATTGAATGTGATGCAGAATTTTTAAATAATTTTGAAACCTGTAGAGAGTTACCGACGAACGAGCCCATATTACAATGCCCCGTCTTCTCAAAGCTGTTCAATTTAACAACCGACGCCAATAATGTGGCATTGGGATCTGTCCTATCACAAGGACTAATCGGTAAAGACTTACCCGTCGCATATGCATCGAGAACGCTAATTGATTCGGAAAGGAATTACTCTACGATTGAAAGAGAATTGTTGTGTATTGTTTGGTCTACTAAATATTTTAGGCCATATTTATAAAGACGTAAATTTTTCATATTAACCGACCATAAACCATTACAATGATTGTTTTCGTGGAAAGACCCCAATTCAAAACTCCTAAGGTGGAAAATTAAACTTGAAGAATACGACTAGACAATAATTTATCGGAAGGGATCGTTAATAGCTCATGCCGACAATCTGAGCCGAATTAAAATTCACACAAAATAAACGCAAAACGACTTTTGGGACGAAATAGATATTATCACAGACGAAGTTGAAAACGCAGAGAAGAATTAATTACATCAGATATTGAAGATATTTTTAAAACGATAACTGTTACCACGTCAAGATCTCCTAGTCTGAACCTGGACCAAATTTCACTCATAGTTCACCCAGACTCTGACTTAGAACAAGAAAACGAAGGACAAACGATTCACTCAAATGCGGAGGATAATCTCGTAGTTGGCATTCCTATCAGCAAAGCACCCGTTAATTATAGTCGAAACCAAATAATTATACAATCTGTTTATGCCTCACCATCAAAACCAATGATTACGAAATTATTTGAGAATACGCAGGGAATAACGGTATAAATTTCAGACAATAATTTCGAAAACGAAATAATTAATTTCATAAAAGAATATGTCGCACCCGGAATATCATATTATCTATATTATATAAAACTAAAATGGTTGAACCTTTCTGTAAAGTTGTTGTAAGGCCGTCATTGAAATTTCGTAGATGTGCGGAAAGGTTGATAGATGTAACAAGTAAATCCGAAACAATAAAAAATTACCACGAATCAAAAAGCAACCATAGGGGAATCCACGAAACACCTAATAGAGTTAAAAATATTTACTATTGGCCTAATTTAAAACACCCTGTTCAAACTAATATAAATAATTGTGAAATTTGCCAACAATGCAAATATGAAAGGAACCCTATTAACATGCAAATGAATATTCATACGGATACGTATAAGGTAATTGTACCAAATTCAGACCCTGCACCAAATTCGGACACTTTCCATGTTAATCGCTAGAATAAGATTTCAGTTTATAAAACGACGATTTAGATACATGTCGAGCCATCTATGATCATGTGGTCATAATATATTTCAAATGTCTGGCTAGCCAACCAAACAATTCATTTCTAGCAACTCGTTGAAACAGACAGGGCGTAGACACGTGTGTTGTGTTATAAGCCTTAGTGTATGTGTGCTTTAAAAAAAAAGAAAAAAACAGATCCCTTTGAAAACAAGGAAAAAACTTGCCTACCTGGCAGACACTGGTATGAAGGCTTTCTGCAACGTCATAAGGCAATCTCTACACGAATGACTCAAAATTTAGTTCACGCTAGGGCTCAAATCACTGAACGAAGCCTTCGAAACTGATTTGTAGAAATTTAATAATATTTTCTTACCGAAAATTTGATGGAGATTACACAAGATCCTAGACGAACATTTAACGCAGATGAGACTGCTTTTTTCTTATTTCTAAAAGGATCAGAAGCTCTTGGACTCAAAGAAAGTAGAACCGTTCACAACAGTACAGCTAACAATGAGAAGGAATGTTTAACAACTCTTGTTACTGGTAATTGTCTTATTCCAGAACCCTTATTCTCCCATTTTTACTTACCTACTGTTTTTATTTTACAGAAAATGCGGCAGGAGAGTTAGCGCCTCCTATAGTGATGTTTCCCTATGAAAGAATTCCACAAAGTGTTGTTGCACTAATGCCAAACGGTTGGGGCCTGGGAAAGTCGGAGTCGGGTTGGATGACAGGTGAAAGTTCTTTTGAATATGCGTCAAATATTTTGTGCCCATGAATTCTTAAAAATGACATACCATTGCCTGTAATATTTTATGTAGATGGGCACAAGTCGCACTTGACATTGCATCTTAGCAATTTTTGTTCAGAAAAAGGTATCATTTTAATTAATCTGTTCCCTAATTCTACTCATATACTGCAACTTATGGATGTAGGGGTTTTTAAACCGCTCAAAACTGGCTGGAAGAAAGCGGTTGCTAAATTTATAATAGACACTAATAAACAAAAAATTCGAAATGACAATATTGCTCCGTTATTGGATACTGTAATTAAAGACGTCATTACACCTACAATGATGCAAAATGCCTTTAAAACTTGTGGATTATTTCCATTTGATGCAGATGCAATAGATTATAGTAAGCTGGTAACTGCAGAAGTTACAACAAATACTACAATTACAGACAATGCAGTGAAGCTCCAGACTCTGGAGAATGTTGAATTCAATACACACCATTTGCATTTCATTGAGAAATTTTTTGAGAAAGGTACACTTGAGAAATTTAAACTTTCTCTTTCCACTGTGAGTGAATGGTCAGGTCCAATACAAGATGACTCCCTATATAATTTATGGAAAAAATTAAAACAGCATGTCGAAGAAAAACCTTCAGCAGATAATATACAAAATAGAAAAAACACTAATGAGAACTTGCAAGTTGCAGACAATGTACCAAAAGATTCTTTTCTTTTAGAAGCAGAGTGGCTCGTATTTGTTCAATACAACTAACGAGAACATTGAAATTATTGTAAATTAGTAAACGACACCGGAGGGGAAAGTAATGAAACTAATGAAGAAATATTTATGGAATTGGTAGTAGATAAAGAACAAGGAATAGAAATAGAAAAACTAATCAATACAGGTACGAGCGAAAAAGAAATAAGACCGGAATTATTAATGGAGGAAGATATGCTACAAGGTAAAGGAATGAAATCAAGTGATAAAGAACTAAAAGAAATGAGATTGGAATCAGTAATAGAGGATGATACGCTACAAGGAACAGAAATATTCAAGTCAAGCAAACGGGAATCGGTAATAGAGGGAGATACGCTACAACCGACAGAAATAATAAGGTCAAGCAATAAAGAACCAAAAGAAATAGAAATAAGTGTGAAATCAGTAATACAAAAGGAGAGGTTGCATACTACAGAAACAATGATCCAAGTAGAAAAGGGAAGTTAGCAAGACACAAATAAAGTGAAAGTTAATTCAGTAGAAGAAAGTAACAACCATGGCTCGGAAGAAGTCGGAGTAAACGTTAATTTAACACAAGGAAGTGATAACCAAAGCCCAAAAGAAGTTAGTTCTAGTAAATTTATAGTACCGTCACCGTTTAAAGGTATATTATATTGGCCTGAAAAATCAAAAGAGGGAACGAAGAAAAAAACCTTAGTTGAAATACATGTTGTTGCTAGATCAGAACAGTGGAAGGCATTTTATAATGGTAAAAAACGGGCAAAAGAGCATATAGAACAGGAAAAATAAAATCGGAAGAAATTGCGCATGAAAAAGCTAAAAGAAAAGTCAGCAAAACCAAAAAACGCAAGAAAACAGAAAATGAATAACGGATCCGAACTAAAAGAGACGAATTTCAATGGAAAAGATCCACAACAAAAGAGTGCCAACAAAAAAATAAATATTCATGAAGACAAAATTATTGTAGACCTAGAGAAAAATTTTAAGAAAGGAGATTATGTTATTGTTAATTACATTGACCAAAAATTTCCAGGCATAATACTTGAAATAAGTGACGAAAAATAGGCTTACGTAAGTGCTATGACCCCAAGTGGAAGCAGCTGGAAGTGGCCGTCTAAAAAAGATGTTATTTGGTACAAATTTAACGATATTGAAGAAATAAAAATAGGTAAAAAATTTTTTTAAGTTAAACGGTTTCATGTTAAACATACATTGCAATGTTTAAGATAAATGAACTAAAAACCAAAAAATAATGAAATAGATACAGTCCTGGGAATTATAAACATATGCATAGACTAGACTAGAATAAAACCGTGGGGCACGTCAATTGTCTACAATCGTTGATTAAAATTTTTGTTTTGTAATGTTACTTATAAGCGTATACTGTTCTTCTATCGCACATTAAGTCGATAATCGTTGATTAAAATTTTTGTTTTGTAATGTTACTTATAAGCGTATACTGTTCTTCTATCGCACATTAAGTCGATAATTTGTAGACAATTGACGTGCCCCACGGTTTTATTTTAGTCTAGTCTATGCATATGTTAATAATTCCCACGACTGTATCTATTTTATTATTTTTTGGTTTTTAGTACATTTATCTTAAACATTGCAATGTATGTTTAACATAAAACCGTTTAACTTAAAAAGTTTTTTTACCTATTTTTATTTTTTGGTTTCTAGTTTTTATTTCGCATTCTGATTAATTCATTTAGTGCTTCATTATTGCAAGGTTTCTTGCCCGTTAGTTTATTGCAGTCCAACTCCTCTATACGTAGTCCCTGCAAAGATCTTACTCTACTAAGAGCCACGTAGGCTTGACCTTCTTCAAACAGTTTCGCACCTAAGTATACGACTGCGTGATCCACAGTGCTGCCCTGCATTTTATGTTTTGTAGAAGCCCATGATAGTATTAAAGGCAACATTCTCCTTTCAGCCGTCCCGTAATTGTACTTAGCTGGAAACTGTATGGCTTTCGGGTGTATAAGATGTACTCCGTCTCTTGCGAAATCAATTCGGACGGAAGGTACATCTGTTGCATACATCTGAGTTCGACGAAATTGAGGCCAAACGCCACACAGTCCTCAACACGATACAAAATCTTGACTTGGGTGGTGGATTCAGGCTGGATTAATCAGATACCTAAATTACAGATTCAATTTCTAAATTTAAATCTTATTATTATACGCCATTTAGTGGCTGCGCCCATCTTAAATATTGAGGTTGTATAGTGCACTGTATTCCTCTTGTCAAGCCCTTTTATTTGTTGATACCCATATTGGTGGGATTGATAAAAAATTGTTATCAGCCATTTGGTAGCGGCGGCCATCTTAGATTTCAATTTTGCATAGTAAATTGTATTCTAATTGTTGATACCTTTCATTTGATACCCATGTTGATGGGATTGATAAAACCTACGTTATCCGCCATTTTGTAGAGGCCGTTATCTTGGATTTTAATTTTATATAGTATATTGTATTCTACTGGTTGAGCACTTTCATTTGATACCCATATTGATGGGATTGATAAAACCTACGTTATCCGCCATTTTGTAGCGGCCGCCATCTTGGATTTAAAATTTTTATAGTATATTGTATTCTGCTTGTTGAGCCCTTTCATTTGATACCCATGTTGATGGGATTGACAAAACCTACGTTATCCGCCATTTTGTAGCGGCCGCCATCTTGGATTTAAATTTTTTATAGTATATTGTATTCTGCTTGTTGAGCCCTTTCATTTGATACCCATATTGATGGGATTAATAAAACATAAATTATCCGCCATTTTGTAGCGGCGGCCATCTTGAATTTATAATGATAATGAATAAACATTATTGTATTGTCACCAAAATCCAAAGTGTATACAAAATTTCAGATTAATCGGTTGACAGGAAGAGGGTGAAATTTGAATTACTAAATTTGACCCAAGAATAAATAATAAAACAAACGGGGTGAGCTAAATAAAACCGTTTAAAAAATTAGCAAGCCTCTACTAATAAACAGTAATAAAAGAGGTCCATTCAGGATACCTGCAATTGAAAATTTTATTAATATACAATAATTTCAACTTTTTATAACAATTTTATTCCCATGTCACAATTAGGTTAAGTTTGTGTCCGAAATACCGACACCTGGGGGTGTCATTTTTTAGCACTTTAGTTGGATATCCGTGTCCGAATTAGGTCCATGGTTTATACTTTTATATTTAATTTTTTAAGAAAAAAATTATTTTCTTGTATTGTTTTCAGTTCTTAACATAAATAAATTAAATGTTCAAGAAATCAGATTAATTTCTTTCATTCGGGTGTAACAAATACGAACAAAGTTACCAAGAAAGTGAGTAAAGCTATTCCTTAAGATGTTTGAATTTGGTACATTTACCTTTCGATAGAAAAAATTAAATTTCTCACTATTATCGACACATTCTCTAAGTATGCTCAAACTTATCAATTAAATTCAGATCCACAGATATAACAAATCACCTGGTGACATTTTTCTCTCATCATGGTGTCCCTAAACAAATTTTTACGGATAACGGTAGGGAATTCAAACACTAAATAAGATAAAAATCCACTTTTGTTCTCCAAATCACCCTCAATCTAATTCGCCAGTAGAAAGAGTTTATTCCACAATTAACGAACGTATCAGAAAACTTAATGCCAGAATTTTTTTGAAAACACCTATACATGTTAAAATGAAATATGTTATACTAGCAGATAATCATACCATACACTCATCAACCTAATTCAAACCAATAGACATAATTAACGGCCATTTAGATGCCGAAAACCCATTTGATTGAAATATGGATATGATTTTAACGAGTAATTTTATAAACGAACATAAAGAAATGACCTGCGAATTGCATTATATAATTAATGAAGCTTTGTTCACACAAAAACATAATGTCATTCAAAAAATTAATGAGAATAGAGAAACACCAGATACTTTTAAAATCGGTGATAAAACTTATAGGTATATAAAAGATAATCGGCGACCTAAAACTGCGAATAAATTTTCGAAATCAACAGAAATAATTGATATAAATGAACAAAGAAAAACAGTGAGTACAGAGTCTGTACCTGTACCACCCATTATTATAATTTATGGTAATCGGCTCGGATATTTGTCTTTATCAGTAGTCAAATTTCATCTAAATTCAATATTGTAGTCAAAAGACTGACAAGTAATAACGAATCCTCTGTCAGTTTGGATAATTCTCTATTCCTGAGATTTCATAAAACTATTCTCTAATCATTTGATTCCACAAATTTTGTTCATATTATTATAAATTCCCATATCTTAATGTCATTTATATTTGTTTGTTAAATGAGCTAAATTGCTAATTTCAAAACATAACCTTGCAAGTTAAACTCTTGAATATTTTTCATAAACATGGAAATAATTACTTAATATATTTTTTACATAATATAACAATGACAACGTCTGCCAGTTATTATAACGCCGCTAAAGACAACATCAAACATTCCTTTTGACGCTATGAAGGTTCTGTGGCAATTTCCAATTATATACAATTTATATAATAAGTTGAAAGCACAGATCTTTGTATTAACAAATATGTGCAAAAACAATTTTGTTTACTACGTCACAATCTTATGGTTTGAGGTGCAAAATATGTTACTATGTAAAAAATCGTTACGTTATTTGATAGGTGTAGTTTATTGATGGAATTGATTAGTAGCGTCTATTCACCAATTTGTTTTATGTGGCTTAAAAATTATAATTTACGGAAAAACCACGCGTATCTTTTTTGGATAATTTTAATTACTTAGTTATAATTTTTAGCATATGAACAATTAAAATATTTTTTGGAAGATGATTTTGTTATAATTGTAGCGTAGTTCCAACTATTTGCCCAATTTATAGGAAATTATAATGGTTTTTAAATAAAGAAGTTCTGACTTTTATTTTCATTATCATTCCAAAATATTCATGTAAACTATGACAACAAGATACAGGATCAGTAGGAAATTATCAAGTCAAACCACTTCTAAGACTTCCCCTGGATCTTTGATCCCCAATTTCTTCAAATGATCATTCAAAACATTTGCTGATATGATCTTGGTGAATTGGTCAGCTAGGTTATTCTTTGACTCCACATATTTCAGAATTATTTTCTTCTGTTCTAACAAATCTCTGATATAAAATAGTCTCAAGCCTATGTGTTTGGATCTATCAGATGTTGTGTTGTTTTCTGCTAATTTTATTGATCCTTGATTGTCTACAACTGTGGGAAATGTTTCAACAAAAACATTCTCCATGTGGATTTCATGAACTAACTTCTTCAAAAACATGAATTCTTTAGAGACTTCACTAAGTGCAACGAATTCAGATTCAACAGTGCTGAGAGCAACACAATTCTGTTTTCTGCTATACCAACTGATAACTCCTCCTGCAAAAATAAATACAAATCCGCTGAATGATTTCCTATCCATTGAATTTGAAACCCAGTCTGCATCTGTGAAAGCTTCGACTGTTCTCTCTGTCTTCTTATATTCAATACCATACGCTTTGGTCTTATTCAAATATCTCAGCATATGTTTTATTCCCATCCAGTGATGCTTGGTAGGATTTTGGTTGATGGACTGATGAAAGTTGCTGTGAATATCATGTCAGGCCTGGTCGTTACACTTAAATATAGAATGCTTCCAATACACTTTTGGTATAACATTCGTTCGTCTTCGCTAAGTAATTCGTCGTCATTCATGCAAAACTTTTCCAAAATAGGTAAAGGTGTAGCTGCATCTTTTGCTTGTAACATGTTCATTTCTTTCAATAGCTCTACAGCATATAAAGTCTGGTTCAACATAATTGAATTTTCGTCACTGGTCACTTTTATGGACAATACGTTCCTTACTTCCTCTAGATCTTTGATATTAAACCGTTTCTTGAACTCATTATGTTCTTGTGGTTTCCATATATCAGTATATCATCAACGTACACAGTGATGATGAGGTTTCCTTTCTCCTGATAATAGGCACATGGATCAGATATGGATCTGGAGAAACCTATGCTTTTAATGAACTGATCTAGTGATCCACATAAGACCCGATTGATGTAGGCCATATATGCTCTTATTCAACTTACAAACCAGTTCTTTCTTTCCATCTGAATAATTCTCTGGTAAATTAGGAAACTTCAATTTCGGTTTATCGAACAACTGGAAATATCCATCCGGTATTTCCATATAAACTGTTTCGTCTAAGTCAGCTGAAAGATATGCTGCAGTAATGTCTATATGATGTACAGACCACTTCTTCTCAACTGCTATGGCAAAAAGTAACCTCATAGATTTTTTCTGTACAACTGGTGAGTATATCTGGTCGAAATCAATACCTGGCATTTGAGTGTTACCCAAAGCCACAACTCTTGCTCGGTACCTTCCGACTACTCCATCAACGTTGTTTTTGGACTTGAAACCCCATTTCGTTTTAACGATTTTCCTATTTTCTGTTTTTTCCACGAAAATCCAAGTTTCATTCCTGAGAACATTCTCGAATTCCTCGATGACGGCTTCTTTCCAGGAAATTTTGTTATCCCCGTTCAATGCTTCTCTTAAATTGCGAGGATCTCGCCTGTTCAAAATTGCTTGGTTGCATGAATTTGAATTTTCGCCAACTTAGAATTGTGTCATCCATTCAGGTTTTCGTATTGTTCTTCCTGATCTTGTTTTGATTTCTGTATCTCTATATTCTTCTGCATTATTTCCTGATATATCCTCATTTGTAGTTTTTTCTTCTACTATTATTTCATCATTATTTTCCCCTTCGACTGGACTGCTTTCTGTTTGATTTTGCTCTGTTACTTCTTCATTGGAAGAATGATTTCTCATTGCGAATATATCCGTTCCACGAATATGAAAATCATTATGAAATATATCTCCTTTGGAAGGTTCATCTTGATGATTCAGCAAAGGGAATACGTCTTCCTCGAATTTGACATCGCGGCTGATGACAATTTTATCATTCATAGGATTCCACAATCGATACCCCTTAGAATTGCTGTCATAGCCCACGAAGATACTCGAAATACCTTTTGGAGCCAATTTACTTCGTCTAAATTTATTGATTGTCCATACTCTACAACCAAATACTTTTAAATGGGATACGTCAATTTTCATATTTGGTTTCCATTTTTCTATTGGACTGCATCCGTCATTCGCTATAGTGTGACTTCTGTTTCTAATATAACAAGATGTTGCTACTGCTTCTGACCAAAATTTATGTGGAATACCAGATTCTATCAATGAACATCTAGCTGCATCAAATAATGTTTGATTGAATCTTTCGGCAACGCCATTTTGTTGAGGTGTGCCCTGGTATTGTGAGTTGGTGACTGATACCATTTCATTCCATATAACGAATGAATTCTCGAGACAAATATTCACACCCATTGTCGCTTCTCAAACAGGATATCTTCTTTCCATGAATATTTTCAACTTTAGTTTTGTATTTGTTGAAATCTTCGAACACTTCATCTTTCGATTTCATGAAGGCAATTTCGCAATATCTTAAATAATCGTCAATGAACGTCGCTATATATTTATTACCTCCATTCGAAATAGGATTGATAGGACCTACGATGTATGTATGTATGAGGTTCAAAGGAGATGTATCTCGATTTCAACAATCTTTTGGAAAAGGACTCCTTTCCAACTTCCCCTGGTAGCATATTTCACAGTTTAGTTTTTCGGCGTTAGTGTCATTTGAAATTGTCACATCTATATTTCCAAACATCTTTACGCTAGATATATTTAAATGTGCCAATCGTCTATGCCATAGTTGACATTTTTTCGAAATCGCTGTATTCATCATTTTATGCCACATGGTTTGATCGTATCCAAGTGATGTCTCTCTTTATAAAATGTAAGGCTCCAGTTTTGGTTGAGATCGCAATGACGTCTCCATTCGGTGTCATAATTTTCGAAGAATTGTTTTCGAAAACTATCCTAAGACCTCGTTCGGCTGCTAAACTCAAAGATAGCAAATTCGTCTTCAACTCAGGTACATATAGAACGTTTAATAAAGTAGTTGAGTCGATCCATTTTCGTCTGATACTTTCAAGTTCACATCTCCAAAACCGGTAGAAACGAGCATTCCTCCACCTGCTACCTCAATTTTAGTTTCATGATGAACAAAATTTTGAAATTTTTCCATTGAACTCACTTATCGCCTAATATGAAACCTATAGCGATAAAATCCCGTAGATTTTCAAATTAAGAACGTGACTTTATCGAAAATGAAATACGACGAATGTTGTATAAAGGTATTATAGAGCGGAGCAACTCACCTTGGCGGGCGCAAGTGGTTGTCGTATCCGGAAAGAATAAAAAGAAGAGATTGTGCATTGACTATTCACAAACAATAAATAAATTCACTTTATTAAATAGATATCCTCAACCAAGGATCGAGGATTTAGTGAATAAAGTAGCTCTATATACGTTGTTTAGTACTATCGACTTACAATCAGCCTACCATCAAATTCCTATACAGAACAGTGACAAAATTTATACTGCATTTTAAGCGAATGGCAAACTTTATCAATTCCGGCGGATCCCATTTGGTGTTATGAATGGCGTTCCTGAATTTCGAAAAGCTATCGACAGGATAACCGAAAAGTTACATGGCACTTATTCCTATCTTGATGACGTAACCATTTGTGGAATCGATCAAGCAGATCACGATCGAAATCTAGAACATTTTTTTTCTTCAGGTTGCAAAGCAATATAAACTAACCTTAAATACTAAAAAAACCAAATTCTCAATAACGCGCATCAAACTACTGGGATATGTTATTTAAAACAACACTATTCGACCGATCCGTCTCGACTAGAAGCTCTCCTGCATTATCCTCTCCCTATTACTCTTAATGCCTTGATACGAGTACTTTGGATGTTTGCGCATTATTCGAAATGGGTGCCTCGATTTTCAGAACGGATTGCATCGTTAGCTCACTGCATGACGTTTCCATTAAACGACAAAGCTAAAGAGGGATTTGAAGATCTTAAAATATCGATTGCAGATTCGGCTGTAATGCATCGACGAATCATTGGAATCTGTAGTAGAAACTGATGCATCCGAAAACGCAATAGCTGCGACTCTTTCGCAACAAGGACGCCCAGTGGCATTTTTCTCCCGAACTTTGTCTCCGTCGGAAAGAAATCACTCTGCCATCGAGAAGGAATCTTACGCAATAATTGAATCACTGAGGAAATGGCGACATTTCTTACTGAATAGACAATTTAAGTTGATTACTGATAAACAATCAGTTTCGTTTATGTTCAATTCTAAACAAAGTAGCAAAATCAAAAACGAGAAAATTCTGCGATGGAGATTAGAATTATTCGAATATAAGTATTACATAATATAAAGACCTGGCCAATTTAATTCTGTGGCAGACGCTTTTACTAGAATTCACTGTTATCTAATAACTAACGAACAAACATTGGAACAATTACACACTACTCTCTGTCATCCTGGAGTTACTTGTTTATATCATTATGTTAGATGTAAAAATTTGGCATTTTCAATAGATGAAATAAGAAGAATAACAAATATGTGTCCGATATGCTGCAAATTGAAACCACGATTCGTCAAGTTATCAGGAAAATTGATAAAAGAGACAGTACCGTTTGAGAGGCTTAATATCGATTTTAAGGGACCTATACCTTCCATATCACAGAATCGATATTTATTAGTGATCATTGACGAATATTCACGAATTTCTTTTGCCTTCACATGTTCTGATGTGTCAGCAGCGACGGTAATACAGAATTTACATAATATTTTTACTGTATCCATTCTGATAGAGGCTCCACTTTTATATCTGATGAACTTAAAAGATACTTAGATAATAGTGTTTTTAAATGAAACTCAAGGTCTCTAGTTAATTCCACAATATAATACTAGAGACCTTGAGTTTCATTTAAAAACACTAATATGAGCATATTCCACGAAGTAAGGGTCGAGACAGTCAATTTCATACTTAGATAAGTTTAACGCAGTGACCAGTGGCACTGCACCTTATAACCCTCAAGGAAATGGCCAAGTAGAAAGATAGAATGGTACAATCCGGAAGACTATTATGTTGAAACTCAAGTCCCGTATGTTAAAGACCTCTCAATGGGAAATTGTTCTTCAAGATGCCCTTCATTGTGTCCGGTCACTTCTTTGTACTGCCACTAACGCATGTTTCAACATCTCCGGAGATCACCGAATGGCCAGTCGATCCCATCGTGGTTGTTGACTCCCGGAAAAGTACTTATGCGTCGTCAAGTGAGGTCATCTAAATACGAACCACTCGTCGACGAAGTAGATCTATTAGAAGCAGACTCTAATCATGCCCTTGTCCGTCTTTAGAATGGCCGAGAACTGACAGTATCTCTGAAACACTTAGCTCCTTGTGGTGAAGGAAACGAAGTGCCAACAGTTACGAGTAACGATCAAACTGAAGGAGAATCTGAAACACAAGGTGGCACCAATTACCCAGAATCTACTACCATTGATATAATACAGTCTCTGAATACCTCCACTCTTCTGAAATACCACAACAACCTACAAATTTTAAAACGACTAGCACTGAAGCCCCGGTAATTGAGCTGAGAAAATCTAATAGGAAACGACTATTCCAAGTCATTTACCCGATTTCGTCATTAATACTGAGAGTGGGAAAATGTAGTATATTTGATAAGCTGGTTATTTACAGTTTAGAGTATTTAACGGTTCTTGTGAACAAATACTTAGTTTTAATATTTGTCGCGAATGTTTCTTCACTAGACATTATAATCACAGACAAATGTTAGAGGTATAGTATAATAATTTTCTACATTGTCATTAATTATCTTTAATTATGTCGAATAAAGTTCATGTATTGAGAGTTTAGTTATTACTGTTCAGAACAAGGTGGTCCATTTTTAACAAAAATATCAACGATTTCTGGCTGTTTCTGACAGTTATTGTAATTCCCAAAACAATAAACATAACCTCACATACACGACCCGGCTCTCCATATAGCTAATCAATCGAATAATCCGTTACTTTCGATGGAGACAGCGAACTTTCAGCGATGCATTTAGCAACTCTGTTCGATCGCCAGCGCACTTCCATTGAAGCGATTTAGCAACTTTTCGCTGCAAAAGCGCTACCATCCCTGGAACCATTGCTGAATTTAGCGACCGCACCATAGATAAATACTTTTAATACGGGGACCGCACCATATAATTAAAAATTTGACAGATCAAATGAATTGTCATACTTAGCGAATCAAATCAAAAGAGCAGATGATACATTTTATAAGTAAAAAATAAAATAGGAGTTGGTGGCCTTATTCAGAATAGGCATGTAAGACCTCTTCACTGAAGAGAGGTCACGAAATGAAATGTGTATGGGAACAAATATATACAATTTCATCTATTGCTTTTTATTTTATTGTTGAATGGTTAAATAATTTTTTGATATTTGATATCCTGTTTAATCAAACCGGTCATTGTTAATTTACATTCTACCACTCCCTCTTCACACTAAGAAATGGAGTATAATTACTGACAGATTACCTACTGATTGTCAAATAATATGATGAAGCCAGTTTCAAAAAGTTAATATTTGTGAGAATCGTCAAATTTAAGGTGATTATATTTAAATAACTACTACTCAATATTATAAACTCAGTTTTTCTGCCATTCTCTAATATAATTAGGTAAGTCGTGAAAAAATTAATTTTAAAATCAAGCTTCATTCAAATGACAGTAGATTTATTCTTTCAATTTGTATATTCCCGAAAGTGATAAACTACTACTTAAGACTAGTTAACAATTAAATATCCATGCTGTTTCCTGGTATTTACTTATATAATATATTCCTGACATTTTTTTTAGGTTAAAAGTCATACAAAAAACCATGATCGGTAATCTTGTTACTATAATTTGTATAACGAGAACGGTTTGTCTTAGAGTTGGGAATTTTATTATAAAAATAACGTCCAGAAGAGTCTTCGGCAAATTATTATTAGAGCTACCCAGTACCCTTTTTCCGAAGTACAGGGTGATGATCAACAGTATGCTCATTGAACACAACAAGCGAATGAGACAATCAAATGGATATCCAAGCGATAGGAATACAACTGATTATACTACAGATGATGAATCTGCAGCTATGTTAGGTGCAGCTCAAGAATCAGAACAATTAGAGGTGAGTACCCATAACGCCATGAAGACCAATATTTGAAGCATCCACTTCCAAAAATTTCCCTTATTTATTGGATCGGATGAACAATAGTAGTGTATCGCTAAATTATGACTAATTTTCCAAAAAACATAATATTATAATTGTTCTACTCATCCTAAATGGTATCTTTTCAGATATTTGAATTTTATGAACACTTTTCGTCTGATTTGAGTTGCTTGTAAACCTTTCTATTGGGATTTTTATAGTTATCAACAAATAACAAATATACGAAGTTTGATTCCATTTACAGATTTTGATTTTATAAAGTAAACGTACCAGTATCTTTCGATAAATAAATTTGTAACTTCCATTCATTTGAATTCGGTAATCGGCAAAATACCAAATGATTCCTTACACATTACTCTAATAGAACTATATGAATTTTGTATTGTAATGTTTTTCTTATTTATTAAATCGTTTTTCTTACGGGTGGGATAAATTCATACACACGGTAGGTTAACTTACTTAATTTATTTATTCACTACACTATTCACTAATTATATACACAGTATATTCACTTAAACTAATTTATATAAACACTTCACTAATTTATATTCACTTATTTACTGTTTATCTCAGGATGTCAAATTATAAACTAACTAACTCTCGCTCGTCGGTCCTTTATATATATAAGTGCTTTTTTTACTAGATAATTGTAGATTGCGGCTTACACAAACACAATTGGCTCTGGCATTTTCTAAATAAGACTGGTCACAAAAACAATGTCTAGATAAGATAGTCACAATCATAAACAGTTCTAAAAAATCCCTGTGGCTGCTTTGCATTTTAGAGGTTCTTGATTTGCAGGAGTCGTAGGACGCTTACACGAACTGCGTGCATGCTCTAGCTCGCCACAATTACAGCACCTGATTTTCTTCGGCTTCTTGTCTATCATACCTTTCAACAAGTGGACGATCTGGTCAAGTCTGTCATCGTCGCCTTCTTCCTGTATGGTCCTACCTTTGTTGTATCCCGAAGCCATCGTGGCTGCTTCATATTCAAGAGCAGCAGTCAATGCATCGACCAATGTTTTAGGATGGGCTAACCGAAGCGTCTTCTCCATATCGTGGTCACATAAGCCGTCAGTAAAGGCCTGGATGCCTAAATATTCCATCATGTTATCTGGTGCTGATGGATAAGCAAATCGAACTAGTCGGACAATATCCAGTTCATACTCTTGAAGGGTTTCGTCACGTTTCCACCTTCGGTTCTTTAGCTGGAATTGGTACAAATGTTCTAGATGTTCATGACCATATCGCATGTCCAACCTCTTCTTCAGCTGCTCGAAGTCATCCGTTTGTTCCAAAGGTATCGTCTGAAGTACATCTAAGGCATCTCCCCGAAGCGCGATAGTTAAGTTCACTTGTCGAACAAATTATTCACTCTATCGGTTGCTTCAAACTGTTTTACGTAATTGGTCCACGATATCTTTCCATCGAACGTTGCGGGTTTGACTCGGGTAAAACTGGCAATATCATCTGTCTTGGGTTGTGTTTCTGGCTTGCAGATATCGATCTTCTTTTCTTCTGCTAAGTGTCTTGTGTTCTTAAATCGGCAATCTTTGTCTCTAACTCCTTGATTTTCTCGTCCATCTGATTTTCCATCGTTGTCATCTTGTTCTCCATGTCTGATTTTATTTTCCCGTTCATCGTTGTCAACTTATTCTCAATATCCGATTTTAGAGACGAAATCTTATTCTTGATTTCAGCAGCAATGTCATTTTTCAATGATAAGATATCTGCAGAAATATAATTCTTCATGGTTGAAATCTTCTCGTCCATGGCATCGTTCTTCATATCAGAAATTGACGAGAGTAAGGTTAGGCTCGTCTTTCAATAAGACTGTTTCTGGATCGAAGCCATCACTTACCAGTGCCACTTTGAGTCTTTCTAGTAACTCACTTTTCTTACCGGACGTTTCCAACTCACGATTTTCCAATTCTGCCTTTAATTCCGTCACTTTCAGGTCACATAGTCTCTTGGCCATTTTTATGTAGCAATTTATTTATATTATCCCACTTCTCACACCAATGTAATGTTTTTCTTATTTATTAAAACGTTTTTCTTACGGGTGGGATAAATTCATACACACGGTAGGTTCACTTAGTTAATTTATTTATTCACTACACTATTCACTAATTATATACACAGTATATTCACTTAAACTAATTTATATAAACACTTCACTAATTTATATTCACTTATTTACTGTTTATCTCAGGATGTCAAATTATAAACTAACTAACTCTCGCTCGTCGGTCCTTTATATATATAAGTGCCTTTTTTACTAGATACTTCTGGATTGCGGCTTAGACAAAAACAATTGGCTCTGGCATTTTCTAGATAAGACTGGTCACAAAAACTATGTCTAGATAAGATAGTCACAATCGTAAACAGTTCTAAGAAATCCTTGCGCATCCGCCATAATATTAACTTTCATACATGGCTTAGACAGATTCAGATTCAGGGACTATACCAATGTGCTGTTTCGTAACAGTATGTTAATCTAAAAAAAAATCATGGTCCGTATTTTTTTTAATATGTGCTAATGTACCTGTATCTGACGGGTCAACACCATTACCTGGCATGTCAATTGTCCTCATAGCTGACATAGTAAAGACACGATTCTGTAGCTGACAGCAAATAAAACAAATAGCAATTCAACTTAGAAACTATTTTTTTAATAGACAAATATTTCTCATCAAGATTTGAGATGGGTAATGGGAATACGTATCTCAACAGTTCCCCAACATAAATTACTTCTGAGTTTTCCAAAATGTCAAAAATTTGGTTGCAAGATTTTGTAGAAATATCATTAGCAATGAAGGATTTTTTGCTAGTGTCTATATAATTTATTGCTATAACAAATATTTGCAAACATAAGTAAACTTCTGACTGTTTCTTGTTCATCCTATAAAAGCTACCAAAGCAGACTATCCATTTGTTAATTAACTTGTTTGTTTAAGAGCATTATTGTCTCCATTTCTTTATCCCGTTCGTCTTTTATATTCCATACTGAGTCTTCTAACTCGGCATATTCAGATTCTTCGTTCCCGTCCTCTTCACTAGAAATGTCAAAATCTTATTTTTTATGCATTTTCTTCTTATTTTTCTTTTCGTTTTTAGCGTCTTCCATTTTCTTCTTGCTTTCTATTTTTTAGCTCCCTTAGGGTTCTTCTTTCCGATTTTTATTTTTCTTTTTGTTATTTTCCAGCGTCTTATTATTATATTTCTGCCATGATTCTGATTATATTACGGATGGTATTTTCTCACGCTTTCTTTTCTTTCTTTCCGTTTCCTTTTCTTCCAGCCAAAATGGAGCTTTTTTAAATGATGATAGTACTAATGATTGTTCGGTTCTCTTACCACTAGTAATGCTGATATTCATCTGACTCTTCCAATACTTCAGACTTCGATAATGACGGGCATTTGAGTCATTCAAAAGCGCCATCCAGGTATAAGGTGGTTTCTGATACCGGGAAGAAAGTACATATTCTTCAGAATGTCGTGATTTCAAATGCAGGATGTAGTTATAAGCAAGATGAAGTAAGGAACAATGCTGAGAATGAAATTGAGTATACAGAAAAATGGGCATGTAATATTTGAAAAGATGTTTTGATACGTAGAAGAATATATTTCGGTTCGAAAAAAACTAGTGCCTGCTATGAAAATAAAAAGAAAGCAGGATTGTTCAGACAAATACATTTATAAGTGCGCTCAAAAAATGAGTGAGAAATAGAGAAAGGAAATATTTTCCAATTACTACAAACTAGATGCTAACGACCAAACCAAACCAAACAGTAATGTTTCATCCAGAAAGAAGAAGGAAGGGGAAGAATGCCACGAATTCTAAAAAAATAATAGTTTTAAATATGTTTTTACTGTCAAAAGCGACAAAATTTAGGTATGCAAATTCTTTTATTGCAGTATCATGTGTATAAGCCAAAAGCCGATTCACAATGCCCACAAGAATAAAACAATTTCAAATACACCTGGAGGCACTGCACAAAGAAAACACAAAAAAATGACCATCTCAAGAAAATGCTAATTTTGTGAATGAACATATCAATATGATTCCTAGAGTCCAATTCCACTTATGATTCCTAGAGTCCAATCCCACTATTGTTGCCCAGACTCAAAGAGAATATTTGAAAGGGAATTTATCCATTAAGAAAATGTATGATTTATACACAACCTTTGTCCAAGAGAAAGATTTTGCTGCAGTTAAGTAGGTATTGTATTTATCGGAAAATATTTTGTACACAATTTAACATAAGTTTTAATAAGCCGAAAAGAGATCGGTGCGATTTTTACACAGAGATTGAATTAGAAGGAAAGGAAGACAACATTTCTGAAGAACTTGGAATTGAATATGAAAGCTTATTAAAGGAAAACATGCGATTAGGGAAAACAGAAAAAAAGGACAAAAAGAACGATATTCCAGTCCTATTCTTTAATCTGGAAAATGTTTGAAGTTGTCCCAAAGCTCAGATAAAAAACTTTTTTTATAAAAGTAAACTTAGTGTTTACAACATAACCGCTCAATTATCTATAACTAAAGACGTTTTTTGTGCGGTGTGGTCGGAAGCAGCATATGGAAGAAGTGGCAACAACATTGCAAGCACCGTGTATAAAATTTTAAATCAGGTCTTGCTGGAGCATCCTGAATTTGAAGAAATAATTTTCTGGAGTCCTCAAAATCTAAATAGCCTTAGGAGTTTTGCTATGGCTCATATTTTGCAAAAGTTTCCGCATATTAAAAAGCTTACTATGATGTTTTCTGTGCACGGGCACTCCTGCATCCAGGAAGTGGATGCCGTTCATAGTTTCATACAACGATCGTTAAGTAAACCAAAATATTTCTCACCGGCTTCTCTCTTGAGACTTCTGGTGAAAATACATAGTCAAAAACCATACAAAATCAGTCAAATGGCATCCCATGACTTTATCGACTTCTAGATATATTCAATGAAAATGAATTAAAAGGAAGTTCCTTTCTCAAAGATAGCATGCGTACAGTTCTCCAACTATTTTTTTGGAATCAAATATAGAACTTCATTCCTTGATTCCGATTTTGTGTCGTGTAATTTAAGACCTAGACGAAATAATAGAACCCAATCTCTTGTCAGTGCTGACTCAAGTGAAGTGGAAGTTATTCCAATGATCCTAAAAAAGAATTATGCTAAAGCAATTGCTTTACCTCAGAATAAGATTGGTGCCTTACATTCAATGTTTAAATGGATGCTGGAAGTTGATACAAAATATTACAAAACTATACTTCCGCCAAATTAAAATAAAGAAAAGAAACGGAATAATAAATTCGAATAGAATAGAATAAAAAATTTCAACTTTTTTGTATTTCATGTTTTTATTAGTTAAAAATGCATTTTCTTTTATTAAAGGGTATTAAAGCTTTAGTTTAAGATTAATATATTTTTTATTTTCTCATTATCTAAATATTTTTTTTAGTATTCCAATGTTGTAAGATGCACATTTTGTAAAAACTTTTTCTTGCTAAAGTAGCAAAGTTGTATGTTGTTTTTTGTTATTCTAAAAATATATATATATATATATTTTTTTTGATAAATAAATATTCTTTTTTGTATATCAACTTTCTATTTACACCCAACAGAATGAAGGGAAACACAAACGTTTAGATAAAATATGATCATATTTTCAATTCGAAAGGAAAATATTTAAAACTCGTCTTTCTCAATTTAAGCATTGTGTTTCTTAGAACCAGGTAATATTGGGCCAGTTTTATATAAATAACTATAAAATAGATAATTATGTCTATATTGTGTGATATTACAATATAACTTTAATCTAAACCAAAGGTTAAGTTGTATTAACATTTTGGCACACAATTATAATGAATATTTGCTATAAAAGAACAGTATTTTACTCACAGGCAATTCAAGACCTTTCCAACGGTATATAATATGTGAGATATTTAGTGTATCCTTATTTTTCGTTTTTTCGAGTCCAATTTAAAGTGTTTTTGACCCCAGATCAATAATTTTATACGAAAAAATCTCTTTTGAGGCAAATTATTCTTCTTAGATACTCGGATGTCTCCTAAGAGATTGAGTCTGCAGTCATTTAAGGAAGATTCAATTTTTGTTGGTATATTCCAACTTTTGTTTTCGTTCTTTTAATTTGATCCATAAATTTAAACATGCAACTATTTACACTCAATCATTTCGTTTACATTACAGGAAATGAGAGACCTGATATTATCTCCTCCATTGAGAAAAATAACTGCCGAAGATTTGAATTCGATACAATTGAGAAAATGTGAGAATGTGCCAAAAGAGAAGAAATATTCAGAAATATCTGATTTACAGGCGGTACTAAGGAAGAGATTCGCAGTAATTCATTCGCCGTATGGCAGTGAAACAGAAACTGATTTTGACGATGAAACTGATTATTTTAATTGTTCTATAGTTGTAGAAAAATTTGTTCATTTAATACCCCAATCTTAAGTTATCGTATCTTTCGGAAGCAGGTTATGTAAAAGCTGAGGCTAAAGATATCTTTTCTTCTTTGATGTAATCATTTTACTTCTGCTATCCAAACGATTTCTCCTAGGTATTCCATTCGACTATTTCCTTCGTATTGCCCGACTCTCATTCTGATACTTATGAATCCTAATTAGTCAATCTATAATTTTACAATAGTTGCTTTCAAATGAGTAATTATGTTTCTCTTTTGTTTCTTCAGAATCTGATTTCCATACTTTTGTGCTGTTGTATACCACATTCATTTCCCAAATTTCTGTTTCTTACTTTTTTCTTTCTTTTTCTATGTCATAGTTTTGTGTGTATAATACTATTGTTATTTTTTAAAGGTTTTCTCTTTTATTTTTCCATGTAATTTATAAAATCTACATATTTAAATTTCCAATATTAAATGATTTACCAAATTATTAGTTTTTCTGTATACATCCGATCTAATGCAAATAAAAAGCCTAATGTATGGAAATAAACTGCTCCATTAAAGATTTTTGGTCACCAAGTGATTATATGTTATACATTGAATGTTTTTCATTTATGTGTGCTCTTTTTCGTAATACGTTTCCAGCTCGAATCAACGAAAACAACAATTTGTGATTGTGTACCATTTAATGTTAATAAAAATTGAAGTAAGTATGTTAATAACGAGTATGCTTTCCTCTAACATCAATTACAGCCAAACACCGCTTCTGGATACTTTCAATAAGGTCGTTGAAGTAGCTTTGATCGATTTGTATGAGGATTGATGGGAATTCGAGACTTTTTGTAGCTGGTCTCAAGCATGCTCGATGGGATTGAGGTCGGGCGATAGAGGGGGCAGAGCCAAATGCGGGATACCATGGAAGTCCAAAGCGTCCTCGACTAGTCTTGTACGATGCGGTTGAGAATTATCGTCTAAAAACAGAAAAGTTGGTCCAATAGCAGCATTAAACTAACGTATAACGGTCTTTATCGCTTGTTGTACATAAATCTGTGCAGTCATGTTTCCATCAAGGACTAACAATTCAGTAAGCCCTCTAAAACACCCCTGAACGGATAAACTTCCTATACCGTTCTTCGATACCTGGGCATTCGAGGAAGATTCCATATACGAACACGCCGACCAGCAGAAAACCGTCCATACCTCGACTCATCTGTGAACAATACGGACCTTCAGTTCACATGCTAATTAGCCCATGACAATCGAGCAAGCCTTTGCAATTGTATTAATGGAACTCTTCTTAAAAGTCGTCGTGAACATAAGTTAACCACTTGTAGTCTTCAAAAACGACTTATAGGAATTCTCGAAGTCAACAGTATGTTGTTGGGTGGTATTAATGATACTACTAATTTGTTTTCTTGTGATTTCACATGAATTATTTCTTGATCTTTGATAGTAAACATTGTATTTGCTTCTTTTGTGATTAAAAAATATAAGAAATAATCTGTATATTGGGGAACATTGGTAGTCAAGCCCCGATTCCATCACTACGAAACTGGCTTGCAATATGTCGCGAGACATGTCGCCGGCACAAGTCACAGAATGGAAACAGTCTGCAACAAGTCGCGACACATGTGTCGGCGACAAAAATGTTACAGCCGACTGCGCGCCAAAACATGTGCCACGATTTGTGCCACGTCAATGGAAACAGGATGTGAGTAGTGTCCCCGACAAGCGCATGCGCAGAACACCCTCTAGGCTCTGACCACAGAACTTGAAACAAAAATCGAAAACAGCAAGGAGAGTGGGGTAGGTGCTAATGACGTATACGTGCCAAAGTGGCAGTATTCTGGCCTATTGATTTTTCAAAACAACACGTGGTAAAATTTCACCGGGGGAAATTGGCAGACGATATGATCTGGTTTTTGCAATATCTGAGCCGATAAGATACAGTAGATATTCTAAACCTTCCGCCGCCATTCTCACAAAATTTTTAAACCCACTTTGAAGGCGTATAACTCTCATTAAAGAAACTTCTAACTCACCATCTTGATAGTTTGCGCCTTTTTTCTTAAGTTCACTGTAAGCGCCCGCCATTACTACAAATGCGGAAGCAGCGCCGTTTTCTTTATTTGCACAGCACGGCCACACACTACACCGTAGGGGAAAGACGGGTAAGACCGGGTAGTTAACACTTTTCGGTATGTTGAATCCAAACTACTCCAACTAGAGCTTGCTCAATTGAGCGACCTGACGTATGCTTATCGTATCACAATATAGTGTTTCAGAAAAGTTATAGACTCATTACTTTTTCCAGAAAAATATGTTTTTCTCAAAATGTCAATTCACCCGTTCTCATCCCACTAGTGACGTAAGATCGGGTGCACATATTAACTTTTGGAACTTTTAAACATATACAAAGCGACCATACTTCCATTATTTGATAATGCGTGCATGCTATATGGTGGCTATTCTAATTACCTACTTAAAAAATTAGATCGTTTACAATATCAAGCCCTGAGGGTTATAGTAGGCTATCTAAAATCTACTCCTATCAACATCATGTTATCTGAATGTGGGCAGACCCCCCTGGAGGTACGTAGAGAAATCTTGTCAGTTAAATATGTATCTAAAGCAGTTGCATATAAAGACCTAATAAAAACCTCACTTATAGAATTATTCACAGAATGGGCTGCCGATCCCATATACTGGAGACTGAGAAATACTCCTCCTATTATATTTGCCTTTCAATCAGTATCTAAATTCCTTCCCTTCATTGAATCGTTCAACAAATTTCCTTGTCATCACTTCTCGCTCGAATCTCAAATTAGTCAAACTAACACGATAGATCTGGAAATTAAAAAAGATTCGGACTGTAATTTAGTCTTTCTGGCCAAAATGAATTCTACCAACTTTTCTGGCCTCATTTTCTTCACTGATGCCTCTAAGACTGACAGTAATATAGGATACGGAATTTATTCTCCTAACCTCTTATCATTATGTGACAAACTCCCCTCTCATTTTTCCATCTTTTCAGCAGAATGTTACGCTATACTAATTGCGATCCAAAAAATTTCAAAACTTGACCTTTCCAAAGCTATAATTTTTTCTGACTCCCAAAGTGCCATAGAATGCATTTCTAAAAAATCCTTCTCCTCATCTTCTAATTCATTTGTCCTAAAAATAAAGGAGCTACTACACAAGTTGAATCAGCAAGGCAAAGACATACGAATTGGCTGGATTCCTGGACACAGTCTTATACAAGGAAATGTTAGAGCCGATGATCTTGCAAATCTTGGGAGAACTATCAATCGTGCCACCCTCCCAACTGGTCCCCATTCGGATGTGGTGGATTCTATTAAGAAATCAATCTTAGATAAGTGGAATTCTACTTTCTCTACACTAAGCTTGACAAAAGGAAATCTATACTCTCAATTCATAAAATATCCAAGAAAAAATCCATGGTTTTCTTCACTTTCTAATTTGTCCAGAAGAAATATCTGCATTTATTCAAGAATTCGATCCAACCATTGTGCCACTTTGTCATATCTACACAAATTCAACTTAGTACCTTCGGATGCATGCCCATGTGGTGAAAAACAAGATCTCTCACACATCTTTTTCAACTGTTCCTTAAATAGTGTTAATACAGATTTTCTTCATAAATCTTTTAAGGTTCCTAATAATGTTTATGGCCCCTACACACTGCAGGATATAGTGCTCAAATTCCCAAACAGTGAAAACATTAAACTCATCTCCAAATTTTTAAGTGCTTGAAACATCAAAATATAACCTCAAAAACCGAACAGTTTACAGATAAAATTTTGAACAATAAGTGCGGTATCACTCTGTTCGTATAAACTATATTATAGACAATCATAAATCATCCCGGACGCAAAAAAACAGGCCGAATAGCCCTGGCAGCTGAGGCCTTAAAACAAAAGAAGAAGAAGAATATATACTATATAGATTAACTAACTGTATGACACTAAAAATTACTAAAAAAGTGTTCAAACATACTTCATTGTGACACTGTAAACAATATTATGGCTCAAGTTTCGTTTAGCCGACATCAGTTACATGGAAAATCGGTTTATGGGATGATTCTATACAAGAAAGCTAGCACTACATAATTTAATTTTTGCCGCGGAAATTCATCGTTTTTGAGTAAACTAGAATTTTTAATTTTTCTACTATTAACTAAAATTCGAAACTTTACGGTGTTTTTAATAGTTTTTTGTTATAGAATGACGTAAAAACATTCAATATAACGATGGGAACTAATTTTTATTCGAAAATGTATTTTTATCACAATAATTTTTATTGATTTTTCCGGGTTTAGAAGTACCGAAATGTGATAGGAAGATAAAAACTACATATTTTTGTTTGATTAATAATTTGCAATAACTATTCTATATAACTTTTTCCGCGTAAATTTATCATAAGGGCGGTGTAATAGAAAATCTTCAATATTTCTATAGTATTATCAACTTTTTTACATACTTTCGGGATCGTGGAGTGAAGTGGGGTGCTGGGTGGGGAATATTATATATGTGCGGTTTTTTTGCATTTATTGGAGATTTTGACCTTCTTACTGCGCCTTATAATTCACAGAAAAACAGATTTCGTTAGAACGACTCGTTTTGTGCAAAACCAAACAAGACTCTAAAATATTTAATAATATTGTTATGAGTTTTTCAAAGAAGAAAAAAACGTACCTTATTTCGACTTCGGGAGACAAATGGATGTGTTCAAACCACGTGTTTTTTGCGACAGTTTCGTCTGGACGACACTTTGCTGATTTTGAACAACGGTATATGCCCAGATCTGTTTCCCCATGGTAATAATGGGAAAAAATATCAGGTTTGTTACCATGCCCTTTACATTTGGTTTTACATAAGGGGCGTTTATGCAACAAACCATGTAAAAGACCGAATTCATAACCTTCTTATCGCGAACGAGGAAGAGCCATTTCTACAACTTGTGTCGACATTTTTGTAAATAATATGAACGTAAATATGAACGAAATGATTTAACTCAACTGAATATAGAATATTAAATTCACATAATATATATGACAATGTTTTTTTTAAATTTTCGCATTTATTGACCATAGCGATATTAAGTTGATAAGAATATATATTATTCATTGATCTGTGTTAAAGGTCGGAAAGGGGATCGCTGCTAGGGGTGAAACAACGAATTTCCGCGGATTTTCATTTTCGTATTGGTGCTTAAAAACAAGTCTACAATATAAAATAACACTAATTTTTCATGTATCTCATTTCGTTACTTCTAAACCGCATTCAAAAAATGGCTACAGCGCATTTTCCGCGGCAAAATTTCTTCAGTAATATACTCCCTGAGGTATATAAATGACAAAAATAGTTTTTTTTCTTTCTTAACAGATTTCGGCTAAACGAAACTTGCCCCAATATTATAATGAAGAAATATTGTAGTATTGTCAGATTAACTGTATAAAATATACAATTTCTTCCTATTCAGTTCTATCTATTTCATATATTTTTTGCTAATTTCCCTTTTTTAAGGCTAATATTCTGTAAACATACATTTTTGCTCATTTTTAATCGATGCAGAGGTGCTCATCAGGCCCTGGAAGGTGGTTATAGGTCTGAAAACATGTGAGAAGTAAACAGAATAAACACAGTAAACACATTCTGTCGTGAAATTACTACTCAATCAAATTATACCAGGTAATTTTTTTTCTCACGAATATTCCAAGAAAATTATTCATCATTCAAAAGGTAGGTATAATTTAGACTACAGTAGTTATTTCAAGTGGAACAATTTAGCACTAAATTATTCACACTCCTTAACAACAATGAGTGTACTAGTCATGTTATTGGAATACATCCTTAAAAAAGTATTTACAAAAAGAATCATAAATAAAACTATTCGATCGTAGAAAATTTCCTATTAACTATGTCATTATTTAGAGATGCATAAAGTTGGAGAGAGAATTCAGACGTCCTATACTGATATATAATCAAAGTGTCTTGTTGTTTATTGTGTTACGAGTATATTATCTGTCACTCATTGTAATTGTACGTTTTCTTCTAAGTTAATTAAAGCCTAATTTCTGAGGTTGAACGTATTCATGTATCAATTTAATTAACTTAGACAATGGCGAAAAGCCGACGAGTTACATGCCCCGCATTTCGGGCTGAGTGTCAAAATTGTGGCAAAGTCGGGCATTTCTCCAAGGTATGTCAGTCAGCCGGCAAAACCAAAAGCAATGCCGTCTTCTTCCCGACCAACTCTATCTTCTCGACTGCGTCACCGTCTTAAAACAGCAACCGTTTCAATTATCGTTAATGACGTCCGTGCTGTCGCTCTAATTGACACGGGTAGCTCCGTAAGCTTCATAGACAAGGATATCGCCCAAACAATGAAACTACAATCAGACTATCTCTTTCGCCTCACTCAGCCACACGTCCTTTATAGATGCTGTTTGTTTAGCTACTCTTATTATTGACAAACACGTTTACAAGCAACTTGTGTGCTGATGTCATAGTCGGCCACGACCTGCTCAAAACCCACTCAAAAATTGAATTGCGATTTGGAGGATCAAAGGAACCTCTACAAATAAGTGTGATGGAAGCAACAGTCCCACCGGCGTCGGTATTTGCTAATCTGTCCGCTGACATTATACCTATTGCTATCAAATCAAGAAGGCGTACCGAAGGTGAGGAGGTTTTTATCAGAGAAGTAATCAACAAACTATTTGAAGTTGGAGTCATTGAAGCGAGCATCTCCTCATGGCGCGCTCAGGTACTTGTCGTTGGCTAAAGCAATCATCGTAAACGATTAGTAATGGACTATTCTAGGACAATTAATAAATTCACGTATCTCGATATTTGCCCATTACCTACCGTCGATTATATCGTGTCCAAGGTCGCAAAATTCAATGTTTTCAGTTAAATAGACTTGAAGTCTGCTTACCATCAGGTACCCATACTAGAAAGAGAACGAATTTATACCGCGTTCGAGGCAGATGGAAAACTCTATCAATTTACTTACATTCGTGATAACAAACGGCGTAACTACCTTTCAACGCACTCTAGAATATATTATCGATCAAGAAAAACTTGAGGGAATTTTTGCCTACCTGGACGATGTAACAGTACTCGGGAAAACTCAAAAGGATATAAAGGAGATGGAGGTAAGGTATCGGGGCAGATGGGATCATCATATGATGGCCGACTATTGTTGGAGTCTCCAACGTGATGTACCTGACGGTCCTCATAAAAGAAAATCCTACAAAAAGAGCTTCTTTCCTACGAATTAGATGTAATTTTTTAAATTAAATTATTTCTTTGCTGTTATACCTAATCAATAAATGAATTTTATATTATAAAAGTTGCTTATAAGGGCATTGATATTTTTCTTTATCTTATCATATTTTGATAATATATCTCTAAAATTAGAGCCAATTCACCTAAATGGACTTCAAATTCGTGATCAGCACAACGAAATTACCTAGAAATCGCCCAAATATTGTTGACAATAAAATTAGTGTTGATCAGTGTTATTTATTTCATGTCAATTGACGACTATTGATAATAGTTTTGTGGTATATCTTTTCGTATAATTTTATTATTGTCAAATTAATAAAGGCTGTTTCTAATTTTGTGAAACGGAGATTGGACCTTGATACTAAAATAACTAAAACATGGCTATATAGTAGAGGATATATACTTAAATATTGTGGGTGAAAATGTATCGTTTACTTACATGTATCCAATTTCTTAGATCTAACGACTTACCTGTAATAAAAAACAATATTGTTAACTTAAAAATTCACAGAAATAGGCTAGGTTTCGAAAAAAATACAATCCTGAAGACGTTATGAATAGAATCCGTTTTTTTGTTATTCTTTGAAGCAGTATGAAAATATACTGGAAAATATTTTGATCATATACAGGGTCATTTATATGAGTCTGATGCATTATTTTATATTGTTCGAATCAAGCGTTACTGAAAAAGAATGTGTGATAGAACTGTGAACATAAAATTAAATTTTAAATTTCATGAGCTCACAGTCGGATATAATGGAAACCAAACAAACAGTCAGTACTTTCTTCAGTGAAATAGCGAGGTGAAAACCAAGTATTGAGTTAAATTCATGGGTTTCTTGTTCAATCTTCTCATTTTTAATTTTTCTAGACATCTGGGCATTGATAAAATAAAAGTGAACATTAATCAAGAATCAAACAAGCAGATATTTCGAGCATGTTTCAACACGACAGTGTGTCCAATCCTGTCCCAGATATTTTCTACCATCAAAAGAGAAACGTATATTGGTATTACATACCTGCGATTTAAGAGCGATTTTTTTTCAAAAATCATAGTGATGGAATTCTGAGAACATCTGTAAGATCTATAAGTAGAAATCTGTAAGAGTTACAGGAAATGCGATTCTAACCTTACCTGTTACTTACAGATTCGTAAATATTTACGGGTTAGAATCTTTCACTGTAAACAGTACAGGGTGTGGTACAGAGCATTGTATTATTATTATTATCACTTTCGTGTATTATTAGTTAAAAAGTTGTAGAGTTTTTAGTTTTTTTGTGATTTTTAAGTGATTATTACGTTTTTAAGTGAACATTATTGACATTAATATGAACGGACAATTAAATATTTTCGCCGGTATTTTGTTGGAAGAGGATGGGAAAAGGTTTGTACATATTTTTTATGGTATTATTATAAAATACACTTTCCATTTTTCCAGAAATCATATGAGAATCTAACGAAGACATTTAAGGGATCAATTAAATCCGTTTGATATGCCAGATAGGCATTTTAGACAAATGTTTCGGTTGGACAAAAATAGTGTTCAATACTTAATTCATAATTTAAGAACTCATGTTAAGGAGAATAATTTAGGAATTCCCTTTGTAGACAAAGTAATAATAATTAATTCACTGTCTTAAAACTTTTCTTTGCAGCAACATTCTTAAATTTTTTATTCAGTTTTAGCAGAGTAATACATAATTTTATTAACAAATCAAACAACAAATAAACTAATTATTATTACAAATTAATAACGGGTATTTCCCCCACGAGCGCGAATAACTGCCTCAATGCGTCGTGGCATACTCTCTATTAGATGTCGAATCTCAATCTGGTCAATCAGGTCCCATTCTTGGACCAAAGCATCTCTCAAAAAATTTAAATTACTTGGAGAAGGAACTCGGTTACGAACTCGTCTGCCCATCATGTCCTAGACGTGCTCAATTGGAATGAGGTCTGGGCTACGTGATGGCCAGTTCATCCTTTGAGTTTCTGTTTCGTCCGAATATAGAGATACAATCCTCGTCATATGTGGTCGAGCGTTGTCGTGCATAAACATGAATTCGTTTCCTATAAACGGTGCAAATAGAATTACATGTGGATCTAGCACATCACGAATATATCGGTTTGCTGTCATTGCTCCGCCGCCAACAATGAATTCCATGCTTATGCCGCCCCAAGCCATTACCGATCCTCCTCCATAACTGAGTCTTGTGGAAAAATTTGCTTGGTCAAACCTTTCGCCTCTTCTTCGGTGTATTCTTTCACGGCCATCTGGAGAACGTAAACAAAACCTTGACTCGTCAGAAAATAAAATCTTACTCCAGTCATCGACATACCAATGTTGATGCTCCCTGGCAAATCGAAGACGGCTGTTCTGTGATTCCTAAGTAACTCCGGACCAGTTGCAGGTCTTCTGGAGCGTAATCCATGTTCTCGTAATCGCCTTCGAATCGTTATTTCGTTAATAGCTACTTTGCGTACTTCTTCCAAACGATTTCGAGCCATGACAGCAGTAGTATTTCTTTCTCGCAAAACGTTCAATGTTACAAAACGAACATCTCGAACATTTGTAGAACGTCGTCTGCCACGTTGTACAGCTATCTGGACGCTACACCTTGTAACACCCAATATTCTAGAAGCATAATACTGAGACCTACCATCTTGTACCAGAGCAACTGCTCGTGCTGCATCAGTAGGTGTTAAAACCATGATGTTAAATTAAATACTGATAATTAAACTGCAATTGCCAAGTAACGAATATTTGACAGTTGTCATATTGTGAGTGCCACAGCACTCTACTTATTTTGTAGTTTATTCTCTACCGTCATTTAAATTATGACCATTTCTAAAATGTTGCATTTTCTTTAAACCGTCACATTTCACAAACAAATTAAGATATCGGGATAAATAAAAAAACAAAATGTTGGAAACAAATCAGTCTTCTTGATAAAGTTAATTGTGTGCAGATCTACTAGCAGAATTAACCTACAGGGTGTGGCAAAAGTAGAGAAAAAATTGTTTTCTTTTCCCCCTGTATATCCAGCGAATACTAAATTACTTTCAGATATCCGAATAATAATCTTAAAACTACAGTATTTTATCTAGAAGCTGCTAAAAAGTTCAAACAAATCAGCTTCCGCAATTTGAAAGTAAGAGCATTTTTAAATAAATCATTATTTTGAATGAATCGAATTTTAAGTCGGTAAGTATATATATATATATATATATATATAAATAACCACCTTTGGAACGGGGGGTGATTTTGGCATCTAGGAACACCAAAACGAAAAACTGCATTGAAATTGAGAGTAGCATGAAAGTCTCGTCATGCTACTCTCTACAATAGCCCTATTTCATTCTGAAATAAGCCTAAAACGGAAAGTTGTGGCACAAAATTTGATTTGAGACTTCTTTTACTGGACTAGTAACTTAGATTCGAATTTGAAAACGTGAGGTGGTCGATTCCTGCATAACTACGAATAAGATTATGTTTGATCAGAAGTTACAGAACCGTGACTATTTCATTGTGCGCACGATTTTTGTATTATATAACCCGTAAGAAATTCCTCACAATAATTTATAAATTTACCAGTTAGTTGAATGTAACGTAGGAACTTGGTAGCGCATGACTAACCATGACATTGGCAAAGAAATCAGAAAAGATAGTGCGCCTTTTATTCGAATTAAATTTTCATGTTTTGATTCTAAACGATTGTAATTATATAATGATAGATAAACACAATAAATTACATCAAGAAATCTATGCTATTATTATCGTCGGATTTTATAATTGAATTTGTTCTCTGAATAGTAAGTGTGGATAAATATTTTTCATTGTTGTTATTATATTGATAATAGTAATTAAGAAGTTTTAGAAAAATCAATAATTTATATATAGTCTGGTTCACAAGTCCCATTTTCCTCAGAACCTAAACCGGACAACCGAAAATTATGATTTTGGTGTCATTCGATTCGGAATGACATCTAAAACATTCTATCAAAGTTGCAAGAGGGTCTGAAAAAAAATGCAAAAGTTATAAACAATAAAGTAAAATAAAAAATAAGATTTTGGTTTTTTTGAAATATTTCAAAAACTATTTGAAACAATCGAAATTTGAAAAAATATCCTTTAAGAGCAGGAAATTTCCTAAAAAAAGTCCTACCTCACGGAACTGTACGGACAATACTTATAATTTTAATTTAGCGGCGAAAATAACGGTAAAAACGCGACACATGAGCTAAAAAAATTATTTCAACTGATTAAATATTAATATTAAGGAATAAAAATATTTGGGTACTAAGTAGACATATGAATAAACAATAATCCGTAAAAAAAATTTCTTATCACAATTTTTTTATTAATTATGCTTTTGTTAATTAGTTAATTTTCACCATTTTATTGTTAACATAAAAACAAACAAAACAAGAAATCTAGAATATTTTTGTTTTTTTGGAGCTAATCCTAAAAGGAGTTAGAAGAGATCCCCGTTGGAAAAATTCAACAAATTTTATTTTTCACTTATTTATTAACAAAGAAAGGCATTAAAAAATTAATTAGATGAATAAAGCCATCAGAAATTTTTTTTTCCAATTATTGTTAACATTTTGTTTTTTTATAGATGAAAGCCATATGACAATATTTTTTTTTATTTTTAACTAACATTATTTAAATAATTGTTATAAAGAAATGCATTGTTTATAAGATTTTTGAAAACTTTTTTTTGGAATTTCATCCTTGATGAAAATAATGATTTTAAAAAAAATCGTTTCCTGAAAAAAATTTTTTATTAACAAAAAACGCACTTGTTAGTTAACAATTTTTTTTGTTACTATATATTAATATTAAGGAACCATTTTTTTAAAATTATTATTTATTATGTTTGTTCGTATTATAAAAAAAATAACTGTTTTATTAATTTTTCATTTGTTCATTAACCCTGGTGTGGACGAGTGTTATTATTTTACAAGAAGGGTTGCGTTGGGTCCCTCATACCCAAAAACAAAAACCTAATATTTCTGAAAATCAAAGATATTTTTAAAAAATTGTATCAAATGGTTTTAAGGTAGTAGTTAAAAAGAATATAAAAAACTGCAAACATTATTTAAATAATTATTATAAACAAATGCATTGTTTATAACATTTTATTTTTGAAAACTTTCTTTTTGGAATTTCTTCCTCGATGAAAATAATGATTTTTAAGGAAAAATCGGTTGTTAAAAATTATATTTTCAAAAAACGCACTTGTTAATTAACAATTTTTTTGTTACTAAATATTAATATTACGGAACCATTTTTTTAAATCATTATTTATTATGTTCTTTCGTATTATAAAAAAAAATAATTGTTTTATTAGTTTTTCATTTGTTCATTAAACAAAAATTTGTTATAAACAAATGCATTTGTAGGAAATATTTTTTTACATACTAAATAATATTACAAAAACAACCATATATATTGTACTTTTGGACTTGCAGTTTTCTTTCTGTTTTTGTAATATTTTTTAGTATTAAAAAAAATATTTCGTATAAATGCATTTGTTTATAACAAATTTTTGTTTAATCCTGGAGTGGACGCGTCGGGTACGTCCGGCCCACGGAGATTTTAATATTGTTAATGCTTTTGCCAGAGAGGTCGTTGAGGTCCGTGTGTCTCAGTACCTTCAAGTTAGATTAGAATGTACGCTAATTAGTAGTTTCAGAGCTGTGAAGTGAACAGCATTTATTCTAGGACTGATTTCGGTCTATTGGACCCAACGCGTCTGTTTGTGTAAGTTTTATTTTTGTGCACTAAAGTTATTCATATTATAAAATAGCTACACACAAGTACTGTAACTATTTTTTTCTTTAGAATAATGGATCCTTACGTAAGAGAGGAAGAGAGGTTGAGAAAATTGTTTGAAGAAATAGAAAGTGACGAAGGTTTTTCGGATTCAAACGATTCCGTAGCTGATGCTGATATATACCTCAGTGACCACATATCTGACAGTGATATTGAACCTGAAGATAATGCAGTAATGCAAGAATTACCTGTTGTTGTCTTAATTCAAAAGATGGTACAAAGTGGAACAACATTATTATTGTTTTAAACACCAATATTAATATCGAAAGCATTCAAGACCGATATACAAAAAAATCAGATGTAAGATCGACAAGTCTATTAGAAATTAAAGCTCTGCTGGGCTTACTCTACCTCGCTGGTATATATCGTGCTAGAAGAACGTCGATTTTTGAATTTTGCTCCACTGACGGTACAGGTATCCAGATGTTTCCCGCCACAATGGGACTTAAAATAAATCGTTTTTTAATGAGGTGTTTACGAATGGATGATATTCGAACGAGAGAAATTCGGAAAACGGAGGATAATCTAGCACCAGTCAGACAATTATTTTAAAATATAAACGAAAAATGGCAGAAACACTACACAGTGGGTAGATATGCTACTCTTGATGAGATGTTATGGGCATTTAGGGGTCGCTGTAGGTTTAGGATGTATATCCCGAACAAACCGGCAAGATATGGAATCAAAGTTTCTTCATTAGTCGATTCGCGCACATTTTATACATATAATATGAAAGTCTACTGCGGCACACAATCAGAAGGCCCATTTGCAGTTGGCAATGCCACCACTGATGTTGTAAATAGAATGTGTTCTCCCCTTTCAAAATCTAGGAGAAATATTACAATGGACAATTGGTTTACATCTGTTCCAGCTGCCAATGATTTATTGAAGAATCATGACTTAACCATAATCGGGACACAACGTAAAGATGAAAAGCAAATACCATTTGATTTTTTTTACCAAAAGGCATCCAAAATCCAGTATATTTGGTTTTACAGTAGATAAAACTATTGTCTCCTACATTCCAAAGCCAAGTAAAAATGTAATTTTGTTGCCCACTCTACATCATAATGATTGTATAGATCCACAATCTGGTAAGTATGCCAAACCAGAGATAATTACATTTTATAACTACACAAAATGTGGAGCTGATACTGTGGACCAAATGTGTGCCAAATATAACGTTGCTAGGAATACGCGTCGATGGCCAATGGTGTTTTCTATGGACTTCTCAGCATTACTGGAATAAATGCTATTGTGATATATAAAAGTAATGCTATAATATGTGAAAACGAAGAAAATACAATAGTTGAAAGACGAATATTTTAAAAAAATCTTGCCAAATCATTATTAATAGTCTACATGAAAGAACGAGTTTATTGAAATTACCTACCAAGAGTTGCAGCGACATTTACTGGAACTGAAATGGTGGTGCCAGTGTCAGTATTGGAAAATAAACGTGGCAGATGCGCATTCTGCAAAGATCGCAAAACGCGATACAAGTGCCGTATTTGTCAAAAATTCATTTATTTAGAACATACTGTATGTGTGTGCCAAGTTTGTGCAATGACATTTGCGAAATAACATTTATACAGGGTGTTCAGTGCAATCTTACCAAAAAATATTGTTTATGTGAATATTGGTTTAATTTTTTTTGAAGAATCAAAATATTTTTGTTTGCAGTTTTTTATATTCTTTTTAACTACTACCTTAAGACCATTTGATACAATTTTTTAAAAATATCTTTGATTTTCAGAAATATTAGGTTTTTGTTTTTGGGTATGAGGGACCCAACGCACCCCTTCTTGTAAAATAATAACACTCGTCCACACCAGGGTTAATGAACAAATGAAAAATTAATAAAACAGTTATTTTTTTTATAATACGAACAAACATAATAAATAATAATTTTAAAAAAATGGTTCCTTAATATTAATATATAGTAACAAAAAAAATTGTTAACTAACAAGTGCGTTTTTTGTTAATAAAAAATTTTTTTCAGGAAACGATTTTTTTTAAAATCATTATTTTCATCAAGGATGAAATTCCAAAAAAAAGTTTTCAAAAATCTTATAAACAATGCATTTCTTTATAACAATTATTTAAATAATGTTAGTTATAAATAAAAAAAAATTATTGTCATATGGCTTTCATCAATAAGAAAACAAAATATTAACAATAATTGGAAAAAAAATTCCTGATGGCTTTATTTATATAAATAATATTTTAATGCCTTTCATTGTTAATAAAAAAGTGAAAAATCAAAATTTTTGAAATTTTCCAACGGGGATCTCTTCTAAACCCTAGCTACAAAAAATCAAAAAAAAAATTCTAGATTTGTTGTTTTGAAATAATCTGCGTTTTTATGTTAACAATAAAATGGTGAAAATTAACTAATTAACAAAAGCATAATTAATAAAAAAAATTGTCATAAAAATTTTTTTCTTGCAGATTATTGTTTATTCATATGTCTACTTAGTACCCAAATTTTTTTATCCCTTAATATTAATATTTAATCAGTTAAAATAATTTTTTTAGTTCATGTGTCAGATTGTGGCGATACGCGCGGCAGCCGAACCACGCGTTTTTACCGTTATTTTCGCCGCTTAATTAAAATTGGATTGTCGTTACAGTTCCGACTTTTTTTTAGGAGATTTCCAGCTCTTTAAGGATCTTTTTTCAAATTTCGATTATCTCAAATAGTTTTTGAAATATTTCAAAGAAACCCAACCCTTATTTTTTGTTTTACTTTATTGTTTATAACTTTTGCATTTTTTTCAGACCCTCTTCCAACTTTGATAGAATGTTCTAGATGCCATTCCGAATCGAATGAGACCAAAATCATAATTTTCGGTGGTCCGGTTTAGGTTCTGAGGAAAATGGGACTTGTGAACCAGACTAATAATGTATTGATGGAGTTCGTTCATCAAATTTGCAACATGATAGCAACAACAATTAACACTAACTTGGAATTCCTGCAACCGTTGGTGATATTCATACTGATCTGTTTACTACTACTACACCAACACTCACATTTACACTGTCTGACGTGCGTTTCGATAACCAAATTGTCATCGTCAGAAACCGAAGGTGAACTACGACTTACGTAATTTGTCCTACATATATACTAAATTTTTCGCACCAATGTAACTCTTTTCGCATTAGAGATTTCCAACCTGGAAAACTTTCACATTTAATTTTCATCTAATAAACTATACCGACTGGTCATCGTCTGTATTTAAACTATGCTTACATCTTCCAATACTTTCAAATGCATCCAACATGCCATCTTTACCTCTATGAGTCATTTCGAGAAGCAAATTAATCAACACTCTCAGTATTTTCCCAGGGCGAGGTACATGTATGTGGATAATAGTTTTACTACATTAGATAAAAATAAAGCAATTGTGGATGCTTTTATCTCAGAATTAAATTAAAAATTTCCAAGTTTTAAATTAAATTATAAAATAGAAAATGATGGACATTTGCCATGTTTAGATACAGTAGTTGGAAACAAAAATAAATTAGAATTTGATACATTTAGAAAAGACACCGCTACATGTAGGTTAATTATTTCCATTCCATCCAACATGAAATGGCCAGTTTCCATTTCCCAGTACACCTATTGATTAATTTTCCAACTACTATTGAAAGACACTACAAAGCTGATTAAGGATATAGCATAGTGTCCCATATTTTCACCATATTCGATTAATTAAATTATATTTAAAATTTGAATGTACTTAAGTATTATCAATAAAGAGGGTTGCTAGCTAATAATATGCGATGTTTTGTTTTTTCATCCCACATACGTCCCAGTACTTTCTAAACACAGTAAAGTAATCTTCATTCGCAGCCTAGTAATTAATAATAATAATAATAAACACCTTTATTATTTTCAAATAACAAAATTACATTTCTTTTAAAATTTGATACATGATGTAGCAGTATATACCTATTGAAAATAAAGGGCGGAGTTCATTTTCTGTAATGACACCTAGTTCCATTACGAAAATGCTCTTCCACTCAACCCATAAAAGAAAGGAGAACATATGTCTGTCATATATAACTAAATAAATTGAAAAGAAAGAATAAGTGGAATAACTAATACTGGTACAATAAGTATAGCATAATATGTGTGGGAACGAAAACAATTAACTATATGATTGTCTCTGAAGTAATATATTTCTAAACTTGACTTTGAAAGTTGAAATATTACATTTTTTTAAGTTTTCACATACGGAGTTATAAATAAAAAATATTTGTAATTGAAAGGATCGTCTAAATAGTTCAGTATTAAATACAGGTGGAGATAGCAGACCCTTAAATCTTAGATTTAAATTATGAACATAAGTCCGAAAGGAAATTTTTTGGTGCCAATAAGTAGGAGTCTCAAAGGTTATGATTTTGTGAAAAAGGCAAGCTGCATGAAGCTTTCTTCTGTTATCCATAGTCAACCATCATATCTCAATTAATTTATGTGATATTCGCTGACGCTTTTTAATACCATATATTAATCTTAAACATGAATTCTGTACTTTCTGTATTTTATTTTTATAAAGGAGGGTTAAATTTGGACCATACACTAAATCTGCAAAATTAAAATGTGATAAAACGAGACTTTCACTCAGAGTTTTTTTTAACATGTTGAGGGAGAAAATGACGATTTCTATAAATCAGTTTTAATGAGCTGTAAGCACGTTGAATCAATTTATTGATGTGTTTCTCAAATCTCAAATATGAATCCAAAATGACACCTAAATTCTTAGCATGACTAACCAAGGCTAACTCTTCGTTGTTAATTGTTATATTTATTAAGTTTCCTATTTTAGCCCTGTTATTAGCGGAGCCGAACAAAGTTACATTAGATTTAGAGCAATTGATTAATAAGCAATGATCTGTCGCTAATTTTATGAAAGTTGTTAGTTCTTGATTAATATTTTCGCAGGCATTATCAACGAACACTGGAGGAAAGCTATAGTATATCTGGGTATCATTTGCGTATACGTGAATTTTACAGGTTTTTAAAGATGTTATTAAGTTCATTGTATAAATAGAAAACATTAGTGGTCCCAAAATGGATCCCTGAGGAACTCCCGAATCTAAAGTTAAAAATCCCGATTGATCTGAGTCAATTTTGACACATTGTTTACGATTATTTAAATAATTACGCAAGAGGTTAATGGCACTTTCAGAAAATCCTATATAATGTAATATGTTAAGCATCAATTTATGATTTATAGTGTCAAAAGCTCTGCTAAAATCCAACAATCCTAAAATTGTACATTTACCGACATCTATAGCAGAAATAATATCATCAACTAGACTCGTGAAAGCTGTGGTGCAGCTATAACCCTTGCGAAAACCAGATTGAACACTAGGGAGTATTGAATTAATTGTTAAATGTTCTCTTATTTGCTGTTCCATTGCCCTTTCCAGAATCTTAGGAAGAATACGTATTCCTCTTAGATCTTTGTACTCGCATGGATTTTGATTTTTTGGCAACATTTTAACAATAGCTTGCTTCCATGAATTGGGAACTACCTGATGGGTTAAACTGAAATTAATTATATGTGTAATGTATGGAACGATCAGAGGACAACATAATTTAACATTTAGCCCATCACAGCCCATAGCATTTGATTTTATTCTACATATGTTGTTATAAACAAACATATCCTCAATTTCTTTAAATGTAAAGGTGACGGGAACAAGGCTATTAGATTTATAAAAACTGAGAAGATTTTCAGGTGGTGAAACGCGTGTGATGGAATTTATTAAAAAATCATTAATTTCATTTGGTTTTCTTAAGCCTTCAGGAATATAACGATTTTTGTCTTTAAGAAAATTATTTGATCTAAGTACCCGCCACAGGCGATTAGAATTAGTATTTTCAAACTGATGTAAAAAATAAGCACGTGTTTCCCTTTTAATGGCTTGATTTGTGTAGTTCCTTAAATTTTTATAAAAGTTTAAATGATCATTTGATCGTGTTCTTTTTTATCTTCTAAGAGCCCTTTCTCTTCCATTTATCATTAGTTCTATTGCAAAAGTTAACCATGGAGCCCTGTTTTTTTGTTATTCTGGAAGTTGTTATAGGTGCGTGTCTATCAAATAAATTAACTAAACAGTTTACCAAATATGATACCTTTTCGTCAATACCCTCCTGATCAAATATACGAAAAAATGATATATCTCTCAGGTCATTATAAAATAATTCCTCACTACACCTATATGTATGCATTTTGAATTCTTTGTTATTTCCAGCATTTATTCTACAATACACCAATGAATGATCTGATACTTCATTATGAATAACTCCTCTATCTACCACACTATTTTCATCAACTATTATATATTCCAGAAGAGATGTTTGTCGTGTCGGTTCGTCTAAGACTTGACAAAATTCAAAATTATCAACAATATTATCAAACTTATGAACAATATTATTCTTGTACAGATAATTTATGTTAAAATCACCTAAGCAAATTAAATTATTAACAGTTGGAAATAGAGAGATTAAAAAATCTTCAAATTCATTCAGGAAAGCATTATCTGTTATTACATGAGGTTTGTAAATTACTCCTATGCCAAATACTTTTTTATTTATAGTTAAGTTTATGAATAATTTTTCCCAAATAGTATTATCATTTTTAATAGCCAATTGACAATTATACGAATTTTTTACATATATGCATAAACCCCTACCTCTTGCATTTCGATCTCCCCTGTATAACATATAATTATTTATTTTTAATAAGTCATCACTATTGTAATGATAAAGCCAAGTTTCACACAACAAAAGAATATCAAATTCATGTTTCTGTAACAATTTTTTTACGTTTGAAAGCGATGGTAAAAGCGAGCGTACATTTAAACAGCCTATGCTAAGACAATCCATTATTCTCTTACCCACAACACTATGAAAATACTAAATGTAAATAAATATTTTTTTCTCTATATAATTACCAAAAAATAGACTTGATAACAGTTATATTAGCAGAACTAGCTATTTATCGTAAAACCGACAGTGATGAGTGTGGACACTCTGCACAACGCATATATTATTTAATCCCAAAAACTTGCAAAATTGGTAATTCTACAGCTAAAAATTTTAAAATTAGAAATTAGATATTTATATATAAAGAAAGCAATTATAAATTTGAAAACAAAAAAAATAGAAATCAGAAAATCAACAATTAAATTCGGCAGAATATAAATTCAAGTTAAATTTTAGTTATAATGATGCATCGTCTCACTAATCACTCACTAGGTCAGCTGGCTTCATAATCTTCATAATACTGTCTCTATTATGGAATATAATTCCATTATTCGACCAAACTTTGCCTCCCTTGTTAACCTTCTGTATTGCATCTTTAAATAGTGCCTGCATATCTGGTGATAAATCCTCTCTAACAACTAAACCTGTGCCTTTTAATAACTTCTTCTGCTTAAATATCAAGTTCAACATCTGAATTAGAATTGGTTTAATTTTATTTTTATCTGGTGATTTCAGTCGATAACAATTATTTACACTTTGATAGTTTATAGATAACCGCAGCTTACTATTTATTATGTCCAGTACCGTATCCATACAGTTTTCATTCTGCAGCTCTATAACTCCGTAAAAAAGAATTAAATTTTTGGATCTTCGAGACCTTTCAAATGACTCCTGTTTACTTAATATATCTTTAAGCTGTTTATCCTGGACTTGTATTTTTAATTTTAGATTATTATTCTCATCCTTTAAGTTTTCTATTTCCTTATCATATTTTTTGCCTATTAACTCCATAATGGAATCGGAAATTTGAGATATGAACTCATCAGCAGTAACAAGCTTATTCACTAAATTTTTAACTGCTGAGTGCAGTTCTTCTTTGTTTCTAGTTGAAGTCATTTTTACGAAATAAAAACCGACAATTTCAACTTACGGGCAATCAAAGCACTTTTCCAGTAACTAATTACAAATACATGAACTTTTTCACTCCTTCTGTTAGTTGACTATCCAATAACCAATAATTCAACTTAATAACAAATGAATTTAGCATTTAATGCAGAGCGACTCAAAACGTGTCTAGTCTGCTATTGCAAAGTACTTAATAAAAACAGCAAAATAATTTTAAACTCACAACCAAGTGGTTAATATGCAAATACGTTTTATAGTGTTAGCTAAGTAAGTTTTTATAAAATAACTTTGCTGGGACAGAAAACTGATTGTGGCTAAGTTATCTTTACAGCAGGAGCAAAAAATCGCTGGCACCTATTCAAGTTTTTTGCTATGGTAGCAGAGTTTTCCTTCAGTAGCGCCAGTCCATCGCCTGAGGAAGGTGATACAGCAAGAATTAGTCACTGATTCAAACCGATTCACCGCGACTTCGCTGGCACCGTGGACGCCTCCACCGAAGAAACCCCGCCAAACCACATGTTCTGTCGAACTTCTCAGTTCGACAATTCATTCAAATACACTTGGAAGTGTAAACTGTTTCTCTTGAAACAAACTCTATTTATGAAAATAATAAACAGTGTTTAATCTTGTTTTATTTTCAGCCAACATACAAGCAACTCATACACATCCCCAACTAGATCTTACACTTCCTCTGTAAGACCTCTATCCCCTACACACTCAGTTATCCAAAAACTCCACGTTCCCGACGAGGATGGATTCACCCTCGTCGGAAAAACCAAACCTCGACCCACAACACCGACACCCATCAACATTCCTACAGCAACCCACACCAACAACAACACACCACTACAAACCCTCAACCTCCGAAACCTCCCAATCCAATACTCCACACAAAAATCCCTCTTCACTCTTCTCAACACTTTCGAACTCCTACACGGCCACATCCTTTATTTGAAAGTAAATTTCAATCGCTCCGGCCTACTCCAAACGTCCTCCCCAAAGTCAGTCTCAACTATTCTGAGACAAATCCATAACTCCACTGGTGATAACAACACCATCATCAACGTTCTCAGCTCCACTGAACGTCCACCCCGCCCGGTCAACAAAACCCTCGGTCAGCCTCGATGAATTTGATGAAATTCTTCACGACCAAAACATCCCATTCCTCAAAACTTAGTGGATCATCGCCAATGCCACCAACAAACCAACATCGATGTTTCGCATCGTCACCACATCCGAAAGCCAGTATCACCAGGTCCTCACCTCCGGCCTCACGTTTCATGGCCTCCCACATCAGTGCGAGCCATCCAATACCAATCCGCTGCCCCCAGTCCCCAAATATTGCAGTAGTTGCACGCAAACCGGACACTCTGCTGACACTTGTCGGTCTAAACCGATATGCCCTTCCTGCGGCCAAACTGGCCACCGAACCGAAAATTGCCCCAAGTCCGAAACCCCTAAATGCACGAATTGCGGTGGTCCTCACCCCGCCTTCCATCCTCGCTGCCCGCACAGGCTATCGACACCCAAAACCCCCCAAGAGACCGCACCAGTCACTCTCGAAAAGCCACCAACTCCGTACGATCTCTCAACCGACTCCAAAATCCTAATTGAAATACTCACCGTCACACTCATGAACGCCATCCCTAACTCAAGAGATGTCATAGCCGAAACACTTCGCCATTTAATACCTTCCATTTATCGACACAACTGCTCTATAACAAATATAGGCAGGCGTGCTCACTTTTCTTTCACTCCCATCAGGAGCGAAAGCGATTCAATTTGATCCGCGAGCCCCATCCACCCCGTCGGTGCTGCAGGTTTTTCACGTTTTTTCCTGTAGCATAGTTAATTTATTCGCTAGCCAAATGGGCCGACGTACGACGAAATTTCTAGATTTAATATTATTTTTTAAACTTCACATTCAGAAACACGCCTATCCAACAATCCCTCACCTCGAATTCGAGAAAAGCCAGTCGCCACTACCCGACATCATCCACACATCTTTTAATGTCTCCTAGTCACTTTTTCAACAAATTTCAAATTAAACTCAAAAAGTTCAAAACCAATCCCAACACTTCTTATTAACTCTCATGACATAGGAGACACCCAATCCCAAAAACTTTCATTTATTTTCCAACAATTTCAATCACCCACCTCGCCTCTATTAACTATCCGCAACGCAACGTGGTTCGTCTTATTCATTTTTTACCTTTACCAGACACCTCTAAATTTCCCATTCTATACACCTCTAAAACCACGTTCGCACAAAAATCATCCGATTTCGTTGCTGATTGTTCCTGCCTCTCTCTCCGGTTGATTTCTAGCAAAAAAACACAATCACCCACAAAACCAGACAAATATTCAATTTTCTATACACCTTTTTTCTCTACCTCCCATACACTTTTCTAAAAAACTCAGCCCTACCCAAAACTCAAGCCAAGTCAATACGCGCACACAAACCACCCACAAAAACACCCCCAACCAGCCCTGAAGAGGAAATAAATCCTACAACAGGGCCAATCTCCAAACAAAAACAAACCCAATAAAACACTACAAGCCCCAACTTCAAAAAATCCACGAACTTCTCTCTCTCTGTCTCTCTTTAGCAGAGTTTTCGGCTGTCAGAGTGAAAAAATTCTCTCATAGTATTTCTCTATACTCTTTTAATTTGCAATTCTATAAATTTGGTTTCATGTCATAAAACTCGAGTTGTATTTTCTTTATCCCACATCACTGTGTTTTAAGAAACTACTACAAGAAACAACAGAGAAACATACTACCTACAATGTTATTGTTGTAGGTTGATTCACAAAACACCCACTGAGTTGACGTCATGCTCTAGCAAGGTTAGCAAAATTCATTTAATCGGCCAAATACCAAGATTTTTGTTGTTCTCCTTAGATTAGAGATTAACTCGTGCTAGATTGCTCTCGGTGCTGTGTTAATTTGAAAATTTAATCTCGCGCAGCTCTAGCGAGACTAAATCTACGAAAGAATCTACAGTGTACAATGTACCTTGAGTGTTCGTGTAGTGGTAGTTAACTGTGTGTTCAATAACTACTAAAACTGTTTTTTGAAATATTATTTTCTGATATCTTATTTGTCTTAACAATAAAACACTGCGGACAATGTTCAATGAAGTAGCACTACCTTAAAAATATTTTCTGCCTGTTTTATTCAATAGTGATACAATCTTTTTTAAGAAATACAATCGTTCTGGGTTATCGCGTCTCTAGTAAGATTTAATGATTGTTTGTCAGATATACAAAATTTAAAAACAGATATAACGAAAAATAGATTGTTAAGTACCTACCTAAAGCGTTCATTTGTTTGATATTTTTTATGTAAATCAACTTATTCTTTTTAAAGCGCACGCACATTTTTCCCATCACTTTAAAAATCACCTGATTTTTAAATGCTTTCACGTAGTGGAATATTAAAACTGATACTGGTTTGGATCAACGTGAAGGGTTAACAAACTGGATTTTTTCGGTGTCAGTGACGTAGTACTTCAGTCGGCTTTAGAAAAAAGTAGTACCTACCTGTAGCCCGAAACTGTTGTCGGAAATAAGTCTTTATGGAGCCGAACGGTGATTTAACATTTTGTAGGTCTCGTTTAGACCCACACACATCGTATATACTTCAATTATTTTTAGGGATCACTGTAGATCATTGAAATACGTAAACCGAGATGGTGATTATTTTCAGGATTAAATAACGGCCGTAGTGAATACAACGTTTTTCACTACTCGTTGAAACAAGATATATTGAGAAATATCTATTCATGAAAATTAATAATACAAAAAGTGGAATCGAATACCAAGTAATAGACGTGCGTCGTGATCGAATAATTAAAAGCATATAAAATTATGAAAACCAGGAAAATTTATTGTTAATCTAACTAATTCATTAATAGGTTAATTTTTATCTTTCATGGCTGTGCTTTGGTGGAAATGTAGCTCTTCAAATTTGGACCGAGTGCTGCAAAGTGGTGAAGACGTAGAGGGAGACTGACAGTATGAGAAGCAAGTATTAATCTAAGATACGGACCTAAAGCTAACACCCATCATCCTTTTTCCTGATGAAATCATGTTTTTTTCAATAGAAAATATATACTCAGTAACATTAGAAGTGTTGACCTTAATTTTTTGGCAACATCATGACCATAAACTCACAACATCACTAAAATATTCCACAATCTGTTCAAAACTACTTAAACACTACACACATAATTAACACAAAAAACCTCACAACATTATACAACTATTGAAAAATAAAGCAGTAACAGATAAGGATAGAATTCTCATCTTCTTAACAAAATAGCTTTAGTACAAATTGCATACATCACCAATTACATTCATAGAACGGGAAATTACCCTGATATGCTCAAAATTACCAACAATATACCAATCATCAGAGTCAACAAGCAACCTTGTTGAGAAGACTAAGATATTTCACCTATAAGAAATTAATTAAAATAAACACACCTAACTATATATATATATATATTAATACATATCCTCTATCTAAATTCTAAAGAAAACATTGAAATAAAGAAAAAATTGCTTATTTGGTTGTAATACTAGTGATACACACTGTATTATCAATAATTTGAAAGGTTCAATATACCAATAAAATTTGACATTTCAATTTCGTATGACATTAATGCAGAATGGACTTAATGATAGATAGATTTTAAAACGATTTGAAAACCAGAATACAGATGTCTCTGTTAGCAAAATGGCATTTATACTAAAATAATGAAAATCTCTCTTTGTATATGGAAACGTAAATTTGTATTTTAAAAAAAAAAAGAATTTGGTAACCAAAGGAAAGGAGAATTATTTATTGAAACAGTTTAGTTAGTTGATTTTGATATTCCACCGAGACAACATCAAATAAGAGTTGTCTCAAATGTATTTAAAAAAAGAGTTGATTTTTAGATTCCTTCGAGACAACATCGAATAAGAGTTGTCTCAAATTTAATTCAGAATATCAGAGTAATTTGTATGATTATTATCAGTTCAACATATCTTGCCTTTGTAAAGCCAGTGCGTGTATTATTCGCAAAGAATTACAGCGTTAAAGTGCGAGTGGTTTTTCCGGTTTCTAAATTATTGATTTAGAAAAGTTGTTCCTGAAATTCTAAAAAACGTTTTTAGAATACGAACGAGTCTACTAGTACCCAGTTGGTGAGTCCAGTCCATATTATCTATATTATTTCTGGAGAATTAATAGGCCTTTAGTAAAAATATTTCGAAAATAGATGCATCTTATGATTAAATACCTACATTGAAATTATACTAACGTTACTTATATAAAATTCTACGTCTAGTGAAGACAATTTTGGAACAGACAATTTACAAGGAAATTTGCGCATTTTACATTGACATATATCAATTATAAAAGTAGACATTTCGAACTTTTGGTTAAATTATTTAGATAGGAAATTTCTAATTATAGGTTGTTTTAATATTAAGGTTTGATAGAAAATTCTATCTTTGGTTTATGCGTTTATTTTTTTTTGAAAAGTTTTAATTTTGTAATTGTTATCTGATAATAGATTATATAAATTTGAATTCTAAATCTCTTTGGTTCCTTTTTTTATATTCATTCTCATTATATTTGATAATTTTTATGCTAGAGAAAATTTAGTATTAGTGACATTTGGTTAATTTCCTGACAGTAAATTTCCTATATGTCATAAGAACTTAATTGTCTTATAGTGTTTTGGACAAACACTTACTTTAGATTTGGAATAGTGCAATACGTAATTTGGAAATTTATAAATTTGAATTCTTATTTGAAATCTTTGATCCCTCCCTGAGTTAAGAGTGAGTTAATTGATTGTGTATTGATTTATCTTTCATAATATAACATTTAATATTTATCTGAGCCGGGCATATTAATTTGACAACTGCTGTCATAAAATTTAATAGGTTATATTTAGCGGTAAAGGTGTTTTCACATTAGTGCAGTTACTATTACAAATTGTGACGACAGCAACAAATAAAATTCACATCATATAAATTAAAATTCATATATAGTATATAATTAAAATATTATAATTAAAACATAGTAGAAATATATAATATTTGTCACCCGAACGTGGGGCAAATATTATTAAAGAATATAGAATATATTATAATATATATATATATACAAAAAATTTTAAATTATCAAATTGTACGAATACACAAATTAAATAAATTTACATCGCTAACTGATTTTCACACAAATAATAATATTGGCAAAATCATTGATATTTTAGTCATATAAAGCTTCCGTACTTCTTAGAACACAAAACTGATTAAACAAATCCTTCATTGTCTGCAAAATAATAGTGAAAAGAATTTCTGACATTTAATTCATATTTTACAATTTACTATAGAACAGATGCACTCTTTTTAAATTCTTAGGATCATACAAATGATTAAGGAAATCGGTCTTAAAACAAAAAAGAACATCCAAAATCCAACAAAAATACATTTATAGAACCTATGCTTCAACCATTTCGCGCCATCAATTTTTGTCTCGTGATGACATCATGCGCCAACCTGTCCGAAATTCGACCAGTTAAGTTATCATACCTTGTTAGTTTTAATATAGTGCACTTTGAAAGCCAATGTAACATGTTTTGTTGAATTTAAACACTAGCTGTCATTTATTTATACTATTTTCAGGTTGTACAAAATAAATTCAGATTCGCTTTTCTTACCGGCACCTAACACCTGCCCTAATAGTCTAGTCGACAAGTTGAAAATGGCACAAAATTATGTGCGATAGCTCATTAGATTCAGAATGACGCCTAGAAAATGTGCTACAAGCGTGTATTAGCACATAAAAAATTGCAAAAGTTATAAACAATTAAAGATGAAAAAAATGGCATTTCGTTTTTTGCCAATATTGCATAAACTATTAATATTTAAGAAATTTCAAAAAGATATTCTGAAATAGGAGGAAATTTCCAATAAAAAACTCCTAACTCTCGGAACTCTATCTCCATTATTTATAATTTTATTTTAACGCTGAAAATAGATCTGCGCGCGACATTTTTAGATTGCGTCAAAAGCGAGTACGGCACATTAATTAATTTATTTAAGGTATTGAATATTTTTTTTAATTTGAAAAAATTATGGTGTATTCTGAACACTATAAATAATTTATTTCCGTTGGAAATGTTACTTAAAGTTATTTTCTCAACAAGTTAAGCAATTGTTAACTAACAAAATTTTCTTAATTGTAAGTGAAAAAAATGTTTAAATAATAGTTGTAAAAAATTTTCGCTTCGTAGAGCCTTTCTTACCCACATACTTAACAAGATGGTGCCATAAAAGTTAAAAAGATATTTATACTTTGTTTATAATAATTAACAACATTACTTGGATTTTTCAGTTTTTGTTCAAATAAAAAAATTATTATAAACAAAGTATAAATATTTTTTTGACTTTTATGGCACGATATTGTTAAGTATGTGGGTAAGAAAGGCTCTACGAAGCGAAAAACTTTTATAACTATTATTTAAACATTTTTTTTCACTTACAATTAAGACTGAAGTTCAAGAAAATTTTGTTAGTTAACAATTGTTTAACTTGTTGAAAAATTTACTTAAAGTAAAATTTCCAACGGGAATAAATTATTTATAGTGTTCAGAATACACCATAATTTTTTCAAATTAAAAAAAAATATTCAATACCTTAAATAAGTTAATTAATGTGCCGTACTCGCTTTTGACGCAATGTCGCAAATGTCGCGCGCAGACCTATTTTCAGCGTTAAATGCTGATTCACGCTTTTAGCACATTTTTCTAGGCGTCATTCCGAATCCAATGAGCTATCGCACATAATTTTAAGTGCAGTATCTCTATTTAGTATCATTTTCAACTTGTCGACTAGACTAGAAGCAACTAACACATTTTTTCATGCTTAAACTGTAATAAATAAATAATATATACGTTTTTAGCTCAGCTGACATTATTTGAAAATCAGTCATTTTGCAAATAATAATATATAATAATAATATATAAAATCACAGCAAATTTTGACCCTACCTCCCGGACCAAAATGTATAATGTGAGAAACTAAAATGAATAAATATCGAAAATTAACCTCAATTCGATAAACGCACTTGAAAAAGCTTATAATAGAAAACCCCTTTTTATCACGAATACTCACAATAAATTATCATTCACCACCGTATATAATGTAAAATTACGCACCCACATACATATTTATGAATGAATTTATTTATTATCTCAATTAATATAAAACACGTGCTACAGATTCAAAAGTATTTGAATAACTGCTTTAAATATCAGTTACCAATAAAACTTGAGACATTTACCAACGAAGTACGAGGTGTCGTTTTTTCACATATCGGTTTGCGCATATCCTAACTCACTCTCATTATTTTTCCCAAACGCGTCAAAAGAAGCAGTATAACCTATATAAATGAAATAAGATGTCCTTTATGTCTTTTTTGATGGTCATAAGGATACTTTAAACTATTGCATTGGCCTTTTTAAGGCATGCAAGTACTACACAGTTTAAATAAATACCAACTACCAATTATCATACTTAATTCAATCCATGGTCGCTAAATTGTCAGTATTTTCAATACTGTCATTCATTCATCGAAAAGCATGCCATCCGATTTTTATTCTAATCGCTTTATAGGTTCTATACGACATATAGATCCGTTTCTAAAAGGCCCTCGACATGTATATTGAAGGATTTTAAAATTATTTCGATGCTTCGACTTTAACATTGTGTCTGTCTATTCAAAATAGTTTATGGAAAATGCAACCTTGGCTTTTTTACTCACATATGAAAAGTTCAAGGCACTGTTCATGTATCGATTAAGTTATGAAAATTTATTTTGCCATGAGTCTTTTTTTCTTTTTTGGTGCGAAACGTTAAATTTATTACATAAGATTTTACACATCGCTTGACGGTTATAATGTCAGTTTAACCTTAATTTGTTGGTTTAAACAATTCATCAATAAATCTTTTTGGAATGTTTTAATTTACTGCGTTTTTATATAAAATAATAAATAAATTGTGGACCCCTGCTAATAATTGGATTAAAAGACATGTCAATTACTACGTAATTATTCTTTAAAATGCATTAAATTAGGCTTGTATTTTCATTGTTACAGCACATACCATGGTTGAATCCATATATCGTACGTCCCAGAGAAAAGTGTAATAAGTCAAAGAAATGTCGATTCGCACTTGTATCTTGCCCAAAGTCCAAGAAACTCGTACCAGCAAAAACTGTACAGCCAGGTTGTACTGACAAATGTTAGTTTAAGTGCAGTGAGAAAATACATGAAGACGACAGACTTCAAAAAATTTATGAGTCGAAAAAGAAAATAACGAAAAAAATATTGTCGTCGCTTGTTTTGACATAGGGGCAGTATTCCAACTTCCGAAAGGTGAAACATTAATCTTTTACTATAAATCCAAGCTGAATACATTGTATTTAACCATCACTGGATTGGTAGATGATGACACCTGGTGCTTTGTATGGCACGAGGGCGAAAGGGACAAAGAAGTGACAGAAGTGGCCTTCTCCATTTTGATGCATCTAGAGGAGAAAGCTAAAGTCGCACTGATTCTGAAAATTTAGATTGTATCCTTTATAGTAACAATTGTGCAGCCCAACAGAAAAATAGGTGAAATGAAATAATGCAACTAATTGACGATTTTCTTAACATTTTTTTTCTTTTGTCTCAGATTTTTGATAGACGCACTCATTTACGTGTTCAACAATTCAAAATTAGAGAACTTATCCAAACATTACTCATTGTTGGACACACTCAGAACGAAGGAGATTCCACACATTCCGTTCTTGAGAAGCAGGCAAGTACTCACTAGATAGATGCGAAGCTGTATTGGCAGTATTCTCAAAATTGTCCAAAAAACTGCTTCTTAAAAACATAATCATTCAGGATGCGCGATCTCTCAAATCGGGACCAATTTATGTGCAGGACTAATTTATTCAAATAATAACGAGCACGAAAAAGAAAGGGTAGCCATTCAAAGTGAAAGAGTTAACTAATGACGATTTTCTCAACGTCAAACAATTGATGGTTGATCTGGGGCCAAATTTCAATATTAATTTAAATGGAGAGCAGATACCAATTAACGATTTCAGAATTGTCAAAGTTTATAAAGAAAAACTATTCAAGTTTTTTTAAAGGACAACTTTTACTACGACAGATTTTAAGGAAGTGGATATTCTTAAACGACCACGTGCTAATGTCAAACGCAGCCAACTGGACCTCGGTGACTTAGGGTTGCCGACTTTGAAAAAGCTTATAGTAGTAAACTGAAACTCAATGAAAACAAAAAAAAGATCTTCAGTTTTTGCTCAAGAAACGATACATTCCAAAATATTATCAAGCATTTTACGAATTAATGTATTGAAAAATGTTCACCTAAACTAAAAAAAATATTGAAACCGTAGTTATTACTTAGTTTTTTACCTCCAACCTACAAATGCTTTCCGAAGAAAACTGTAACAAGTCAAAAAAAATTTTAAAAATTGCTCATAACTCAAAATCCCATTACTGTTACATAACGACTTATGGACTCTCAGAATTGTCAATTATGTTGTCTTCATTCGATGCGTTTTAAAAGTAGTGGAGTAACTCAATATATTTTTTCTATGAGCATATCAAAATTGAAACTTTCTTTTTGTTCTTCTGTAATTTTTTTAATTTATTACACTTTTCTCCGGGACCTGCGATATTAATGGTGTCCGTAAGTTAAGCGTTACTCACCAAAAGAGACAGTAACTGCATTATTCTATCTCACTTATTCAGACTCGATCCGTTCTGCGCAATCGTTGCGACTGTAGTGGGGGAGTGGGCAAGTGCAGTCTATTCTCGGACATGCGCTGTAACGGTTCACTGTGACAGCCGGTATACAGAATTTGATGAAATTGGCAATGTCGTTCATAAACTCGTTCCTGCGTATAGGCAACCAAAATCACTCCGGAAATTGAATGGTCTTATTCCCGGTGATTCAGTCATAAATGGCAATTTTGACTACTTGTGAGTTAGGTACAAATGCCGCTGAGTAGCAGTAGACACATGGCATGCTAATTTCTTATTTTTAACAATAAATATCGAAGTTAATAATTTAAAATTAACGGTCGCGCCGTGGGCATGACTAGATCAGTCTAAAAAGATGAGTCAGTAGAACAAGGGGACTTTGTACTGAACAACAAGAGAGGGCGGAAGCCATCTTTACTGTTCGGTGTCCGTGTGGATAGTGCCTAATAAAATCTAAGGTAAACTATAAGTTATTATAAACTTAGCATAATTAAAAAAGGATGTAATTTGTCTTACAGGCAAATCGGGTAAAGACATTACCACGCACTTGGTAACAAAGTTAGATAGACCTTGTGCAATAAGCCTTATAAAAAAAACGAGTCGGCAACTGCTTGTCTTATGTGTTATCACCATCATGGTTCGAAGAAAACCAGACCGACCAAGATCCTGCTGTACACCGTTGAATTTTGTGACAACAACGCTACTGATTGCGCAACTTATGGGATAGGGCGCTTCACCCCATCTCACTAAGGCATAACACATTAACACTTACATGGGTGCATTATCTGAGCTGACGTAAGCAACCCGATTGGCGTGCTTTCTGGAGCACGAGAGGGTTCGAGTTTAAATAATTTCATCCCCAAGGAGAATCGTGAGTAGACAACCGTTGAATTAAAGAAGTTGAAAAGTGTTTCATTCGCTTAATATCTAAATGCTTATTGTTTTTATATATAGTAAGTCTAATTGTATTTTTTTATATTATCTTTATTGTGAACAACTTACAGCTGTGGGTTGGGAAATTTCTTTATTATTTCGGCAATAATTTCTATTTAATTACCCTGAGATAGTCTTTATTCTGGGGTGATATTGTGTCTACAATATTTAATGGTACCATCTATGGAATACAAGAGTTTATCTACAAACTTATTAGTGAGTGATCTAGTCAGATATAAATTTTAATTCGTAAATGTGGAAAATTATTTATTACGCAATTTATTTCGCAACGGTTATTAAATTTATACCGTATCTGCATTTGACCTATTTTATTGCCCCATTCCTCTGGCGATTTTTCGTCATGGCGCCCCTAGCTTACTACTAAAATAAATCATCTTTGAATATTCGTTATTTGTTCATTTTTCTTGAATGAAGTAAAACTAGTATTTCGAACTCCATCTCTCCCCTGAGTTAGCATTCTGTAGTTGGACTTACAGAATAGGGTCATAGCGCATAGCATTTCAGATCTAAATGACGCATGTATGTGGGGTTGTCATTCGTCATCCTTTTTCAGACCACTATTAGCAATATAAGAGTATTAAATAGATATGAAAATGATGCATTCAATACTCGTGTACTGATTTCTATAAAAACACAAGTGAGCAGGACAAAAGCGTATACGTTCCGTACGCCGCATCTAATACGCATCTATGACGATAAGCTCCGTGTGCACAATGCCTTGTCTTACACTATGTCTATTTCTTTTTACCCGTTCTCTGTTGAAAATCTCCTCTGAACAATTCCTGAAATCCATCTCTGAGAATTCTTCTTGACTCTCACGAACTTAGATTTAAAAATATTCTACCCCGATCCTCATTTGATAAGTTTGTTGTGTCAGTGTATTTCTTTTATTAACCTGTACCGCGTATTGGTTTTTTAATGCCATCACCTGAAAAACACATACGTGTTTCTCAAGAGATAATCAAGTTTTCCAGAAACATCCTCAGATTATCTATCGTAAGTAATTTCAGATTGGTTAGTGAACACCTTTCCCTTTATGTATTCAAGTTCTCTTTCTACCCATTATTTCTTGCCCAGTATGAGCAATTTGTAGAATGATTCAATCAACCAACTGAGAAAAAGCAAGTTCTATCGTTGACTCAATGGCCACTATAGGAGTCGTTCTTTCTGCTTCTATTATTTCCAACTATACAATTATTTGAACCCTACCCAGCGTAATCACCACAAGAAATGTGATGTATTCATGCATCTGCAATTCTGATCTCTTTCACAGAATACATGCAAGTTGATATATCAAAAAATGTTCTTGTTACGTTTCCTTCCTCAACTTATTTTCCACATCGCCAACAAATCATTCATTAAATCGTATTTGTTTACAAGCCAACATGAAAAACCTACTATCTCTCTTAAAGGAGGTAGACGGAAATAGGCCGTTGTCATAACATGACCGATTCGCTATGAGCTAACGTGTGACCACTTATTTTGGGAAATGTAAGTTCAGGGTGTAAATAACTACCTGATGGGAATGGAAGCGAAGTGAGCACACCTGCCTATGTTTGTTATGGTGCGGTTGTGTCGATGAAAGGAAGGTATTAAGTGACGGAGGCTATTGGTTATGATATTACGGGAATTAGGAATGGCATTCATAATGGTAATAGTAAGGATTTTGTAATAAATGCGAATATTAAATAGGGAAAACTTAAACCAGTAACTTTCAGAACACACTGTAAAATATATATTTTATTTCAAATATAAGAAAAGTAGAATTCGGCATACTTTTTGTTTAACAAAAATGAGACAGGACCATAACATTTTGCAACAATATAACAATGAACTAGGGCAAATTAAAATTATTGTTTTGTATACAAACGGTTAGTAATAAAAATTGAGGCCACACTAAAACAAAAAATGCAACCTTTGCAGTTCAGCACAAAACCCCGAACAAAATTTGGAGGAATGATAAACAGTAAGTTCAGAGCAGACAGGACACGGAGTTGGGCGAAAAACGCGAAGGGAAAAAGTCCTTCCCTGTCACGGTAACGGGTGTCAGTTTTTTTAGTGTTCACGGGTTCATAGGGAGAAGTTTCTCTCCGTTGTGTCAGGGCGTCAAAGCGATACTCAGATATCCTTGACAGTGAACGCGGTCCCCCTGCGGTACACAAAACGGAATAAACTCGCTTTCCGACCGTGGTCCAGCATATCTCGACACCTTGTGCTAAAAATTTAGCGTCATTCCGCCGTTTCTAGATAAATATCGAAATCAGTCAGTGAGCAGAGACAGGAGACGGGAAGTTTCCACACAGTAAGTTTTTGAACTAGTCTAAGGTTTATTGGGAAATATTTATTCATTTTTTTGGGTGCGCTGTTCTAACTTTGATATTGATAACAGAAATGTTTGCATAGATATAATATATAACATTTTTTTACTGTGTTATTGGACAAGTTCATAGGTTCAGTTAAATCTGTAGGTCCTGGCTCATAATTTGGGCACCGCTCGTTTTATAGATATAATTTTATTGTGTGGGATATTATAGTAAGATTTTACACCCGAATTGTAGGAACGATTTTTTTGATGTATATGTAACTTGACAGGAGTTAGGTATTATTTTTTGTCACATAATTCTCGCCCACCCCGTAGATAGGTGTTAGGTAAATTTTGAAACAAGGCTAAATGTAATTTATATCATTTGCCCGGAGCGTATGATTTTGTGTCTCCGTAAAACCAGGTTATCACTAAATTTTCTCAGCGATTAAGTAATTTTGTTTTTCAGACGCGGTCATATCCGTTAATTATATCTAGTGGTATTAATAAAAATTATATTTTATTCGCGTGGAAACAAAACTTGCAACACTGAATTTTTGTTCATACATACTGAACTGTTTACCGATAAGATTTATCAAATCAGCAGAATCTATTTCTCTACTCTTCGTTTTAATTACCTAAAGTACAATGACATTCGTCAACTAGAGACTAGCGGCGGTCGATTTATTACTTTTTTTATAGTAGACAATTATTCCCGCAGTGAAGCAGGTCAATTCCGCAATAGAGGCGAAATCATACGGCCCATTCACGTATTGAAAAGTTTGTATATAAGTGTATAGTTTTTTTTGGGTCATATTTATACCGTAAAATATATAATATATTTTTTTTATAATTTGTAGTACCGAAACTTTATTCCTACCTCGACTTTCCCTCTAGAGTGAGCAGTGCATTTGGATACGAGGCTGAACAAAAAGATCAACTCTGTCCTGGCAAAGGTAGTTTACCGCTTTAAGTCCAGGAGGTCCCCGCCTAAATCGGACTGGATTTTATTTTCACGCTCGGCTGCTTTATTTCATTTGGTGACAGAAGTTGTAACACTGGTGACAGCATTTATTAAAATTTCTATGATGATTTTGATATCAGTGGAAAGGTCACATGGCACTTGGGGTTTTTCCAGTGTAACTGGAGCGCTTTCTTGGTTATTTTGGGGGGCTAGCCTGTTTTGGCAGCGAAGGTCGAACGCGGGGTGAGGACCACCGCAATTTTTACAGGTTGGGGTTTCGGATCTGGGACATTTTTCAGAACGATGACCGGTTTGGCCGTAGGAGGGACAGCTAGGTTTAGATATGCAGGATTCGGATGAGTGTCCGGTTTGAGTGCATCGGTTGCAGTATTTGGGGACTGAGGGTAGTGGATTGAGGTTGGAAGGTTCGCATTGGTGTAAGAGACTATGGGATATGAAACCAGAAGTGAGGGCTTGGTGGTAATGTATTTCGGAGTCCTGCAAGTGGGTTTAGCCTTAGCGATGATTCACCAAGTTTATTGGGAAAGGAAATTTTGAATTTGAAGAATTTCTTCAAATTCTTCTAGGAGGATGGAAGCGTCTAGATTTCTGCAGACGAAGGATCATGTGGGTGTGAGTATTTTGACAGTCAGGACGGAGGAGGGGGTCGTTGAGTGGAGTGGAGGATGTTGATGGTAATGTTGGAATCACCGGTAGATTTATGGATTTTTTAAGTGTGGAGGGTGCCATTGTTGAGGAGGTTTTAAGGAAGGCGGTCCGGTTGAAGTTGGTTGTAAGATAAAAGATATAGCCGTTCAGGGGTAGTAGTTTTATGAAACTATGATACGTTTATGGGTTTGCTTAGATTTGTGCTGTTGTCAAATGTTAAATTATCGTTTCCACGAATTAAACACTTTAGGTACTAATACTAAACCAAAGTACTTTTCTTTTAATTATATTGCATTAGATCTTTAGTAAATTCGTGAAAATAGTTCGTCATATTCTATTATTTTCTTAATCACACGTTTATAATAAAAACTATTGAAAATATATTACTACGGAAGTTGAAAAATAGCATGGTGCAAATGACAACATTAACAATTAGAATGGTACATTTCTTCCAACAGCGGTTAGATTGTTACTACGTGTTGCCGTTAAAAATTTCGTAAACAATCATATCTGTTTTGTTTATATATCTATGGTATTTTTCATGTCTATGGTTGATTAAAAGTATTGTTTCTTTACAATAAAATAAAAAATTTCAATTCACTTTTTCATATTCCTTTTTTTTATTGAGTTGCTATAGTCAGTCATAACAAAAATACTTCCAAGTAAATTGATCAAAATAATATCAAGCTACATAGAGAAACGAGTTTCTTTATACTACGTAGCAACTTAATAATAAAAAGAAATTTGCTATCTAAATAACAATCTACTCGAGTGTGTTAATTACTGAACCTGTGCAAATTATTTTTCATGATAAAATATCTCTACGTGATTCAAAAGTTATTTGCAATTATAATTAACTTTACACGTTTTTTCAACAGTTTCATAATTTGATATTGAATTCTGTCAGAACCTTCACTTAATTCAACTTTTGTTCAAAGTATTTTCACAAATGATGTTTTGTTCAGTGTTTATTATTGATGTGAAAACGAAATCACTTATTCAATAGATCATTTTTGTATTGTCAGGTTCATTTTAATCAACTTGTGTTTCTAACATACGTTAATTTTTTTCTGAAATTCCTCTAGTACGTCCACGTTCTTCAAGCAACTTCAAACCCCAAAATACGCTATTTCAGTATTACAGTTGGTTGCTATGTAACAAACTTAACGGTTCAGCAAAATATTTGCCAGCCTGTCACAATAAAAAAAATTGATATTCATTTATAAAAATTCCTTAATTTATCATAATGTTGATTGCCATTTCAGATTCAATAGTATAAGTACCTCGTAGTAAAAGAATATTCCCAGAATTCAGTGCTTGTTGGCATAATTTACATTGTCGCCCAGAAATGTACTTAATTTACTACCAGATACACAGTGTATGTTTATGTGGAGGAAAATGGCTAGGAAGCAAGTTCATTAGCAACAGAATTCTTTAACGATTCTACCTAAATATGAATTTTTACATTCTTGATGAAATTCACCAGTAGAGCTAGAGTATACCGGATATCTGAACTTAGAAGGTGAGTGATGTTTGAAGGTACGGAGTAGTTTTGTTTAACAAGTGAATAGTAAATTGTTTGTTTTGTGAATATAACTGATGCATCTAATGAAAATGTGATTAAGATCAGTATAAGAATTATCATTGCAAGTACATGATGATCGCTGTGATTCCCAGCTTGGCAGACACATTTTGACCCATGACCGTGAAGTGTAAAGAAGCGTTCATCTGAAAATAAATATTATAGTTGGCTCACATAGTTATCACATATTGTCATCATTTGTATCAAAAATGTCCTCAATGAATACCTTAGTCTTATCAAGACGGACTGCTCGTCACTCGCGGCCATGTCACATCTCGACTTTGCCCTATTCTCTCTTCCTATTTTTGTAATTATGCGCTGGACGGCAGACACTCTTTCGTCCTTTTCCGCAGTCGGTTCAAAATGCCGCAAATAATTAATTATTTAACTAAGGCTGGATGAATCTTGAGAAAAGAAACCGACGAAATTAATGGCATTGATAAAAATAGAGAGTAGTGAAATTGACTGTCTCGACCCTTACTTCGTGGAATATGCTCATATTAGTGTTTTTAAATGAAACTCAAGGTCTCTAGTTAATTCCACAATATAATACAAGTTATTGAAAATTCTAAAAAATTGACAATTGTTTCGATAAATCAATATCATCGTCAGAATGACAGAAGTTACATTTCATTTTATGCCTATCTGATGTTTAGTAGTTATATTTGGCTAGACCAAGAAGTAACCTAACTTGTGATTGGCTTCATATATGTTTATAGAAAAAAGAAGAAGATGTGATATTACAAATATTGAAGCTTAGATATTATTAGCCCTATGCTGATATCCTGGATATCATTTTTCCAATTAAGATCAGTATAACTGTGCAATGATATAGAAAACCAGGAAAACTATATCTGCTGATCTTTACAATTATCACCTAAGAAGACAGTTTATTAGTGGAGAATTCCCTAGATTTAACTGTTCATTGACAACTTCATATTGTGGGTTTCTTAAATGTCTTCTAATTTCCAGTTCTTCAAGGAAATCCAGTTCTTGTTTCTTTTCACAAATATGCAGTACTTCTAGTTTTGTGTTAGGTATCAATGGATGATTGATGTCAAGTAGATGTTTTGCGTAGTGGGATTTATCTGGTTGTTTTAATCTGTATGCTCGTAAGTGCTCACTGTATCGTATTTCAAAATTCCTAAGGGTCTGACCCAAATAGACAGCATTACATTCTGGACATTTGAGTTTATATATACCTGACTTCTTTAATAGTGGTATTTTTGTTTTTACATTTAACAATTTTGTACTAACGTTACTTTCTGTTTTAAAAGAAATTGTTGTATTCGTTGCTGAATATATTATTTTTGAAATATTATTAGAAATATTTCCTGCATATGTGATGGTTTTATTAGTTTTAATTTCATCAGCTTGTTTAGGATATATTAGTTGTAATGCCACTTTTTCCTCTTTTTTACTAATTAGCTTATTTATCATATCTAATGGATAACCGTTAGATGTTGCTATTTGTCTAATTGTATTAATCTCTCTATCAAAATTACATTTGTTCATAGGAACTGAAAAAGCTCTATGTATCATTGAATTATATGCTGCTAGTCTGTGTGACACAGGGTGGTTAGAATTGAATGGAATTGTTACATCAGTTTGAAATACGATACAGTGAGCACTTACGAGCATACAGATTAGAACAACCAGATAAATCCCACTACGCAAAACATCTACTTGACACCAATCATTCATTGACACCTAACACAAAACTAGAAGTACTGCATATTTGTGAAAAGAAACAAGAACTGGATTTCCTTGAAGAACTGGAAATTAGAAGACATTTAAGAAACCCACAATATGAAGTTGTCAATGAACAGTTAAATCTAGGGAATTCTCCACTAATAAACTGTCTTCTTAAGTGATAATTGTAAAGATCAGCAGATATAGTTTGCCTGGTTTTCTATATCATTGCACAGTTATACTGATCTTAATTGGAAAAATGATATCCAGGATATCACCATAGGGCTAATAATATCTAAGCTTCAATATTTGTAGTATCACATCTTCTTCTTTTTTCTATAAACATATATTAAGCCAATCACAAGTTAGGTTACTTCTTGGTCTAGCCAAATATAACTACTAAACATCAGGTAGGCATAAAATGAAATGAAACTTCTGTCATTCTGACGATGATATTGATTTATCGAAACAATTGTCAATTTTTTAGAATTTTCAATAACTTGTATTATATTGTGGAATTAACTAGAGACCTTGAGTTTCATTTAAAAACACTAATAGAGAGTAGTGTGTATGAAATGGTTTCAAAATGTTTGTTTTTGTTTTTAATCACGCTTCAACCACTAAGGGTAGCCAGTAAATTACACTCTTAGTTTCAAAACAAGTGATTACATTTTACATGACAAGTTGTAGTCTAGTAAAAGAAGGTCTGAAATCAATATTTTTGACACAACTTTGCATTTGTCATATAATCTAGTTTTAAATATACAATAACAATGTGTCCTGACTTTCTTTCCTCCCTTCGATATTAAATGAGTTATGAAAAAATTGAATAGATGAGGCTTTTACTTGATGAAGATCCATACTGAACGATGAAATAAAACAATACATTTTGTTTAAATCTTCATATATTTGAACTAATGTTCAATTTAAACTTGTTGACGCGTTTCACTAACACAGTAGCTTTGTCAAAACGAATGAAGGTAAATTATAAAAATGTCCTAATATATACAGTCCTAAATCTATTTACTAAGGTTAACAATGGTATTAAAAGATATTACCTGGAAATTCATTCACTACAAACATTCCTAAACTATCTTCTAGGTAAAGAGGTTCAATAAAGGAGACTGATTGATATCTATTTGGTCGTTAAGGAGATTACCTGAATATTTATTTTTGTTAATCTCTAGGGCTTCTAATAAATTTAAACTAAAGGATTTACCGACTACATGGAGAATTTCAAAATTTGGGTCGAAAATGTGTTGGTTTTCTAATAAATGATTTGAATAGTTAGAATCTAATTTTTTGTTGTCATAGCTACGTTTGTGTTCCGAAATTCTAGTTTTAAATTTCTAAAAGTTCTACCGATATAAATTTTATCACAATTGTCATTACCACATTTTAATTTATAAACTCCTCATTTGTTTAATTTTGAAGATTTAGATTTATTATTTTTAATGAATTTGGATAAATTGTGATCAGTTTTAAAGGAAATATTCATGTCTAAAGTTTCTAAAAATGATTTAATTTTTAAGGATGGTGTTCCAAAGTATGTTAAGCTTTTAAATTGTCTATTATTTTTATCTGAAGGGAATACTTGTTCTAAAGTCTGTTTTTTTATCTTTTTATTTATGATATTGTCAATTAAATTTGGATCGTAATTATTATTAACTGCTATTTGTTTTATGATATTTAATTCTTTGGTATAATTATTAATATTTAATGGGACTGTTAAGAGTCTGTGTATCATACTATTGAAAGCTGCTAGTTTATGACTGAATGGGTGGACCGAACTATTATGAATTGTAATATCTGTATGTGATGGTTTATGAAATATAGAAAAATCATGTTTATTATTTATATTTGAAATTGTAAGGTCTAGAAAGTTTATAGACTTATTTTGTTCAAGTTCTACGGTAAATTTGATGTTATTGTGAATCGAGTTTATGTAAGTAATGAAGCTCTCTAATTGTCTATTTGTACCGATGAAGCTAGCTAAAATATCGTCCACATATCGGTGCCAGTACATAATTTTTTTACTAAGGGGGTGTTCATGAATTATTTTTTCTATATTATCCATTAATATTTCTGCTAGTAGGGGGCTGAGAGGGTTGCCCATAATCAAACCATCTTTACTGCTATAAACCTCTCCATTGAAATGGAAATAATTTTGATTCAAACACACTTTTAATAAAGTAATGATAATTCATGAACACCCCCTTAGTAAAAAATTTATGTACTGACACCGATATGTGGACGATATTTTAGCTAGCTTCATCGGTACAAATAGACAATTAGAGAGCTTCATTACTTACATAAACTCGATTCACAATAATATCAAATTTACCGTAGAACTTGAACAAAATAAGTCTATAAACTTTCTAGACCTTACAATTTCAAATATAAATAATAAACATGATTTTTCTATATTTCATAAACCATCACATACAGATATTACAATTCATAATAGTTCGGTCCACCCATTCAGTCATAAACTAGCAGCTTTCAATAGTATGATACACAGACTCTTAACAGTCCCATTAAATATTAATAATTATACCAAAGAATTAAATATCATAAAACAAATAGCAGTTAATAATAACTACGATCCAAATTTAATTGACAATATCATAAATAAAAAGATAAAAAAACAGCCTTTAGAACAAGTATTCCCTTCAGATGAAAATAATAGACAATTTAAAAGCTTAACATACTTTGGAACACCATCCTTAAAAATTAAATCATTTTTAGAAACTTTAGACATGAATATTTCCTTTAAAACTGATCACAATTTATCCAAATTCATTAAAAATAATAAATCTAAATCTTCAAAATTAAACAAATCAGGAGTTTATAAATTAACATGTGGTAATGACAATTGTGATAAAATTTATATCGGTAGAACTTTTAGAAATTTTAAAACTAGAATTTCGGAACACAAACGTAGCTATGACAACAAAAAATTAGATTCTAACTATTCAAATCATTTATTAGAAAACCAACACATTTTCGACCCAAATTTTGAAATTCTCCATGTAGTCGGTAAATCCTTTAGTTTAAATTTATTAGAAGCCCTAGAGATTAACAAAAATAAATATTCAGGTAATCTCCTTAACGACCAAATAGATATCAATCAGTCTCCTTTATTGAACCTCTTTACCTAGAAGATAGTTTAGGAATGTTTGTAGTGAATGAATTTCCAGGTAATATCTTTTAATACCATTGTTAACCTTAGTAAATAGATTTAGGACTGTATATATTAAGACATTTTTATATTTTACCTTCATTCGTTTTGACAAAGCTACTGTGTTACTGAAACGCGTCAACAAGTTTAAATTGAACATTAGTTCAAATATATGAAGATTTAAACAAAATATATTGTTTTATTTCATCGTTGAGTTATGAAAGTTTTAAATTTCAAAAATCGTTGGTAGTTGAAAAATAAACTGATTAAAATTTGAAAACAATTTTGTACCTGTAAATTCCTACATAATTGAAAATACCAGGTAAAAATATTTTTTCATTTGTTAAATTTAGGATATTTTACGATGAATTAAAACATGGCGAAATAGTATATTATACACCAAACGATTAAAGTGGTCCATTTAAACCCGCCGGCGGTGTTTGATCCTCCTAAGGAATTATTGTCACTTTAGTCGAGTGGTGTATACGCTATTTTTTGCAATTCCGGTAATTCTACATACATTTTTAATCAAAATAAATACTATTTTGGATGAACTTTTACGAAACTTGGATGGGCATCGTGGATGGACTTCTAAGATGCTTGGCTAGACATAGTACTTTGAATCACTTAGGATTTTAACTGTCACTTTATATCCCTTGGGTCTAAAAGCGACACTTTAGTTTCTAACATGTGAGACTAAAGTGACCTCTTAAGTCTCGGAATTGCAAAAAAATATTATTTATAAACTTTTAAGCATTCAAATTTCTATTTAAAAATTTCAAATTGTTATATATTGTTTCCAACAATAAAAAAATATGTACCTATCTCTAGAATTGAAATTACATTTTTAAGCAGTTCAAAAAATTTTATCTGGTAATTTTTTTACTACTTACGATTTTTTTAAATCTACGGCCGTCCCTTAAACTTAAACCGGCGTCCGACACGTAGGGTGTGACAAAGCCAGTGCAAACTAAAATGTACAATATTTTCAAAAATAGTGAGCACCACTGTCCTTCTCGATAGCTTTTGGAAATGGCAGTCTTTTACCGCGTGCGAAGCGGTTTAGTTAACAGTTTGTTACAAGCGATTATGTGGGATGGGATAGTTTAGTTTACTCCGGTTTCTCAAACCCCACGTGTCTAGTCTAGTGTCTGGAACAATATTTGTACATTTTTCAAATTATTTTTAAGTAAAGTCTACGTTGTTTTTGAGGTGAGTTTTAAAATAAATACTTTTATGATACTTTTTACCTTCTGAACTCGTTAGGTTAAGCATGGGAGAGTATAAGAAAGAGATGCGCCGCCCCCAGGCTCTCTGGAATGAGATGAAAATCGATGATGAAGAGGTCATTGAATCAGATGGCGAAAAATATGTACATAACGTCAGCATAAATAGTATTTATTTAGATTTTGAACAAGACGTAAGTGAATTTGAAGGTGAGCCAGACAATCCAGTGGATGATGGAGAAAATGAATCTGAAGATATGGAAGAGAGGCAAAAGTATTATTTGAGTAAAAATGGTACCAAATGGAGAAAAAATTGTTGAAACAGAAACGTAAGAACTTTTAATTTTTATCCACGAAGAAATGTTAGATGATATGGTAAGATGGACGAATCAACGAATTGAAGAAAAAACACGTGACTGGTAGAAGTCTGCCCATTATGAACTTACAATACCTTAATCGATCCTTTATAAGGGTATTCATCTTCCAATGTATGGAATAATGATTTTATTGATTGGACTATTAATACAAAACAAAGTTATACAGTGCTATTCAAATATCCCCTCCTCCCTCGTATCTTTTGAACGGCTACACTTACATTAATAAAATTTGGAGGGTGAAAATAAAGTGTTGTAAACTTCTCTACGAATGGTAACAGGTGACGTAATAGTAATAGATGACGTCACAGTGCCACTCTGGCACTCGTTTGAAAGGCATTGACATTGGCTACATAGCCATATTAATTTTGTTTGGGTTTAAATTAATTTTGACGGATAAATGAAATAAATACCAAAATTAGTATTTCACATTTAAATATTGAAGATTTTTCAGTCCGCCTCTGGTTAGTTGTCAAAAAAATTGACTTTTTTAATTTAATAGTATTTGTTGCTTTGCAAAGTTTTTCTAAATAGCTCAAATGTTTAATTTTATTATTGTTTAACGAGACGTTTAAGAGTTTACATAGGCAAAATGGTACGTACTCAAGCCGACAAAGTAGCAGCTATATTAATAATTGTTGAATCTAGAAAGAATCTCCATAAAGCGGAACGTTTATTTAATGAGAGATACTCAGATCGCCATATCTCGAGAACTTATTTGACGGAGCTTCTTCACAAGTTTGAAGCAACAGGTAGTGTTCAAGATGCCAAACGATCTGGTCGACCAACATTTAGTGATGATAAAAAAATTGATATAGTTGCTGAAATGTTAATAAACCCTACTTCCTCTTCAACTAAAGTTGCGTCTATCTGTAAAGTAATTTACAGTACAGTACAGAGAGTGTTGGCTAAAAATAAATTTCATCCATACAAGTTAAAAATGGTGCACCACCTTTCGGATGACGACCCCGAAAGAAGACTCGAATTCTGTGAATGTATGACAAATAAAATTAATCAAAACCGACATTACACAAAAACAATTTGTTTTAGTGACGAAAGTACTTTTTGCCTCAATGGAAATGTGAATACACAAAATGTAAGGTATTGGAGTGACACAAATCCTCACACCTTTCGTGAACAACATACCCAATTTCCAGAAAAAGTCAATGTCTGGGCAGGTATTTCGGGAAACCACATAGTTGGTCCTGTTTTCCTAAATTTAAATTTAAGCGGTGAAGTGTATCTGGAGATGTTACAAAATGCAATTGAGCCGTTAATTCTTGAAATTCTGTAAGATAATCAAGATGAATTCGGCCATCTGGTAACAAGATGGTCCTCCTGCACATTATTAAGGTGCAGTAAGACGTTACCTGGATGAAGAATATCGAGGTAGATGGATCGGCCGGCGAGGTCTTATAGAATGGCCAGCTCGGTCACCAGATCAAACACCATTAGATTTTTTTCTATGGGGGTACTTGAAATCCAAGGTTTATACTACGGCACCAGATAGCATTGGCTTTTTGAAAGAAATAATTACTGAAGAATGCAATGCTATTTCAGCTGACACATTCGAACGAGTACGACAAGAGTTTACTAATAGGATGTATTACTGTCAGGAAGTAGACGGAGCACATTTCGAACACTTGCTATAAGAATCCATTGTTGATATTTGATTAATTAAATTTAAAAAAATAATTTCAATAATTTTGGTATTTATTTAATTTATCCGTCAAAATTAATTTAAACCCAAACAAAATTAATATGGCTATGTAGCCAATGTCAATGCCTTTCAAACGAGATATCACTTGCCATAAGGTCCTATTTAAAATTATTGGACAGAGTGGCACTGTGACGTCATCTATTACTATTACGTCAACTGTTACCATTCGTAGAGAAGTTTACAACACTTCATTTTCACCATCCAAATTTTATTAATGTAAGTGTAGCCGTTCAAAAGATGAGGGGACTTTTGCATAGCACTGTATGTTTGCTTTTCTAGGAGATGCACTTATAATCTATTTTAAGCCTTATCAGTGTTTTCTACACAGTGATTAGTATCGAATAATCTGCTTCTCAAGTTGAGTGAAATATTGATTCTATAATAATAAGTCCGTTTTCACACGGTAGTTGAAATATTTGCCCTTCTTACTAATTTCCATTTTTCCATTTTTTTCTTTGCTTGCAAAAAATTCTGATTATTTATAATTTTACCTACCCCTGTAACTAGTCAAAAACACACAGTCGGCAATCAATGTAAGACGTCTATTACGCACGGTAAAGAAAAACGCACGGCTGTAAAGTAAATCGCACGGCTTCCATAGCAACCACTTAGCAACTGTCAATAGACGTAGCCATTTTATTCAAAATGTATTACTTAGATATTTGACGTTGAATTTTGTTCTATATATATAAATGGTAGATAGCATTTAGTTGATATGAGATTGCATTTAATACTAAGAGTTATTTTAGCTGTCTGAATGTATCTCATATTAGTAAACAATAGTATAGTATACACCAAGCGACTAAAGTGGTCCATTTAATCCCGCGGGTGGTGTTTGATTCTTGAGGGAAGTAATCCACCTAAGGGATTATTGTCACTTTAGTCCGGAGGTGTATACGTTATTTTATGCAATTCCGGTAATTCTACATACATTTTTAATAAAAATAAATACTACTTAGGACGGACTTTTACGAAACTTGGCTGGGCATCGAGGGTGAACTTCTAAGATGCTTGGCTGGGCACCGACAAGCGACTTTTATAAAACTTGGCTGGGCATCGAGGATGTACGTTTTTACTTGTAGTTTAAATACCTTGATAATATTATAATCAAAAGTACAAGTGGGTCGTAGGTAAAGTATAGTACGCAACTCGTGTTGTAACGCATTTTACGCACTCGCGGAATTACGCACTCGCCGCTACGCGGCTTCGTGCGTAACTTTTCCGTTCGTGCGTAAAATGCTTCTTACAACACACGTTACGTAATATACTATAAATACATGTTTCTGGAACGTATGTAACCGTGTAGTTTCCATTGCATATAAATTAATCAAAAAAATGTATAAATGGAAATTTAAATTTACCTAAAATAATGTCCCACTCTGTACACACAAATCTACGCCTCTGTAGGTACCGACTGAACCAGCAATTCTAGTTCTAGGCCAAGAACAAATCGACCGTATCAGAATGGTTCACATTATGGTCAAGATTAAGTGTGAAAATATTGCGAATTGATTTTGTAATTGTGTACAGTATTGAGATAAATGCAACTGAAAATGTATACCTCATTTAACACAGAAACAAAGTATATAAGAGTTTGTAACGAAAAATCAAATTAAAAGCTTCTTGTGCTTCCGAATATTTGACTGGCATTTTTTCTATTCTCTTTTGTGTTTGAATTGAGAACAAAATTGTTGCTTATTGCTACTAATAATACAGAAGCCTTTATCTATTACTAACCTATCCGCCCAACCTATCTAATATGCGAGAAAAGCATTGGTTTACCCACAAAAAAGTTGAAATTTTGAAAAAACTTTTTGCGTTTTTCATCAAGAACAACACGAAAAAATTATTTTCAGAAAAAAATGCTGTGTGTATGTTGTCGTCGGCCACTTTTCGTTACATGTCTTGTTAGCACGATACAGTCTCCGGAGTGCAACAAATCACCAATTTTATGATTGAACATTGTTCAGGACATCTTACAAATGAACCCTATTGATTTTCAGCTCACAATAGCCAGTACAACGGGTACTATGGTACTTGAAGTACAACAGTTTTGTCATTTTTTGAGAAATTTCAGTTTGTTAGCACGATACAGCCTCCGGAGTGCAAAAAGTCAGCAATTTTATGATTGAATATTATTCAGAACATCTCGCAGATGAACCTTATTGATTTTCAGCTCACCACAGCCAGTACAACAGGTGCTACAGTACTTTATGTACGACATTTTTGTCGTTTTTGGAGAAATTTGAGTTTGTTATCACGATACAGCCTCCGGAGTATATACAAGTGACCAATTTTATGATTGGATATTATTCAGGGCGCCTTAAAGATGAATTCTATTGAAATTCAGCTCACTAAAGCCAGTACAACGAGTGCTATGGTACTTGAGGTACCAAATGTTAGTCATTTTTGGAGAATTTTCAGTTTGTTAGAACGATACAGCCTCCAGCGTGTATACAAGTGACCCATTTTATGATTGAATATTGCTTAGGGCGTCTTATAGATGAACCTTACTGATTCTTAGCTCACCAGAACTAGTACAACGGTTGCTATGGTACCTGACGTGCCACATTTTTTGTCCTTTTTGGAGAAATTTCGGGTTATTAGTACGAAACAGCCTCCGGAGTGTATACTATTGCCCAATTTTATAATTGGATATTTTTCAAGGTGTCTCACAGATGTACCCTGTTAATTTTCGGCTGACTATAGCGAGTACAGCGGGTCCTATAAATCCAGATATACTGCATTTTTGTTTACTTTTGGAGACATTTCGGTTTGTTAACACGATACGTCCCCCGAAGTCTATACAAGTGACAATTTTATGATAGAATATTAATCAGGGCATCTCACAGATGCGGAAAAGTTAGTTTCAATCTTTAAAACCGTTTATTTTATTGTGAGTTTGCGTTAAAAAATATCGTATCCAGTGAAATTTCTTTATTTTATTGTCGACGGTAATTAGGTTTTTCGAATGAAATAATTTATACGTTTGATAAAATTTAATTATTGAGCTCTTCTGTTGTTAATTTTCGTTTCATTTATTATTGATAGATTACAAGTATAATTAAAAAAAAATGAAATATTGAGTGTCTACTTCTAATATTCAATTCATTACCGTTTTTCGAAGAAAATACAGATGTATTTCTGGCTCGGTAATCTACTTATATGATACAAAATTATTCACCATTCGAAAATATATTTTGAATATATATATATATATATATATATATATATATATATATATATATATAAGTGACATTAGAATAATGAGCTTATGAATAGTTAAACGGCATATTTATTACTTAGAAATTATTCAACCGTTTCTAAATAATATGGTAAATATATTATTTATAATTATAATGTTTCAATTGACCGCAATCAACATACATATTAAACGGATGTATAAAAACAAAAGTTTATTACCTAAGAATCCAGCAGCATTCATTGATACTAATACAAATAATATTAGATATTCGACATCCACATGTGGATATATGCCTATTCCATTTTCCTATATCCCTCTCTGTCCTTTAACTTAACAAAACGAAATACTAAAAATATTTTACCGCGATGGTCCAAGTTAATATAAATTGCTGAAAATCAAATATCAAATGTTCTGCAAATTATATTTATTTATAACTCAATAGATAATTCACATTAACTGCATATCCAAAATACAAGACGAATACGAACGTCATTATACAATAAAAATCTCCAATTCTAGATTTCCATGAATGGAGTATAAGACAAAGGACTTATTTTGGTGAGGTTCTGGAATTATTCAGCTCTCAGCTAGGTCCTAGTCGATGGAGATGAGGTCCTGAATCCATCCCGGCCGGTTTTGTGTTGTTCTATGGGTGGTGTTTTGATAGGGCCTACCCATGGGCTGCAGAGCAGCAAATATGTGAAACCACAACGATGTAGGTACTAACTCATAAATTTTACTGATAGAAAGAGACTTTTCCAATGTACGATATCGTTTAAATACACGAAATTTGGAAGAGAAACAAGTTTTTTTAATTTCGAAACATTTGTACGACGAAATTAAAATACCATAGTCCGATAGAAATCGTAACAGGCCATCGGCTTGTTACACCCCCTCTCCTCGGAGAAAATAAGAAATTCGGAGAATTACTTTTTTTAAACATAAACAGTCTACGAAGAAAAGTAGCCAAAACATCAATATTGTGGTGATTAGCAAAAAAAGAAGATGTGCTTACATGTTCAAAAAAATAATGAGAACAAACGAGAAATGAATATGGAAAGGTAAGAGCAATGAGAACATAAGAGAACAAGAAAAGAAAAGAACAAAATGCAGTAAACTCAAAATGTATATAATAGGAGCGTAACCATTGCAAATGATATGCAATTATAATCAAAACATTGAAACAAAATGCGGTGTAATCAATTATAAAAGGAGTTCATTCCTATTAGCAATGCAAAAAAAATTAGAAATTAATCTATTGGTATCGTTCTGAGATCCTAAAATATCAAAAAAAATAAATTAGAGGGGTAGCCTTTACCAAAGTATGAGATTAATTTATTTATTTATTTATTTATTTATATCAAAACAGGCCTTACGGCCTAATTACATTGATAAAATAATATATACTATATATTTCACTTATAATATAAACTTAACTATACCTAGGTACATTGTGCGAGTATTAATTTGATAAAATATGTACGAGGTGTATTTGATAGAGTGATGATTTGCCTTAATATTGTTTTTCGATAAACGTCTACTGACATTGTCCAGTCTAAATCGGTCAATTCATTAAATTCATTTGCTAGACGACACATGGTCACAAGCGGGGAGCGAGTGATTGTATGTAAAAGCGGAATATTAAATAATGACTTAGTACGGGTTCTTCTGGATGGAACATTAAATCTTAGTAATGACAAAATATCCGGAGAGTTAATTTTATTATTTACTATTTTAAACAAAAAAATCAAAGCAGCTAATTTTCGCCTGTCTTCTAACGATAAGATCTTGAATTCATTTCTTAGTTGGATAGTTCTAACAATGTTATAATCTGGTCGTACATGATATTTTTTTAAATAAAGATATCTCAAAAATTTATTTTGAATTTTTTCTAAGATAGATAGCGTAGTATGGTACTCAGTAAACCAAATTTGATTTCCAAATTCTAATTTAGTTCTTACAAGTGTAAAATAAATGATTTTCATGGCATCTATGTTAGAGAAATTGACAGTTTGTCTAATTATGTATCCCAATAACCGATTTGCAGACATTGCAATATTTTTAATGTGTTTAGCAAAAGATAGTGAACTGTCATAAGTTATACCCAAATCTTTTACTTCTGTACAACGTTTTAGGGGTTCGGTATCAATGCGATATTCAAAAATAATGGGATCTTTGGAACGTGTCACAGTAAGAGTAAAGCATTTTTGCACGTTAAAATATAATTTGTTCAATTAACTCCACTCATAAATGCTATTTAAATCTTTCTGTAGTAGAACACAATCTCTAACAGTTTCTACACGTTTGAAAATTTTTAAATCATCCGCAAATAGCAAACATTCCGAGTATTCAAGTTTCGAGGGAGATGCTAACATCTCAACGATAAGACAAGAAAACAACTACATTCCTCATTTACAAAAAAAATAATCACTAAGTGTGATTGATATAGGGTGCTTAAGATCTCAGGTACACTAAACTCAAAAGAAAAAATTTAAATAAACTAAAGAACATAAGGAAAAAATATCAGAAGAGTATGGTTAACTCAGACTCATAGATTGATGAGAGCATCAACCATGTAGGGAAAAACTCGCGAAATATAGAAAAAAATACAAGGTAAGGGATAGAAATCTACTAAGAAAATTTTCTAACGTGACTAAAAATGTGTGTGTGTTTTTAAAATACATTACGTAACTATAAAGAAAAATAAAAAGAGAAAAAAAAATAACAAGTACCATAGCACCCGTTGTAGTGGCTTCAGTGAGCTGAATATCCATAGGGTTCATCTTTGAGACGCCCTGAATAATATACAATCATAAAATTGATCACTTGTAAACACTCCGAAGGCTGTATCGTGCTAACAAACTGAAATTTCTAAAAAAATAACTCTGTGACATGTCCATCATAAAATTGGTGACTTATTGCACTCCGGAGGCTGGATCGTGCTAACAAGACATGTGAGGAAACTGGTCGACGACAACGACGACGACATACACACAGGATTTTTTTTCTAAAAACCATTTTTTCGTGTTGTAGTTGATGACAAACGTCAAAATAACTAAAAATTTTTTTTCAAAATTCCAATTTTTTTTGGGGTAAACCAATACTTTTGTCGCACATTAGATAGGTTGGGCGGAAAAGTAAAAGGTTCAAGGACTGTCTATAACAGAGTCTTAAATGATGATAAGGAATGCATCACAATTTTATCCAACGTGTCTGCGAACGGTCAAGTTGCTCCGCGGATGGTTGTTTTTCCATATAAGTCCCGGATGCCAAAAAATATCCCTCGATCTATGCCAACGGGTTGGGGTTGTGGATATACCGAGAGTTGTTGGATGAATGCGGAAGCTTTTTTTGAATATGTAACCAACGTTTTTTTTTAACTGGTTAACGAAAAACAACATCGCACTTTTCCTTAATGGCCACGCCAGCCATATTTCATTGGCATTAAGAGAGTTCTGCAAATCAAATGGAATTGTATAGGTAACGTTGGTTCCGAATGCCAACCATATAATGCGGCCATTAGATGTAGCAGTGTTTCGTCCCGTTAAGGCTAAGTGGCGAAAAATAGTTCATGATTTTAGAATTAAACATTAATTTAATGAAATTAAACCAACAGATTTTCCGTGCTAGTAAAAAAAGTTTTGATAAGACCTTAAAACCTC
>OY998182.1:51296654-51526899 GCA_963921935.1 Galeruca laticollis | reverse complement strand
GATTTTTTAATTTTCCTCAGAGTCAGATCATCATTGAAAATTGTTCTATTGTGATAATGCGGACTAGAAATGAGATTTTTAGCACCATAACGACCATCATGGGAAGATACAAATTCTATGATTGCATATACATTCCTTACATTTTATGTAACACACAGCGGGTGAAATCTTTTTGACCCTCCGAGAATGTCATTGTTATTTTTCATATAAAATCTTACCTGTCCGTCGACCGTAAATTATCTCTCCTATACAGACAAATCACAATATTTGAATAACATTTTGTGAGTTCCATTACTAAAATTGTTAGTTTTATAATCATGTTGTCGAAAGTGTTGTCACATTTCGGTATAATAATCCGTGCCTGAAGAGCGTAGTCTTACTGGGACTTGGGTAAAGCATATAACAGTTTAATTTTAAGAATTTACAAATACAGAAAATTATATAACTATATTAAATGAATATACAAATAACGTGATTAAATTATAAATAGCTATAATGTCTTTGAAAATTATCAATATCGCCATCAGTATCATACGTCCCTCTAAATATTTGGGGTGATTCATAATGAAATTCGGAAATACAAGATTCCTGATATTTTGTTTCAAAGAGTACTGTTTGATACCAAAAATGTCAAACGTATAACGGTGATGCATGTCTGGTGCCTCTGTGGTGTATGTGTGCTAACCCTGTGATGTGTGTCTGCTGTCCCTCTGCTTGAGTTGTAAAGTTGGTTCTTCTTTCACCACATCTATGATAAAAATGACATTCAGTGTATGACAAAGTTGTGAAATCATTGCTTCAAGATTTTTCTATTAGCGTAGCATTCTTTTTGAAGAACAGCTTAATTATATTAATTTAGTTGGGTGCAAGCTTGATGTCTTAGATGTCCTCTTCTATCACGATGGATATCCGTTAATGCCAGTATCTGTAAATATGTTGCTCTTTTGTTGGTTACCAATATTGCCATCAGTATCATACGCCCTCTAAATATTTCGGGTGATTCATAATGAAATTCGGAAATACAAGATTCCTGATATTTTGTTTCAAAGAGTACTGTTTGATACCAAAAATGTCAAACGTATAACGGTGATGCATGTCTGGTGCCTCTGTGGTGTATGTGTGCTAACCCTGTGATGTGTGTCTGCTGTCCCTCTGCTTGAGTTGTAAAGTTGGTTCTTCTTTCACCACATCTATGATAAAAATGACATTCAGTGTATGACAAAGTTGTGAAATCATTGCTTCAAGATTTTTCTATTAGCGTAGCATTCTTTTTGAAGAACAGCTTAATTATATTAATTTAGTTGGGTGCAAGCCTGATGTCTTAGATGTCCTCTTCTATCACGATGGATATCCGTTAATGCCAGTATCTGTAAATATGTTGCTCTTTTGTTGGTTACCAATATCGCCATCAGTATCATACGCCCTCTAAATATTTCGGGTGATTCATAATGAAATTCGGAAATACAAGATTTCTGATATTTTGTTTCAAAGAGTACTGTTTGATACCAAAAATGTCAAACGTTTAACGGTGATGCATGTCTGGTGCCTCTGTGGTGTATGTGTGCTAACCCTGTGATGTGTGTCTGCTGTCCCTCTGCTTGAGTTGTAAAGTTGGTTCTTCTTTCACCACATCTATGGTAAAAATGACATTCAGTGTATGACAAAGTTGTGAAATCATTGCTTCAAGATTTTTCTATTAGCGTAGCATTCTTTTTGAAGAACAGCTTAATTATATTAATTTGGTTGGGTGCAAGCCTGATGTCTTAGATGTCCTCTTCTATCACGATGGATATCCGTTAATGCCAGTATCTGTAAATATGTTGCTCTTTTGTTGGTTACCAATATCGCCATCAGTATCATACGCCCCTCTAAATATTTTGGGTGATTCATAATGAAATTCGGAAATACAAGATTCCTGATATTTTGTTTCAAAGAGTACTGTTTGATACCAAAAATGTCAAACGTATAACGGTGATGCATGTCTGGTGCCTCTGTGGTGTATGTGTGATGTGTGTCTGCTGTCCCTCTGCTTGAGTTGTAAAGTTGGCTCTTGTTCCACCGCAACTATAATAAAAATGACATTCAGTGCATGACAAAGTTGTGAAATCATTGCTTCATTTTGTTGTTTTCTTGGAAAATAATTCATATAAACCGAGTGTCGCAGTAAATTTGTTAGTACTAGCACTGTCAAACAGACTTCTGATGTGAGTCTGGGGTGTGTTTGTTATCCCTTCTGTTACCCCTCTGCTATCTATCTGATAGACTTCTGATGTGTGTTATCCGTTTAATAATATAATGAGTCACATCATATTTTACTATAGTGTAGTCGTACGAGCAACAAATCTCAAGCATGCAAACGCTTTGAGTGTCCTCTGTTGTCGAATAAAGTGGATTTGCTGTCATTGTCGTTGTCGTTCTAGTAACATCCTGTATGTGGAAATAATCTACCAATGCGGTTTGTTCGATGAAAATTTGAGCAATAATAGCAGAGATTCATTGTAACGTCCTTATCTTTATATACCCTGTGGCATCTTTTATGAAAAAATTCGGTATTTTTATGACTACGACCTGTATATATAAAAAATATGGTATCTTTATGACTACACCCTGTATAAAATCGCATCTTCTTATGACTACACTCTGTATATATGAACATCACATCTTTTTGACTACACCTGTATATAAAGAAAAATGGTATGTTTTATGACCACACCCTGTATAAAAAATGTGGTATCTGTATGTACGATGATGGTTTCTCAGTATCATATTCAGACATATATTTGTTATAATTTACGTAGACATCCCGCTCAAAATACTACTAAACTGTGTGTGTCATTAACTTTTATATCTACATATTTCTACAGTCTTAATAATTACAAACACCCCATGTATATATCAATTTTAATCATAACATGCCTCGTATATTTTACGTAGATATTCCCCCGCAGAATAATAATAGGGATGCAAATATCTTTTAACACCCTGTATTGAAAAAATATTCGTATACTGTAATGAACCTAATTTATGTATCATACAGCGGACTATTTAATATAGAAACATTAATAATCTTTATGGTCTAAGCTCAACGTCTTGTCGGCTTCTCAAATCAACCACTATACAGAATATTGTCATTCAAATATTTTAATGCGTTCCCTACCTGTATCCCAATGAAAGAATGCAGTTGGATTTTACCAAGAATGATTACAATGGGGCATATTTCAACTATACTGAATTTTATCCTAGCTATATGAATTCGACACAGAAGCGTCCTCCGTTGGATTATTCCTCATTCAAGAAGCGTGCATTGTTTGTTATCGATTGCTCGACGCAAGAAGAAAGCATGAAGGCACTTTATTGCATCATAATACACGATTGTGTAATGGAGTATTTCCCTCTCACCGAAATTGTCAAGAATTTAAACTAGAATGTTCTGCTGTTATACATAACGATTTAAATTTACGTTCAACAATTTTCAATAGAATTTTAATTATTAAAACAAATATGGATGCTAATATTATACATGATTATGAAAAAGTTCATACGTTAAGATCGCGTTGAAATCCGATAATATATGAGACACCTCGATGTACAGCTTTTAGTGCGTGTGTAGAGGACAAATGGCATCTTTTATGATCACACCCTGTATAAAAAATGCAGTATCTTTATGACTATACTCTGTGTAAAATCACATCTTTTATGACTAAACCTGTATATAAAGAAAATGCGCAAGGATGCTTTGCATATTATTGCGATAAAAATGCACTTTTACACTCGTATGTTGATTGAAGCCATCGCTTTTCATTCTGAAATTTAGAAGTCCCAATCAAAATCCTTGAGATTGTCACTAAAAATAATATGTGATTCTTCTATGATTACCTACTTATGAAGGATTCTGAATATACTCAACTGCTTGACGCATTGTTTTTGATTCACATGTTCTAGTGACTAAAATGATATTAGTACAAGGAAGTATTGAAGAAAATTACATCGTGTTGTGAAATCAGACTCTCTGTATCTTATACAGTTAGATTTCAAAACTAAAATATATTGGAGCCCTTATGGCGGAGATGTAACGGCGAAGGCTGGAAACGATGAGGTCCCGGGTTCGAATCTCACTCAAGGCAAACATTTTTTTCGATTGATGCACAAACGGATAAAAAATGGACGACAGAAAAATAGAAATCTGTAATCTACTGGAATAAAAATTGAGACATTTAAAAAAAGAAATCTGCCGACTAAAAAATGGACGACAGAAAAAAGAAATCTGTAATCGCCGACAGCGACACCAGCGCCACCGTCGACTAGCGGACGTTTTTCGAAGTAGTGGGTTAGAACCCGCTTAGTATAACTACTTTCCCTATTTTCTGAAATCAAACATACTTGATTTCACATGACGTTCTTTCAAAACTCTCAACGGTGTTGGAATTTGCCACTTGTTTCTTTTTAATGTTCCTACCATGGACAACGTATGGTTTATAGCTAAATCTTGGAGTGATAAAACATCGCTGAACCAATTGTCCATAGTGACGTTACGTCCAGTGTTGTGTATGGGTAAGATCATCCTTTTTACAACATCAACGCTTTTGTTGCTGATAGAATAGGGGCCATCTGGTTATGTTCCAGCATAAATTTCCATATTACTGGTGTAATATGTTTTTGCATCAACCAGCGCAAAGATCTTAATACCGTACTTGGCCGGTTTTGATTGTATATATTGAATAAAGTTACACCTGCCTCGAAACGCTTCCAGCTTTTCATCGATTGTTACATTAGCTCCTAATGAATAAGATGTTTTACTGTTTTCAACAAACATCTCAAATATTTCACGCACGGCAGCTAACCGATTAATTTTTTTTCTCTCATCTGTAGACTGTCGGTTGTCAAACCTGATACAGCGCATCAGGAGTCTAAAACGAATTAAGCTCATCGTCAATCTGAATATTTCAACACCGTTTCCTGTTGCGTCCCACAGCTCTTCTAAGTTCAATCGGCCGCCTTCAAGTAGGCCTATAAGTGCATGGATTTCGATCATATCAGTAATACGTGCGTCTCTTTCTCTGCTGAAATTGGGTTGTACACTTATTATATGCTGATTCGTGTAAGTGACTATGAGGTTTAGAATACGGTCATCGAATAGACACTTCTACGCTTCAAAGCATCCTGTAACTTGGCGAGCGTTGCCAATAACTCCTGGAAGACGTGCAAGTATGTTTTGCGTCTCTAGTCTTCTTTTCCTGTTATAGGGTGTTTTTTCCATAAATATTTGTCAACGATTTTTTCGTTCTTTTTTCTGACAGCAACATAACAATTTTCATCTTCATCATCTGATGATATACTTGCATCCGTATCGTCTTGTTTACTATCTGAATCCTCTTTTCTTTCTTCTATGGCTTCGGAACAGTCAGTATCATAATCTTCTTCTAAGACGTCTTCAACCGCGTCATCATCATCGTCTTCAAGAAGGAGTCGTTGGAGCTCTAATACGTCTGCGTCATTATTGAAGCTATACATTCTCTTGGAAGCCATAATTCACTGCAAAAAATCCTTAATAGTTAGGACAATAATTTAGAACAGGCAAGAATACTCGCGGGTATCTCACAGATACAAGTTTATTTTTTTCATGTTTTTTAGTAGCTAAGTATAAAATAATAACAGATGGTCTACTTGAAACAAAAAGGACTGCGATTACATAAATTAAATAAATATACAAGCAAATCAGCAAAACTTACATGAATGATCGCAGTGTATATCTCAAAGACAAGTGGCACTTTTTTTACAAACTGTTCACTGTACAAAGTTTGCACCAATACTAATCTCAAAACTTCCCTCGAGCAGGTAGGTAGACGAGAGCACATCCCCACCGCTAAATAGGTGTTCAAGATATATGAGAAAAAAGTATCGGTATGTATATCTCAGATACGCGCGACTACTGGAAGGTTAATAGGTCAGCCGTCGCTGACGCCGATAGAGTGATGAAAGTGACGGGTAAAAAGAGTTTATGGGAGGCTGATTTTCTGGCTGGCGAGTCAGCAATACGATTCCCTTCCGATTTCCCGTGGGCCTTGATCCAGCCTAAACTGACAATGTTGTTGTTACAGGCTTCGATTAGGGCCATGTGACATTCCAATAATTGGTCTGATGCAATACGTGGTCTGTTTAGGGCTAGTAGCGTTTGTTTACTGTCCGCGAGGATGTAAATATTATTATATGTGGTGTTCCTGTACCTACATTGGTTTTAGATCCATATGTGAAGATGCGGATTGCGCCTTCTCCTGATAGGTTTTGCGCGTTATTTTTAATGATTACTTTATAGGGCCTGTGAAAGGCATATCGCGATGGAATCGAGTCCGTATTGACCTACAGCAGTTTGATGACCTCACACCACAAGTTACGGCTCAATTCACCGGATCCTGCATCAGGTTGTATACCGGTAAAGCGTAGACGTGTGCATAGTCATCAAAACAACCTCCTTGATATGTATGTCAAGGGGAGTGAAACCAAGTATCACCTCAATAGCTCTAGTTGGTGTGGTTTTCATGCCTCCCGTTGTGTTCAGGCATGCTGTTCTCTGGATTTGATACAGTTTTCGGACGACTGTCAGCTGGTTTGCTTTAACTCCCCAGGCAATCGCGCCGTACGTTAGCATATGTCTAATAATGGCAGTGTAGGTCCAGGCAGTGACCCTAGACGACGTTCCCCAGGTATGGCCGATGTTTCTGCGACACTGGTTATAAAAAATATACGCTTTTTTACTCCGTGTTCTAGATGAGAGTTCCACGTTAACTTACTGTCGAAAGTGATCCTTAAGTATTTCACCTCTGAACAAAAGTTAAGTTTGGTATTTAGGAATTTTGGGGCTTTATGTTTTACAAGCTTTCTTTTTTCGTGAAAATAACCATGCCCGTCTTTTTCCTCTTGCATTAGAGTGCAGAGTATCTTCTCGAATCTTCCTGTTAGCAGAATCACTAGGTCATCTGCATAAACTATTATGTAGAAGTTGCTATCGTTGAGGCAGCTGACCAAGGAGTTTAAAACCATGATCCACAGTAGTGGCGGAAATATCCCTCCCTGTGGACAATTTTTAACAACCAAGCCTCTGATGGTTACATTTTTATTGCTTATTTTTGAGATCCTATTATATATCCAGCCATTAATAGTTGGCGGGATATTCTTGTTGGCAAGTGCGTTTGTTATTTTAGGAAAAGTGTCTATGTCTATGTCTATGAATACACCCAGGGTGGACTCTTTATTTTCCAGCGATCTCTAGATGCGGCCCGCCACAAGATGAAGAGCCGAATCGGTAGATTACCTGAGGTGTATGAATGTTGATATAGATGCAGTGCATACTTGATCTATTTTCGCTGTTCCGTTCCGGGTCGAGATTATTTATTTTACCGATCAATGAGGTTGACGCATAGCTCAATCTCATTAATCATTTTTCTAGGGCTCCCATTTCCTCGTCTCTTATGCCGAAGACGAAGAGGAGCCCTTTTGAATTGACCTTCGCTTCGCATCCACCCGAAGGTCTGGGTTTTGTTTATCCAGCCGACGCAGTACATTATCTTTGTCGCCAAGTCGAGCTTAGCTTCCTTCCACGGTTTCAGTCTTGAAACCATGCTCTTTAGCCACTCATCCCTTGCAGAGCCTTGCATACCAAGGAAAGGCTATTTGCAAGGGGGTTTCGCCTGGTACATCCTGGGGTACCATTCAGCCATCGGCACGTTTCCTTATACGTTAGCTTGGGATTTGTTACAGTGTCATTTAGTTGGTCAACACTGGTGTCACTGGTGATCAACAGTGCTAACGTATCCAGCGGAGCGACGAGGGGGCAGACTCTCGATGGTTGCATTTCTCCATTGGGCTGCAGAAAGCTACCCACAATCAGCAAGCAAGCAAATAAGCAAACCAACTACAAAGCTATGGCCAACTTGCAACTAACCCTGTCAATGTTGCCAGTATTTTTGACATTATCTTAAAAAATGTGTATAAATTTTGTTTCTTCAGTCTTGAAAACGAACGCCGTTACGAAAAACTTTTTACTGAGGGAAACAATTTATTTTGCAGTGATATACCAATCCTAGTAAGGGTAACACCCTGTATAATATAAGGAAAACACAACCAAAATTTTAAATTAATCTTTGTCCACTTCAGGTATCGTTGTAGCAGTGGAGAAACCCGATTTGCAGCAACTAAAAGAAGAATTGACAGTTCAAAAAGCCGATAACAAAAAAGCCCTAAAAGAAACCGAAGATAATATATTGAGGACGTTATCTGAATCGAAAGGTGACATTTTAGAAGACGAAAAAGCGATACAAATTTTAGACGAATCGAAATTATTATCGACGGAAATCATGGAGAAACAAGAAAGATCGGTTATAATCGAGAAATCGATAGAAGAATTCAGGGACAAATATAAAATCGTTTCCGAACATTCCGCCGTGCTTTATTATTGCATATCCGATTTAGCTAACGTTGATCCGATGTATCAATATTCCTTGGATTGGTTTATCAACCTCTACATTGGATCTATTCAGAGAGCGGAGAAATTCAAAATAATAGAAAAGAGATGTCAGTGTCTCATCAACGCGTTCACTTTCGATTTGTACAGTAATATTACGAGATCGCTTTTTGAAAAGGACAAATTGCTGTTCTCGTTTCTGTTGTGTTCCAAGATCATGATAGCGCAGGGCCGGTTGGACGAAAAAGAATTTTTATTCGTTTTAACAGGTAAGTAATATGCATTTGAACATACTACATGAACTTTTCACACTTATTCTTCAACTGCATCTTTATAGATAATAAAAATGCAAACAATTTGTTCGGTACAAGTTATCCATTTCAATATAACTATAACATTTCAGGGATATAATAGTTATTAATGTACAAGGTGGATCAAAACGCGTACTTAAAAATCTCTCAACTTCCTCAAATGGATCACCCTGTAAACAATTATTTTAATTACTCTCAGTATCGTTTAACTATAACTAAATCGAACCGCTACTAAGTATATCCATTTTGAAATCGCAAAAGCTGTTTTTATAAGGAGGAGGATTACAATTCAAACTTGACCTATGACTACATAGCCGAAAACCGTCTGAATGGGTTTTTGGGGAACCGAACGTTCCCATTATTTCACTATTTCCCAATATTTTTACAAAAAGTTCAACTCCAATAATCCCATGAATTTCCCCTGGTTAGTCAAATTTATCATCCGCCAAAGGAACCTCTTGTAAGTCTGAAATCCGTAATTTTATCTATTAAAATTGCTTTAACTGAATTTTTTTTATCTAATTTATGCAGTGACGCTAATAGAGAGTTATTGAAGATCTGTAATAAAGGCTGTTTTTATTAAAAGTTCCTTTATTAAAGTATCTTTTAGTATGACTTTTTATAGAGTTATTGAAAGTAGCAATACAGGAAAAAGAACTTTATTTTATAATGACATTTGGCAGATTATAAAAGAACATAACCTATCTATCTGTTTGTTTTGGTATATAAACATATATCATGCTTACTTGTGTGTACCTATTATAATATTGATTTATATTATTATGGAGGAACAATTAGAAATAGCAATTTTAGCAGGAGCGAATGCAGAAGAGATAGAGATGCTGATTTTGCACTATTTTATTGGTATTGAAAATAATGAACAAATGCAACTAATTGATATAAATAATAATATGATTGATGACTAACTTAAAAATCACTTTAGATTGCTTAGGGCTGATATAGTATACCTAAAATTTGAGAATCTGCTGCAATTACCAGAACATTTCATCACCGAAACTGGAAATAGTGTGGATGGTAGGTAAACAAAACCACATTCTTATTTCTGTGTCTTGAAGAAAATCTCTAGTTACCATAAATTTCAGTATTTTAGGTGATATCCGATATACGTTGCCTCAAATATGAAAATACTGAGATAAGTTTTAAACTTCGCCACACTGAGGATTACAAGTTGTTAGTAAACAAATCAAAGACAAATAACAAAGAAGTGGTTCCCCTGTATGAGGAAATGCTCAAAATTTAAAAAAAGAGAGGTGCAAGTACATATGCAAGCTCATGAAGCAGTTTTGTCATAAGACGAATGGTTTTGTTGTTATTCTCTAAAGTACTATTATAATATTCTTTATAATGATGTTATACTTTTTTGATAAAAACATTAATTTTACACCATAAGCTTCTGTTGAGTGCCTAAAACTGCAAAAAATGTCTTGAATACTGGAGGGACTTTATTCTTTTACAACCAGTGCCTGGTTGTAGTAGATTTTTATTCTTCTACCTACGACCACCCATGTAAGTAGTCAAAAACACACAGTCAGCAATCAATGTAAGAAGTCTATTACGCACGGTAAAACAAAACGCACGGCTGTAAAGTAAATCGCACGGCTTCCATAGCAACCACTTAGCAACTGTCAATAGACGTAGCCATTTTATTCAAAATGTATTACTTAGATATTGGACGCTGAATTTTATTCTATATATAAATGGTAGATAACATTTATTATATATGAGATTGCATTTAATACTAAGAGTTATGTGGAATTATATGATAATTGGTTCCGTTTCATACAATCCGCATCTTTTAGCTGTCTGAATGTATCTCATATTAGTAAACAATAGTATATTATATACCAAGCGACTAAAGTGGCCCATTTAATCCCGCGAATGGTGTTTGCTTCCTGAGGGAAGTAATCCATCTAAGGGATTAATGTCATTTTAGTCGAGAGGTGTATACGCTATTTTATGCAATTCCGGTAATTCTGCATACATTTTCAATAAAAATAAATACTACTTAGGACGGACTTCTACGAAACTTGGCTGGGAACGGTGGGTGAACTTCTAAGATGCTTGGCTGGGCATCGAGGAGCGACTTTTATAAAACTTGGCTGGGCATCGAGGATGTACGTTTTTACTTGTACTTTAAATACCGTAATAAGATTATAAACACAAGTATAAGTGGGTCGTAGGTAAAGTATAGTACGTAACTCGTGTTGTAACGTATTTTACGCACTCACCGAATTACGCACTTGCCTCTACGCGGCATCGTGCGTAACTTTTCCGTTCGTGCGTAAAATGCTTCTTACAACACACGTCACGTAATATACTATTACAATAATTAATCTTTTATGTGTAACTTTTGAAATTTATAATAAATTACTACATTGAATATAGGTGTTCTTTAAATTATGAGATACTGATTATTATTTTATGGGCCAATCAAAGATTCAGTTATTATTTTTTTCATTAATCTGTCCAATTTTATTGCTCTCTTGGCAAATTTTGCTACAGTAGATGCAGAATCACTGACGATCGGACGATGTACTAAATAACGAAATAAAAGTTAATATAGTTGTTAACATAGACAAACTAAAATATATTAATATTTGTATTGTCTTTGGTTGTTAGTTTCAATACAATCACAGAACTGAAATAGCTATTCTACTGCTGTGAAAAGTGTGTCAAACATATCAAAATTAAAGATCTTTAACTAGAAGTTTCCATTTCTGTTTTTCATTTAAATAAAGGATATCCTTTATTTACATAAACGTATTAAAGTCGTACTTAAGAAATGCGCATGCGTATATGTCAAAATAAAGGAATCTTTTAATAAAGGATTTCTCAAAAGACGTTTCAATAACTCTCTATTGTTAGTTTAGTCGTACCTCTAACCGCTTGAGCGTTATCGCCTAACCCTTGAACCGAAGAAAAATATTGTGAAATGCTTAACCCTAACCGTTTGCAGCACCCGCAGTACTATTTGGAACCGAACTATTTATAATTCTAGCAACTACCGTCGAAAGCAAAGTAGTATGTGTTGCAACATTGTTCTTTTCTAGAGTTGAACACAGTACTACGTTTCCGTTTATTTAAATTAAAGTCTTCACACTAAAAAATATTAAAAACTAACCGTGTTCTCAAGATACGTGGCTTATGTTTGCACACGTGAACACAAATTACAAGAAAAGAAGAAGAAAATCAAATTTTTGGTAAAACCGTTGATTTTTGGACAGATAAATAATTTAATTAAAATCAAAAGTATTAAGCGACCGTTCCACTCAAACAAATGTATACTGTTTTAGAAACAATTTTCTGAAATTTTCCCGATGTTATGATAAGTAATTTTTCTTTTATTCCAATACCTGGCAACTAGAGAACCTGGATCCCATTGAACCCTTTTTGCGCGTACCCATACCGAACCACAATAGAATGGAATTTATCACTTATAATTGCACAGGTGGTTTGTGTTTTATCGCGTAAATTTGGGTTGTTTAATGAGAAACTGTTTCCTAGCAATTTGACGAGAATAACTGTCAACTACTAAAAACACGACACCGAAGGTGGAGTGTTTTTAGTTTGACATTTATTCGAGTCAAATTGCTAAAGGAAACAGTATAGAATTTGAACAACACAAATTTACCCAATATCAATACAAACCTCGATTGTAATTCGGCAGGACAATTTAATGAATGAAAAATTTGGAAACATATCTTGCAATATTACATTCAATTTCTCGATGGAAGTATCTGGCTCAAATGCGTATCTTTTTGCATCGCAAAACGTAGAAAATTGTCGCCAGATTGATAATTGCGTCGCAACTGTATTAGTAGGCACACAGGTATTAACAATTTGACTAATTTCGGCGTTCGGAGACACACCGAATCGACTCATTGTTAGTTCTTGAAAATTCAATAAGTTGTTGACAAACATGCCAAACTATTTATACTGGTAATAAACACCGCGATAATTGATGAACAAATGAATAAGTGAAAAAATCATTAGTGTATTTGTCGCTGTGAAAGTTAAAGCTAACTTTTGCCGCTGTCAAAGTGACAATTGCACTGTGGCATATGCGGTTTTTGATACATGAGTTAAATTGTCACTTATAATTGCACAAGTGGTTTGTAGTTTATCGGGTAAATTTGGGTTGTTTAATGAGAAACTGTTCCATAGCAATTTGACGAGAATAACTGTCAACTATTAAAAACATGACACCGAAGGTGGAGTGTTTTTAGGTTGACAGTTATTCGAGTCAAATTGCTAAAGGAAACAGTTTAGAATTTGAACAACAGAAATTTACCCAATATCAATACAAACCTCGAGTGTAATTCGGCAGGACAATTTAATGAATGAGAAATTTGGAAACATATCTTGCAATATTACATTCAATTTCTCGATGGAAGTATCTGGCTCAAATGCGTATCTTTTTGCATCGAAAAACGTAGAAAATTGTCGCCAGATTGATGATTGCGTCGCAACTGTATTAGTAGGCACACATGTATTAACAATTTGACTAATTTCGGCGTTCGGAGACACACCGAATCGACTCATTGTTAGTTCTTGAAAATTCAATAAGTTGTTGACAAACATGCCAAACTATTTATACTGGTAATAAACACCGCGATAATTGATGAACAAATGAATAAGTGAAAAAATCACTAGTGTATTTGTCGCTGTGAAAGTTAAAGCTAACTTTTGCCGCTGTCAAAGTGACAATTGCACTGTGGCATATGCGATTTTTTATACATGAGTTAAATTGTCAATTTAAAATCTTTAAAACCTTGAAGAAAATACGTTTTTAAAACATTTATTTTCTGAAAATTAATTACAAGTTGAGTTACAATTAATATTCAATTAAAGTCAAACTTAAATCTAAAACTATCTACACAAATCTCCCTATTTATATACGGGGTGCCCCACGAGGCTTTGGTCCGTATATATCTTGAAAACTATTTGAACTACAATATTGAAATTTTGCAGTTATAAACCTTGGGCCGTATTACACATTGAAAGCCAACAGCTACTTTGTTACAACGTCACATTTCAGATCACGTGGTATCTTTTTTATGAGACATCCTGTATATATTTCCACTGCTGTTAAGGTCTCTCTTATACTAATTCTGCGATACCTATTTCTTTCGTGGTAGGTAGTTAGAAACTGTGAACAAAGTTTTATAAAGGTTTTTTATTTGAAAAACAAAGAGAGCTGAGGTACAAAAAACATATCCTAGTAACAACTATTCTAGCTGCCAAAATCCGTCAGTGTTAGTGAACAACTGTTCACTGTATTATTCATGTTAAAAGTTTTGTGACTTTGTTACAAAATAGCACACTGGTGTAGTCCCTGAATCCATCTCTGCCTGAGACATGTAGGAAAGTTAATATTTTGGCGAATGCGCCGGGATTTCTTTGAACTGTTCACCATAATTTTTGTTACTATTCTTATCTAGACATTTCCAGTCTTATCTACACGATTCCATGGAGGCGATTGTTTTTGTGTAAGCCGCAATCTAGAATTATCTATAAAAAAGGAACTTTTATATAAAGAATAACGACCAGCGGGAGGAGTCAGTTTATAAAGTGATCTCGTGAGAAGAACAAGTAAATAGTCTAAGAAAATAAATAGTAGTGAAGTGTTTATCTAAATCAGTTCAAGTGAATATACTGTGTATATAACATATATTACTGAATAGTTTAGTAAATAAATAAATTAGGTGAGTAGACCTACCGTGTGTATGAATTTATCCCCTTCAAGAATATGAAGTGGATATTGCCCGACTAGTTCGATTCTGTTATCCATCAGCACCAGAAAACATGATGAAATGTCTGGGCATACAGGCCTTTATTAATGGCTTACGCGACACCGATATGCAGAGGATGCTTCCTTTAGCCCCTTCCAAAATATTAGTTGACGCATTGACAGCTACTCTTGAATATGGAGCAGCAACAAAGACTTCGGGTAATAACAAAATTAGGACCATCAAAGAAGAAGGTGACGAAGATAGTTCGCCAGTTTAATAACAGGAATGATGGACAAGAAGCCGAGATCAAGATCACAGGAAAACTAGAACGGGTCGGCTACGAGGGGGCAGCACCGACCCATGATCGTTCTAAAGACCCTCTCATACTGATAGCTTCTCTCAGATGTCGCAACGACAGTGTATATGTAGATGGCGTAGTGATTGACAAGCCGTATACTCTGCTGGTAGACACTGGAGCAACTAGAACCATTATACTGTGACGAGTTTTCCTCGAAGAGGCGACGTCGGTGCGCTGCGTTGCGCTGCGTTGCGCGTGATATATCGATAGCGGCCTCTTGCTCTACCTCTTAACGACTCGAAAAAGTCACTTCTGACACCTTTGAAACCTTACACTTTCTCGGGCGCCAGATTTTTAACGTGGTTGTCTCCACAGCTCCTCGACTTCGCTCGTCGAGAGTTCCAGGTAGCCTAAGATGGAGGTACAGTAAATTCCAGGGGTCTATTGTCGTCAAAATTCGGGAGGTTATTGCTAAATATATAAAAAAACCTTCTCGCTAGTCCTGAAATAAATTTTATTATCCTGATCCACACCACGGAGAAGCTAAAGTTCGTGCAGCCAAACAACTACTCTACCATAAGGAAAGTCTAGTCCATAATAGGCCAATAAAACACAACACAGGTTTATTTCAGTTTTATTACAATTATACTCTGTATCAAGCCGTTATATATAAAAATAAACAATACTCATAAGGGGAGACAATACCCTTGTATCCCAAAAGCACATATGTATTATTTAGCTATATGTATATTTGATATGTAGTAATTAGCGACGAAGCAGGCAGGACATAAGCGAGAGTGGTTTCTGATCATAAAATAGCGTACATGCAAAGGAAAGAAGTGGTAAAAGCAAACAAAAACTATTCTAAGTTTGGTGGTCTTTTCATTCAAATGTTCGATAAAATCTCAAGAAACGAACGGGTTAGGCGTTACTCAAAAAAACTATCAGATCGGGAAAAAAATACTAAAGATCGGGGACTCTAGATTTAAAATATCAGGAAGCCCTAGCGTTTATGTATGCCTGGCGCTCCCGGAGATTTCAATCAGGATTCTCCCTATCAAATCGGAAAACACAATACTAGGGTCGGGGCTCTAGACTTAAATTGTCAGGAATCTCACTAAAATTTAAACAAAATCGGGAAAGGTATCAAAGAACGGAACTAATATTAAGAAGACCCACTAAAAGAAAAGTCTGGAAAGGTAATGAAACTGGGGATTCTAGATTTAAAATATCCGGAAGCCCTAGCGTTTATGTATGCCTGGCGCAACCGGAGATTTCAATCAAGATTCTCCCTAAATTCGGGAAAGGTTATCAAAAAATGGGAATTCTAAATTTAAAATATCAGGAAGGCCTAGCGTTTATGTATGCCTGGCGCAACCTGAGATTACAATCAAGAATTTTCCCTACAAGTCGAAGAAAAAGGTATCAAGACGGAAGAACGGAACTAATATCAGCAAAACCCACTGAAAGAAAATTCGGGAAAGGATTCAATCAAGATTCTCCCTAGAATCGTAAAAGTTATCAAAGAACGGGTATTCTAAATTTAAAATATCAGGAAGCCCTAGTGTTTATGTATGCCTGGTGCAACTTGAGATTTCAATCAAGAATTTTCCCTACAAATCGAAGAAAAAAGAAAAGTATTACAGAACGGAACTAATATCAACCAAACCCACTAAGAGAAAATTCGGGAAAGGTATTGAACTTGGGAATTCTAGATTTAAAATATCCGGAAGCCCTAGCGTTTATGTATGCCTGGCGCAAACGGAGATTTCAATCAAGAATTTTCCCCACAAATCGAAAAAAAGGTATTAAAAAGAACGGGACGAATATCAACCAAACCCACTAAGAGAAAATTCGGGAAAGGTATTGAACTAGGGAATTCTAGATTTAAAATATCCGGAAGCCCTAGCGTTTATGTATGCCTGACGCAAATGGAGATTTGAATCGAGAATTTTCCCTACAAATCGAAAAAAAAGGTGTTAAAAAGAACGGGACGAATATCAACCAAACCCATTGAGAGAAAATTCGGGAAAGGTATTGAACTGGGGTATTCTAGATTCAAAATATCCGGAAGCCCTAGCGTTTATGTATGCCTGACGCAAACGGAGATTTGAATCGAGAATTTTCCCTACAAATCGAAAAAAAAGGTGTTAAAAAGAACGGGACGAATATCAACCAAACCCATTGAGAGAAAATTCGGGAAAGGTATTGAACTGGGGTATTCTAGATTCAAAATATCCGGAAGCCCTAGCGTTTATGTATGCCTGGCGCAAGCGGAGATTTCAATCAAGAATTTTCCCTACTAATCGAGAAAAAAAGTGTTAAAAGAACGGGACGAATATCAACCAAACCCACTAAGAGAAAATTCGGGAGAGTTATTGAACTTGGGAATTCTAGATTTAAAATATCCGGAAGCCCTAGCGTTTATGTATGCCTGGCGCAAACGGAGATTTCAATCAAGAATTTTCCCTACAAAAAAGAAAAAGGTAATTAAGAACGGAACTAATATCAGGAAACCTACGAAAAAGGAAAAATCGGGAAAGGTATTAAATCAGATGCGATATATAAATGGTTCACCACACTCCAATGTACGAGATATTCCAACTTATTTTAAAATGAAAATCAACTACATAAATATTATAAATTGATAATTGAAAAGATCACATATTTTCGGATATTTATTACTAAAAGCTCTTACCTTTACAGCGACTAAATTATCGAGAATTTAAAATTAAATCAACTGCGTGAATATTCTAAATTTATAATGGAAAAGACCATTTAGTTTACGGATTTTTATTACTAAAAAGTTCTTACCTTCACAGCAACGAAGTTATCGAGAAAATTTTTTTACAGTGCGAAAAAACTCAACAAGAAACATTGGTAAAACAAAGCTAAACAATTTACGGCGGACGATGCACAATTTCTCGCTTCTGCTTCGGTCGGCTAGCACTTCGGTACCCTCTCTTCGATTTTAAAATCTATCTGCCTTCCAACCTTACTGTTCCACCTCCCTCTCGATTAGTTCGACCTGCGCGCTTCTACCAATATCTACCTCGTTGCAGTGGGAGACCAGTACATTCAAATGTTGGGTTTTAAAATCGAAATAAATACTTTACACAGAAAAAATGATTTCTCCATCGCAACTAAATAGGAAAGAAATAAAAATATCGTCGGAATTTCGGGATAACTGTTAACCTGTTACAACAATTGGATCTACCCCGAAACCAGGGGATAAAATAAAATAAAATGTTCACGGAGATTTACAATACTTATAAGTCAATATACAAATGATTATATATACTCGTCGACATAAACTATGAAATGAAAATATACTCGGCGCATAAACTGTTAAATGACATTTGACGAACGCCTGAATAATTTGGAAGACGTATTGTCAGCTATTCCAAAATCAAGTCAACTAACTAGGTCATATAGTGAGAAATGAAGGAGTGGCGGTGGATCCATCCATTCGGCAATGGAAGAAAGACAATTAACTACCTACCTGGCAAGAAGTTTCAAGATTTTCACCAACACTCAAGGCATATTGGGCTCAGTGAGACTCCCTTGTCCTAGAAAAAGACCTAGACTAGACAGCTAGTTATCCCGAGAACTAGAGTAGCTGAGGTACTGAAGAAGTTAGATGACAGTCTATGGGGAGGTGATCTGGGAGAGAAGAAAACTCTTCAGCGAGTCCGTGAAAGGTTTGATTGGATGAACAGCTCCGACGATGTGAAGGACTGGTGTAATAAATGTACAACTTGTGCTACGAGTAATATCGCAAGGGAAAGACACCTATGAAACAATATAATGTTGGAGGCCCTTTCGAAAGGATTGCTTTAGACATCTCTGGACCATTTCCGACAATAGAAAATGGTGGTATATACATATTGGTAGTAATCGATTATTTCACAAAGTGGGTGGGAAATTATGCGATCCCGAATCAAGAGGTCATAACCGTCGCAATGTACTGGTGAAAGAATTTATCAGCCGATATGGAGTGCTTTTTTTAAGTCCACAGCGATCAATGAAGAAATTTCGAGAGCCAAATATTCCAGGAAATTTGTGACAAGCTGGGAATGAAGAAGGCCAGGACAACAGCCAGACATCCACAATCAGATTGAATGGTCGAAAGAATGGACACGACCATTGCAAAATGCCTGTCCAAATTAGTTTCCAGCCATTAGAGAGATTGGGACCAGTATCTTTCCCTATTTGTGTTGGCTTATCGATCGGCCATAAATGAGTCCACGGGTAAAACACCTGCAAAAATCCTGTTTGGACGCGAAATGAGGCTCCCTTGTGGCCTGGAGTTTAGCTGTAGGCCTGGCGAAGATTTAACGGGAGAGGAGAGGATTACGTGATCCAATTGAGAAGAAGGATGGACGATGTACACGAATTGGTTCGAAGGAATTTTCAAATTGCCAGTAACAGAATGAAAGAACGGTACGGTACTCAGGCCACAGAAGGCAGTTTCAAAGAAGGGGACAAAGTATGGTTACACAACCCGACAAGGAGAAAAGGATTCGCACCAAAGTTATAAAAATCATGGGAAGGTCGATAAGTAATCAAGAAGAGGATCAACGACATCGTCTATCGTATAAGCAACATCCCCAATGGAAAACCGAAAGCAGTCCACCAAAACCGACTAGCTCCATTCGAAGGAGACCATGACAAGGAGGAAGGGGTGATCCATCTACAACAAGAGTCTGACCCAGCCTTCGAAGAATTTATGGGCGCATACGGAGGTACCGGAAAAGCTAGATACGAAGTCACTACAGAACAAAGACAAGATTCGTTCACGCTCCCGGAAGAGTATTCACTGGCACATAACATCTCCACCAGTAAGAAACACGCACGAGGGTTGGCAACCGTCTTTTTGAAAGAAAGTTGGACAATTAGATAAACTTGAAGATCAGATGCCAGCCCCGGGAAAGGCGCGTCTTCTACCTTGTAACTAAAAATGAATTTCCAGATCCATCCACCTACCGGGATGTGTGGGAAGCGCTACGAAGCCTTCGAGATCATGTGCTGGAATCCCACGAGGAGAAACTAGCAATGCCCAGGATAGAGAGCAACCAGTTGGATTGGCGAGTCATCAGGAACATGATAGAGGTGATCTTCCAAAATACCGGTGTCCACATATTAATTTGCGGCTACACCCCTCGTTATCGGTACCCGTTGAAGACGGTGCCCTGTTATTTTCATACGACCGGAAAATGCAGACATGGGTCCAGTTGCCGATTTAAACATCCAGTTCCCGCTACACAGAAGTTACGAAATAGCACACGGGTGTATTCCCTGAATCCGACTCTGTCTAAGCCATGTATGAAAGTTAATATTTTAGCGAATGCGTCGGGATTTCTTTGAACTGTTTACCATAATTTTTTGTGACTATTCTTATCTAGACATTTCCAGTCTTATCTACAGGATTCCAGGGAGGCGATTGTTTTTGTGTAAGCCGCAATCCAGAATTATCTAGAAATAAAGGCACTTATTTATAAAGAATAACGACCAGCGGGAAGAGTCAGTTTATAAAGTGATCTCGTGAGATAAACAAGTGAACAAGAAACAAGAAAATAAACAGTAGTGAAGTGTTTATATTAATTAGTTTGAGTGAATATACTGTGTATATAACATAAATTAGTGAATAGTTCAGTGAATAAATAAATTAAGTGAGTAGACCTGCCGTGTGTATGAATCTATCCCACCCGTCGTAAGAAAAACGTTTAAATAAATATGAAACACGTTACATTATCAAGCCTTTACGTTTCACGTTTGTTTAATGTCTGCTTGATTGGGCTGTATTTTTATGACGGGACTTTGACAGGGGACAGGTATTTAGATTTTCTCCACAATATTCTTCCCCATTTAAATGAGAGAGCGACTATTCGCAACAGGATGGTCCACCTCCCCATTTTGCTTAGCGAGTAACGTCCCATTTGGATGTATATTTACAGATGGATTGGGATAAATGGTACAATACTTTGGCCGACTCGTTCACCAGATATAACCCCGTTAGGTTTTTTTCTTTGGGGATATTTGAAAGGATTAGTGTATGGGAGCATCTTGTCAATCTGTTACACTAGCAAGTATTCAAACAGCATGCACAAGAAATTTACTTAGAAGATATGAATGTTGCATTAATGAAGGGAGACATCAATTCGTTTGACGTTTCTAAGGACCTACCACAAAAAAATAGGTATCGCCGAATTAGTATAAGAGATACCTATACAGCAGTGGATTAATATACAGGGTGTCTGATTACCTTATCTAGAATTGTGATACCACGTGACCCGAAGTATGACGTTGTAACAAGTAGCTGCTTGCTTAAAATGTGTAATACTACCCACGGGTTATAACTGACAAATTTAAATATCTTAGTTCAAATAGCTTTCGAGATATATACTGGCCGAAACCTCGTGGGACACCCCGTAAAAAAATCCGCTGACGTTGCGTCTTCCTATTTCTGTTGCGTTGGAAATTTCCATAGTCTATTTTTATTTACGAGAGAGTAATAGAAACTAATTTCTAATGAAAAACGGTCTTTTTAAATATTATTACAAAATAATCTGAATATTTCCTATAATTTTCATAAATGTACCTGAGCTAATACAATTTTTCGGTTTCTTATTGGTTTTTTATGACCATGAGCTGTACAGAACAATAGAAAAAGGCTTAGACAGGCCAAAAGCCCTGAGTATTTAAGAGTACATAGCCGTTTTGTTTTCAATAACTACCCATTAGTCAATAAATTTGTTTTATTTTAATTCCAAGAATCTTTTACAGTAATCGAATTATAAGTAGATGAATACCTTCCCAACAAATTTCACCGAAAATGCGATTGTAGGTATTCTTAACAGTTTACTATATATCGTTTAGTTGCAATTTGCATTGTGCAGTCTATTGTGAATTCAAGTGTGATTATGGAAAATTTGGAAGGGTCGCGTAAACGCCGCAAAATCGGTCCTTCAACAGTTGATGATAAAACATTAAAACCCTTAACCGGAAAGGTCAATTTTTGTTGCGTAGACGGTAAGGTGCCGTCTGTGAGACTGCCACGTTCTCACAATGATGAAAATTATTTATAATAAAAAACAAACTTCAACTTTCATATAAACTCAAGCTAGATATATATTTTAATTATTTGATACGGTAAAAAACCCTTTTTTGAAAAAAAATACTTATCAAACAGATCTTTATTCAAAGCGTACAAAAACTAGATAAAATATGCCGTAATAGTTTAGGCATTGAATTTTTAAGTGGTAGGTTTAACCCTTTCGATACTAACGGGACGATACGTCCCAAGGCATATTTTATTTAAACTATTGGGAATAGTGATCTCAAATAAACGTGTATAAACGCCAGTTCAGTCTTTTCAACGACCAAAGTAATCTAGCGTATTTCTGTTTACGAATAGAACGAAATAACCTCAAATTTTTCGTACACGTGGTTGCACCTAGTGCGTTTATTTAGTGAATTTGGTATTTGTTTTTTGATTAATTATTTGCTGTGTACCGTGTGTAATCATGTACGTACCCCTACTTTAGCACGCCGAGTGTTTGCACCATATAATGTTTTGGCTGAGCCAATACGGTAGATTTTATTTTCGAGGGACATTATGTCCCAGCAGGCTACTTTGATGGGATGATCTATCCCAGTAGGCGTAAACATTGTTTTTCTTCTTTTCAGAATGAGCAAAAGAAAATTAACTCCAAGGGAGCTTGAAGAAATCGCTGAAAATTTGGACTTGTCAGAGACTGATACCGATCCTTATCGTAACAGTGAGGATGAAGATTCAGACTGGTATCCTTCGGGTTCCGAATCTGAACATGCATCTGAAGGCGATATGCAGACTTCAAGTTCCGATGATGACGTTATCGAGTCTGAAGGTAACGAAGTTTTTTTCGATAGTTATCCAGATACAGTTAATCCCAACGTTCCAAACGCATCGACAATTCTTCAACCAGTGCCTACAACATCTTATGGATCAGACAACATAATCTGGAATTCAGTGTCGCAGAACTATACCCCAAGGATTCAACTCCCCACTGCTAGGAATACAGAAATTCTTTTGAACTCTATAGTCAGTCTACAGAAATTGATATTTTTCTGAAGTTATTTCCAAGAAGATTGTACATATTTATATCGCAATGTACTAATGAGAGGTTAACCATTTTAAAAAAGAAAACTAAGAAAAAAGTCAAACAAACAGACTCTTCAGAAATTATGATGGTAACTGGTGTTATGATGGTAATGGCTTATAACACGCTTCCAAGTTTCAGTTGCTATTGGTCAAAGCTCCATGGGTAATACGGCAATAAAAAATGCAATATCACGTGACCGTTATAAACTACTTATATCCAAATTATACTTCAATAGCTCTGAGAAACCAGCAGATTGTTCCAAGATTTATTATATCGAGGAGCTTCTGGAGTGTTTCAAACATACATATCAAAATGCAAGAACGGATTCGGTTTATCAGTCTATAAATGAAAGTATGGCGAAATTCAAGGGCAGATCGAGTCTAAAACAGTATTTGCCCTTGAAGCCCATCAAACGTGGAATGAAGTTATGGGTAAGAAGCGACTCTCTTAGCGGTTATGTTTATGACCTCGATGTGTATAGTGGACAGCAGGATGGGCAAGCAGATAGAACGGTAAGGGAAATGGTTGTTAGAAAACTTACCAGCTCAATAACCAAAACTGATGTCGTAATATGTTTCGACCGATTTTTTACATCTTTGACATTGATGAAAACCTTGCCATATGCTGCAGTAGGAACTTGTATTGGTACGCGAAAGAACATACCAAAGAGCCAGGGTAAATTAGAGAAGAATGAATCAACATTTCTATGCGCAAATGACGGGATTACGTTTACTAGATGGCTCGATACCAAATAAGTTTTGGCAATTAGCAACTGTCATGGGGATCAGCGTACATTTGTTGACCGAAAGCAAAAGAATGGCGAAAAACTTGCTGTTGAATGCCCCGAGATCATCGCCTCCAACAACAAATATATGGGAGGAGTCGATTTGACCGATCATTTAGCTGGCCTATATGAATTTGACCGCAAGTCTACCAAGTGGTGGAAAAAAGTTTTTTACAAATTATTAATGATAACTGCTGTAAACTCTTTTATTATTTGCAATGAAGTGAGACGTAAGAAGATTCCATTTTTGGAATTCTTAGTAGCCTTGACAGAAAGTCTTATTGAACAAGGGAAAAGCAAAGCCGGGGTGAAGAGACGTTCAACTTCCGGAATACCATCAAAGCGGCAAAAAAAAATGTTGAATATTGGTGACCATATGCCGATTGTCGAGAAGAAACGGAGAAGGTGCATAAGATGTTCTTAAATGAAGATGGAGAAACGGACAAGAACTGTTTGCAGAGCATATAGTGTGCCGTTATGCAATGACTGTTTCACCCCTTTTCATATGTAAAATCATGTAATATTTTGACTAAAATTATTTGTTCAACTTATTGTAGTGTGTTTTTTCAAAACTGGTGGGAAATATTGTCCCAACGTAATGGACTAATGGGACCACATGTCCCACTAAAAAAAACTAAAATACGTGAAAAAAAATTTGACAAAATTACAAACATCACTAAAAGCTTCCCAATTTCAAAATATTGAACTGCAAATCAAATAATAATCTTAACGAAAAAAATAAAAATACGTCTTTATAGGGTTAATTTATAATAACATTGCAACAAATATTAAAAAAATGTATTCAAAACAATCCATTTTTAGTGAAAAAACAGAACATACAAAAAAATAAAACGCGCATCAAGTTCTAAATATCGGCAATATTTACGCAAGTGTCGCACTTGGGTTTGGAACATTGCAGGCTTATGGGCTTCCCACACTCCACATATAGATATTTTGTCATTCTATGTGTTGTCCTATGACAAAGAGAGCAAGCTTTTCGTTTTTCTATCACTAGAACTTCATTTTCTGGAGGAACATTTTCTTGAGATTTTCCCTATTTATTATAAAGCGTAGTTCGCGAGTAAGACGACAATTTTGAACTCGTCTTTCCTTCCATATGAGGCTGAACTAGTTGAGCAGCTAGTATTTTTGCAAATAGAGATTTGTCACGAATTTCCTGATTTTTATTGTAGCATTGGTGCAAAATATAAGAATTTACTATTGAAATGTCAACAATACGAAAAAAAAAAATAACGGCCATCGACGTGTGCGGCGACTTATAATATGCAATTATTTCAGGTTTTTGAGTTTCTGGATCTGTAGAAGCCGTGTCATGCATGGTAGATATAAGTACGGTAGCTTTGTTCTTTTTTCCCACATAACAAACTATAGTTGACTCCTCACAAAAACCATATACCGTTGATCCCACTTGCCTTGATTTGTTAGGTAAAAAACATGTAGGAATTTCTCTTTGGTTTTTCTTCATTGTACCAACATGGGTAACTTTATTTTTCAGCAATACGTTGACAAGTTCTATGGAAGTAAACCAATTATCAGCAGTTATATTCCGATTGCTTCCAAAAATTCGTTCTGCAAGACGTAAAACAGATTGTGTTGGTTTTGAAAACTGCTTATATTCGACACGCAATCCAATCCTGTCTGAATCTTTGCCCGTATAAATGTAAGCATTGTAGAGGTAGCTGGTAGCAGTTAAAGCTATAATTTTAATGCCGTATTTACAGGGTTTCATGGGCATTTACATTTTGAAACGACATTTTCCTCCAAAGCTTACGAGTATTTCATCAATTGTTACTGATTGACCAATTCCATAGACGCTCTCACTATTTTCTATAAAACTGTTGAAAATGTATGAAATTGGTGCTGTAGAACCCTGTTTTTTTCTTTCATCTCTGTCTTCCGGATTTTCAAATCTTAATGCAGCCATAAGTATTTCGAAACGTTTCGAAGTCATGACAGCCCGAAATATATCTATTCCAGTTCCATCGGTAGCAAATAGTGTCTCGATACTCTCGTGACTTGAGTTGAATACTGAGTATAAACTAAAAGTCCTATAAAACCCTTGAGTTCAACCAAATCAGTGTCGTTCAAGTTGTAAGTCTGTGATTTGTATTTTGTTCTCATGACGTTTAATTTGTAATTTGTCCATCTAACAATATGTGACAACATATTGTCACTTACGAACAGCTGCCAAACCGTTATCGGATCCGCTTTTTCACCAAGATTGTGAGCATTTCCTATCAAAACCGTCACTTTGATTATTATGTTATGTTTCCTTGTACGTGAAGAGGGTCTTACTTCTGATGTGCACCACCTGCAACGATTTTTTCCGTATACGTATCGGCCTTCTTCAATATTTTCTTCGTTATCTTCTTGATCACTACTCTCCGATATATCACTTTTACTGTCATGTTCAGATTCTTCATATTCGTCTTCACTACAACCACTCAAATCACTTTCCGCTTCTTTATACCACTGCAATACAGTTTTTTCGTACTCATCGTCATTAAAACTGAACCGATTTCAATGAAGTTTGGTATACTTACAATACATGGGTCCGATGACAATGTAATATGAAAAATAATTTATTGATATGATATCAGAATGATAAAAAAATATTCTTTACTTTTTAGTGCATTTTATAAAAGCCTGTAACTTAATTTTTTTTATCAGTTTATTTTCATTTTCCATGATTTTGGCGCCCCTAGATCATTCCGCTCCGGGCGGCCGCCCGCATATTTGTAAACGACGTCCATGATTGCGATTCGGTTGTAGCCCGAACGCTGCCGTAACCTCTTCCGTAAAGAGCATACGATATCGCAAATCCTATTCAATAAATAGCATCCGTGATTGCAAATTTCAAATGCCCTAGCCCCTTTTGTAAACGGCAGACGAAATCGCATTATCCGTCTAGCAAATAGCATCCGTGATTGCAAAATCTGAAAGTGCTGTAAGTATGCGTGATGTGTTAATGCATAAAACAACTTCGATAGATTTTGGCACTTTTATTGCAAATTTAATTAACAAAATATGTATTCTAGGCAATAGGTAGTTATAAGAAGTAGGTATGTATGTACTTTGAATAAAAAATATTATTTAGCAATTTTCTTTCTGCCTAGGGACTTATTGTCTTTAACGCATTCTTGTAAATCATGGGGTGCTAACCTCTGTTTCTGAGTTCCATTTTTCGGTTTTCTTCCTGATTGGAATCGCCTTCTCCCTGTAAATTTAGTTTTTCTGCGCATAATAGTAGTTGGTTGTACGGAAATTTTCATGCCCTTTCGAGAAGCGTTCATTAATCGTTTGGTGCTAGTTCCACTAAATTTAAAGGCAGTATGTAAGCCACTTAAAAGGCTGGAGGAACTTTTCACATTCGTATTATAACTGGTCATAAAGACTTTTACTCCTTCTTGAAAGTTTTCCAGGTCATCCCTCAAATTTTTTTCGATATCGGTTGTAAATTTCGTTGCTTTCGTTACTTCCTATATAGGGTTGTTATTCGCACACACTTCAAAATCATTATCGCAATCTGTATCTAATGAAGAGGTTGTGATGAGTCTTTCTGACTAATAATTTGTATTTTTTGTTAAACAGGTAGTACTGGATTCCGGTTCTTTTACTAAAAGCAGTAGTTTTAACAACTGGTTAGGAGGGTTCGTGCCAGTAGCTATTTTATATAAAATTATTTTTTGGTCTTGACACAAGATATTACATGCCGATGTTATGTTGTATTTTTTTATAACACCTTATTGATGTTTGCATATCTTCCCTGTATAGTCTTCGGGGCAAGAACAAGTAAAACTTTGCATATCAACATAATATTCGATAGAGCTTGAGGAACTTAGGACTGAATATTAAAATTCATTCAATTCCTTTATGTTATCTGGTTTAACACCCTTATCATTTACTGTATATTTCCTAATATCTACTTTGTTGGTAACCACATCTAATAATCTTGGACAAGGTTATAGGCTTTCGATCTTTCTAACGGTATATCTTTAAAAAGCCTAAATACTACTTCAACCATATTGTTGGTATTTGAGCCACGCGTAAGAAGGTTTTTTGTGTAAAAAAGACACCAAACCTCTTTTCTTTCCAAAATTTTCTGTACATAGTTTTGGTATTTGAGATACTTAGAAGTTTTTTCAAAGAATAATGCTATGTTGGACTCAACTTGATCCTCACTTTGATTTGACATTAAAATTTGTCTAAAAGGTATCTACAAATCTTGTGTATTATCGCGCTCAATATTATTGCCGGAGGCACAAATCCATTTCCAGGCCAATTTAAACACATGGAATGTGCAGAGTAACAATTTCGCATTTGGCCAATATGTTTGGAGCACGTTTCGCTCTTTTAAATCATCATCAGTTAAAATAACTAAAGGACATATTTTTGTGGGCATAATTTGTATTAAATTTTTTATAGCCACGTCAAACACCTCACGTTTTTCAGAAGTTGTAAGGACACATCCAACTGGAATACCTCCAACCGAAGACTGCGTTACAAAAAAAACAATAATTGTGATTTTCTATATCACAGTTTTTAGTGCCATCCACAAATAATATTTCAGGAGTTTGAACTAGCAGACTTGTTGCTCTTTGCATCATCGGTGTGCATAGAGAAACGACGTAATGTTCTGAAATTTGTTCAATTTTATATAGAGTATCAGTAGAAGACAAATTTTTTTCCAGTGCAGCTAGCATATCTTTTCCAGAACGAGCACCAAATGATGCCTAAAAATACTTTTTCCAAATATAATTTTTTGTTGGAAAATAATGTCTGTCTGACATCATTTCATCGTAATCATTTCCAAGTGTCTCCATTTTTCAAAAACAGAAACTGTGGTAAGCCGATGACACTGAATGGCCCCTCTAAAAATATTGAAGAATCTCTTGAATGGTTTCATTTGCAATGGGTCTTTTTGATAGCGCAGCAGCGCTATCAACTGTGTGATTGTGATTATTATTAAATACAATCTGACACGGCCAATTTTCAGCAATAATATTAGGGTGATTTTCTGGGTAATATTGAGGAGGAATACGATGTCCTGTGACTATAATTTTGGCAGGACAATTTATGTTTCGCGATCTCTTTTGATTAGTTTAAGAAATTTTTGTTTCACGGGTACTAAAATGGCAATAATAGTATCGTTTAAGTAAGTTTTTCTTGGCGGTCTTAATTGGGGTTTTGAACAGTTTTTTGTATGCTCCAAGCTGTTTTGATAGTATTCAGATAATCTGTCATCCATTTCTGTAAAAGAAAAATTACATTCTTTATTAATTTTGTATAAGGTACTCTATACGCAAATATTTTTGATAAAATGTTTGCGCTTGATAAAAAAATAGTTTTAAAGTTACTAAATGTGGGATCAAATATATAGGGTGTCTCAAATTTAAGAAAATGTGACGTTACAAAACCAAAAGAAATCGAATAAAAAGTTTCTGAGACAGCAAAAATAACGAGAACGCTCTCAGTAGCGCTAGATCTTGTACTAGTCTGTTCTAAAATTTCACAACTTAAATAGATAATATGATGGCTATAACCATGTTATTATCTGTTATTAAAATTAAAGCATCACTATATCCAACCAAAACTAACCAAAACTAACTCCGTAACCCATCTGATCCAAACTATTCTAAATCAAATTTGAGCAGACCCTGTATAATGCTCAACGCAATTACATTGTAGGTACACATTTGTGATAAAATTCCTAACCTCATTTTTACCGGCTTGGTTTGCGTTGTACTAACATCAATCTTAACCGCTTTTGGCGCTTTTTCCAGATTGATTATTAACGAACATTTTTGCGATCACGGGTGTTAGTTACCCAAGCGATTTGCCATATCGTCTACTATTTACCAGACATGATCGGGCGAAAGCCGACTGGCGATCCTGGGTGTTGTATACAAATATGCCGGTCGCCCGGATCGCCCTACCCTGGGGCCGGCCCTGGCCGGAGAAAAGAGTTTCAATATTTGCGCAACAGCGCTGAAATATTATTTTCAGATGTCTATAACTTCAAAAAATATTTTAACTGTCTACTAAAAGAAGTGATACGCCTATGGATTACGAATGCTTTATTATTTTAATACTCTCTCATTCATAAAAATAGATTATAGGCCTGTAACTCTCGTCCCTTTTTTTAACTTTTAAACACCGCTAAACCAAATAAAATCATTTATTTATAAGAAAATAAATAGAATTACCTATTATTGGATAATCAAATGTTCGTTCCTAACTCAATTAATCGCAATATTTAAGTATAAATACAATTTTTCTAATATATAAATAAAAATAAAAACCAAAATGACATTCCAAAAGAACTTGTCTTACCCAAGGTTAATTAGGAGAAGGACAGAAAAAAAGTAATAAAGGAGTAAATTTTAATAATTTTAATTTTGGCCCAAAGCTAATTGTACAGATACAGAAAAATGCGATGCTGCCAAGAACTGCAAACAATTGGCGCAAACATTAGTAAATCATCAATACATTTACGGTTGCCAATTTTATTAAATCTTTCAATTACGAGTTTTATATATTTTTGTTAAATTTCAGTTTTTTGCTATATTTATCGATTAAACCATTGTTATTATCAGTTAAATAAATGGTGTATGCAACGCACATTTAAAGGCTATTAAATAACCTCATATGCGGCTCGTGTCCTAATTATCGCACTCGTGTGTTAATTGCCATCTTTGAATATTTATCACATAATACTTAAGTGAATATTGATAAGTTATTTTAATACATACAGAGTGTAATTTTAGAGATGAAGATATTAAGCACCACGAAAGGAGCGTAAATACGAAGGTCCGTGAAGTTAGCCCCCAAAGTTTTCACAATTTAACTAAATTTAGTGTCATCGATTAGTGCCTCTTAGTGCTTCTATAAATTTCCTTAGTGCTTCCGTGGTTTGATAGATATTGAATATTAATTTATTTCATGGTCAGCCCCCAAAGTGTTTAGGATTTCAAATTGGTGTCATTAGTTAATGTACTTTAGTGGTTTAATTATTTTTGTTAGTGCTGTATTGGTTTTCGGGATATTTGACTTTGTATTTTTAAGGTCAGCCCCCAAAGTGCTTACGATTAGTACCAAATTAGTCACTCGTTAGTGCTTCGTTAGTACACATTAGTGCTTCAATAATTTTCGCTAGTGCTATTCGAGATATTTCATGTCCTTTTTTGAGGTCAGTCCCCAAAGTATTTACGATTCGATCAAATTTAGTGTCATTCGTTAGTGCTTTGCTAGTGACCTTTTGTGCTTTAACAATTTTCATTAGTGCTATCTTGATTATCGAGATATTTGATAATAATTTATCGGCATTTCCGTGAAGTAAGCCCCCAAAATATTCACGGTTTAGTCAAAGTTAGTGTCATTCGTTAGTGTTTCCATGAATTTCGTTAGTGCTTTCTTGGTTTTCTAGTTATTTGCTATTATTTATTTTAATATCACCTTCTAAAATTGTTTATGGTTGATTCCAAATTACTGTCATGCATTCGTTAGTGATATTTAGTACCTCAATAATTATATTCCTAATTGCTTTGTTGGTTTAAAAATATTTGTTGTTTAGGATCGAATATATTTAGTACCATTAATTTCGTTTGTACAGGGTGTCCAGTTTCTGTTTGTTGTCATGTACCCAGCTTCCTTATTATAAAAGATATAAATATGGGGGCTTACTGTTTTATTTTTTATGAAACTTACATTGCCGCTAACTAAATTTTCATAGCTCTCTCAGTTTCTGATTTTGAAAATTTGTCGTTTGTGGCGCCATCCGGTATCCCGATTATTTGATAACTTATCAATAAGATAAAAATGGGTTATTATAGAGTTTTTATGTAGTGTGTAGTGTAGTGTAGTGGCGTAAATATTTATTTTCTAAGAAGTTTTGTTTTTGAGTTAAGACCCAAACTTGTGGTGTTTTTTAAGTAGGACACCCTATATATTATTTCTATATCTTATTTCTCTTTTTATGAGCTAGTCAAAAATATAAATAGTCTATATGTTGTACATGCGGCTTAACCACACGTATGTTATATTATATAAAACTGACAGTTATTGTTAAAATATTTTCCGGCTATCAATAATTTCTTTTATCGAAAGAAGAATTCATTTAATTATTATTATTCTCTTTTCTCAGGGTTCTTGGTTATCAAAATAATTTATATAATTTTTAAGTATTGTTCAAATTAAATGTTAATTGTTATTCTTATTCTGGATTATTTACCCAGTTGTATCGTATAACTGTAAACTCTCAATTATACAGGGCTATTTAATTACGTTCTGACATTTACTATATTTAATGATATGTATGTCACCACTAATCAAAAAAAATGCCACTGTCAAATTGAAAATTGTTTGAATTGATTCAATTGAGTAAATTTAAATTACAAAATAATTCAAAATCTTTCACAAATTACCTTTTTACAGTAAGTACAATTCAATTATATCTATGTGTCAAATTAACAAATCACCAAATAAACCTTAGTTTTCCTTTTTTAACATTTACAACATCTTATCTATACTAATACAAATTAAAATTAAATACGGTAAGAAATAGAATACATAATACCTTCTTTATGAAATTTTACAACTTTATCGAAACGTTCAAATCATTTTCGACTTGTCAATATATTTTACAAATGTCAAACACCAGATCACAGTCCTAATTTTGTTCAATATATTCTTTCCAAATATGATTATTTAAAATGTATACTTAAATTTCCTTTTCTTTTTATTTTGAATTCAAAATTTATATATCGAATATTTCGTAGAAATAATGCATTATTTAAGATGATTAATACTTTGGTACAGACTCACCAATAGTCTAGATGATGGCACTGCAATCTGGAACAATTCTAAATATTATTGAGAATTCAGGATCTTCATTTTCCGGACTTCTTCTTCTTCGAATGCCGTCCCCATTTAACGGAGGTTGGCGACCACTCTCTTAAAAGCATCTCTGTCCGTAGCAGTATGAAAAATTCCGGACTACGAATAACTTTTTTAAAACACAGACTGAATTTGTGATGGTTGGGTACCGAATAAGAATTTATATTATTACTAACACTTTTAAAATACTACATAAAACTTTTCGAATATGTTTGGAGAACTTTTTAATTTTTAGATGTTCTCCGTTCGGGATGAGACTGAATCTCTTTTCTCCATCAACAACAAACATCTTATTTTAGTTACAGATTTCTTCCTTTTTAAAAAAAAAAACTAAATTTGTTTTCTGACCTTTTATTTACCTTCCATAATTTCTATATAAAATGAGATTTGTTATGCCATGACTTGTCTATTATTCAATATATTCTGTGTAAATTTCATCTGAAACTAAATTGTGCCAAATTTGACATATACTGGGTAAATGAAACATTTTTAATATTGTATACAATAATGGGTATACCAAAAGTATTGCAACATATATAAATAAATGATTTTTTTTTAATTTTATATAAAAGAACTGTATTAATATATATATAAATGAAGTTCTGTTATTTGAAGGTTTAAAAAATCATTTAAATTAATATATAATAAATTGAAATTTCATATATGAAATTCTATATTTTTTAAATACCCTGTATTGTATGTTATTCAATATTTTCAAAATAAGCAGTATCTGTCAAATTTCTATTGCTTGTGTTTCGTATGACATTTCACACAGAGTATAAGAAATTATGGATAGATCATGTCATAATAGAGGAAATAATTCAAGATGAGGTCAGATGTCACATAGGTATTCAGTTAGTAATAAAAGAAGAATAAATCTCAATTTTTTTATAGAATTTTCAGAATGTAAACAATACAGGTCAGCAAACAAGTTTAGTTTTTTTTGAAAAAGCATGTAAATTTTGTAACTATGCTGATTGGAAAAGGGTCAGTTTTATTTAATATCTTGAACGGAGAGGATCTAATTTTAAAGAACTCCCAATATCTAGGGCAAGTTATACATGTCGTGTTAAATAATGTTATAAAACTTTTAAATTAGTATTCGGTCCCAAACAATTTAAAGCATGTGCGTGTTTCGAGAATGAACAAAACGATCCTAATATGCAAAATGTAATGATCCTGAAAGTTTGAGTTGTACTTAAAGTTTGATCCAGATTCCAGTCTAAATACATCTAAGATATAATTTTCTATACATTTTGAATTGAATTAAAGAAGAAAATTCAAGTACACTTACGGACGGATTGCACCATTTTGAAGAACTATATCAGGGTACGTTAGGATCGTGATCAACTTTTGACATTTCGAGAAATTCATTGACAATAGTTATCGGAATATTTAGTAATTACGATAAACTTTCTGCGTTTCTTTGAATTCAACGGAATTTGAATGGAATCAACCGTAAACAATTTTAGAAGCTGAAATTAAAATAATTAATAGCAAATAACTAGAAAACCAAGAAAGCACTAACGAAATTTATGAAAGCACTAAGAAGCACTAATGAATGACACTAACTTTAATTAAATCGTGAATATTTTGGGGGGAAGTGCCAATAAATCAATATCAAATATCTCGAAAATCAAGATAGGACAAATGAAAATTATAGAAGCACTGAAGAGCACTAACAAATGACATTAAATTTCATGGAATTGTGAATTACCTCAAAAAAGAATATGAGATATCTCGATAACCAATAAAGCACTAACGAAAATTATTGAAGCACTAAAATGCACTCACGAAGCACTAATGAATGACCCTAATTTGGAATTATTCGTAAACATTTTGGGGACTGACCTTGAAAATATGAAGTAAAATATCTCGAAAACCAATGAAGCACTAAAAAAAATAATTGAAGCACTAAAGTGCACTAATGAAGCACTAACGAATAACCCTAATTCGGAATTGGAAATACAAAATAACTCAAAATCTTTCACAAATTACCTTTTTACAGTAAATTCAATTCAATTATATCTATGTATGAAATTAACAAATCACAAAATAAACCTTAGTTTTCTGTTTTAACAATTGCAACATCTTATCTATACTAATACAAATTAAAATTAAGTACCTTACGAAATAGAATACATAATACCTTCTTTATGATATTTCATAACTTTATCGAAATTTTCAAATAATTTTCGAATTGTAAATTTATTTTACAAATCAATAAAGCATTACCGAAAATAATTTAAGTACTAAAATGAGCACTAACGAATGACCCCAATTTGTAATTAATCCTAAACACCTTGAGGGCTGACCTTGAAATAAATTAAAATTCAATATCTACCTAACCACGGAAGCATTAACGAAATTTATAGAAGCACTAAGCACTAACCGCTGACACTAAATTTAGTTAAATCGTGAAAACTTTGGGGGCTAACTTCACGGACTTAGATCGCACTGTATAAAGGACTTACTTAAGGGAGTTCCAAGCAACAGGTAGGGTTGCAAAAACTAATCTAGATTTGATTAGATTAGATTTTAACGGGGTTACAGTGCACTGAAACCAAAGGTTTATTGTGCCCCCCCTATAAGAGCTGTTGTCGCTACTACTACAGCTCGCCTTCCAGTTCCAAGGTTCTAATGAACTCTAGTATTTCGAACGGCTTCAACGAGGTTAGGTCCTCACTCTTACAAGTTTCTTGTCCAAAGCATTTCTTGCGTTGTCTTGCAATGGCGAGGCATTCCAGAACTAGGTGATCAGGAGTTTCATTCTCCTCCCCACATAATCTACACTTGTCAATCTCTGCTAGACATATTCTCATTAAGTGCTTCCTAAGGCGGCAGTGTCCTGTAAGAAAGCCCGTGAGGAGATGTAACTTATTTTTACTGAGGTCCAAATAATTTTTGGACCTAGCAGTGTCAAAGTTCACCAGGAACTTTTTGGAATGTTCCAACCCGGGAAGGCACCGCCAGAGTGCTTCTCTTTCGGTTTCCTCTTTATTCCGAAACTCTTTCTTGTAGGAGCATTTTGTTACACCATAGAAAGGCTCCGGGCCAATAAAGGGCATTTGTGCTCCTTTCCTGGCAAGTGTATTGGCCTCTTCATTTCCCGTGATTCCCGAGTGGCCAGGAACCCAGACTAAAGAGACCCTGTTATTCTTGCCTAATTCATCAAGTTTTCTACGGCACTCCCATGCTAACTTTGAGTCAATGACATGGGAGCTCAATGGTTTGATAGCTGCTTGACTATCAGAATGGATCGATATGTCACATTTCTGGTAGTTTCTTTCGAGGTTCATTTCCACGCATCTTTCGATCGCAAGAATTTCTGCCTAAAAGACGCTCGGGAAGGAGCCTACCGATAATGAGTATCTGGTGCCAAGCCCAAATACTCCAGCGCCTGCTCCAATGGTGGTTTTTGAATCATCCGTATACCATCTAATGGTGTTTTCTTTGAGAGTTTGGGTGGTGTATTCCCTTTCCCAGTCTCTCCAGGTATTTGGCATCGTGGTGAAATTCTGCTCGATGCTTACTTTCCTGATCATTTCGTCACTGGAAAGATTCGCTAATGAGGTGTATCTTGTCAGAGAGGACCAAGCTCCCTGATTTTTAATACTCTCATTGCCTGAACCTTCCTTAGATATTCTAAGAATTGCCTCTTGGGCAGATCTTTCTATCACCAGATGTAGAGGTGTGAAATCTGTAATGATCTCAAGTGCCCTAGTTGGACACGTTCTCATAGCTCCAGTGATGCACACACAGCCTTTGAACTTTATCCAGGGGTTTTCCTCGTGCTGTACTGACTTGCTTTTGTGTGCCAAACTATTGTCCCATACGTAATTGCTGGTCTCACAATCATGGCGTACATCCATCGCAGTATTTTTGGGTTACAGCCCCACCTCTTACCAGCTAGATTTCTGCACGCCATCAAAGCTCTTATTGCTTTACTAGCAGTTATTTCAACATGCTTATTCCACAGAAGCTTACTGTCTAGGGTTATCCCTAGATATTTAACCTCTGATTTCCATTCTATGATTTCCCCGTTTAAGAATATGGGTTTCATGGCTGGAAGTGTTCTTTTCCGGGTAAATGGAATTACTATGGTCTTGCAAGGGTTAATGTTCAAGCCCACTGACAAGCACCATTGCTCAATGATTATGAGGCCCTTTTGTCATAAATCACACAAGGTGCTCTCGAACTTACCTCTGACTATTAAAACAATGTCATCTGCGTAGACCATACATTCGAAGCCAAGCTCCGTTAGCCTGTAGAGCAACTCATCTACTACGAGGCTCCATAGAAGGGGAAATATCACTCCCCCTTGAGGTGTCCCCCGAGTGGCTTTAACTGAGGTGGTTTGATTCCCCACCTGTGTCTCAGCTATCCTCGTTGTCAACAACTCTTACATCCATTTTACAATGGTTTCATTCACTCCTCGCCTTTTTAGTTCTTCTTTGACAGACACATGAGTTGTGTTGTCAAAGGCCCCTGATATATCCAGGAATGCGCACGTTGCGATTTCATTGTTGTTCAGAGATTTCTGGATGACTTCTGTCAGCTGATACAGAGCCGTCTCAGTTGATCGACCCGCTCTGTAGGCATGCTGACATTTATGAAGTGGTATATTCTCCAGATTCTCTGTTCTTATGTAGTTATCTACTACTTTCTCCATCGATTTGAGTAGAAACGATGTTAGACAGATGGGTCTAAAAGATCGGGGATCAGTCCCATCTTTTTTCTCTATTTTTGGTATGAAGGTTACCCTTGCCCTTCTCCATTTTCTAGATATTAGACCCACTGCTAGACTGCTTCTTGTAATCCTCAGCAGGTGAGGACGAATCTCCTCTATCCCTTGCTGTAGGAGTGCTGGAAATATTCCATCCACTCCTGGTGATTTATATGGTTGGAAGGTACTTATTGCCCATTCCAACCGTTGTCTGGTAAATATTTTCTTAGCAATGTCCCAATCTTCCTAGTGGGATTTTTTGGTGTAGTTCATTGCTATTTCGGTGCTTGTTGCTGGTTCACTACCTGGGAAGTGGGTTTTAAGAAGAAGAATCGATCGTTCCTCTTCACCTTCCGTGTATGATCCGTCTGGCTTTTTCAGCGACATTGTGGGGTTAGTTCCCCCATTTGCCATGACCTTTTGTAGTCTGGCCGCAGTGTGAGTGGAAGTGATATTTTCGCAAAAGGCTTGAAAATTAAGCCTTTTGGCCTTCTTAATCTCTTTATTGTACTGAGTAAGCTTCTCAGTGTACCTCTGCCAATTGCCGTCACGTTTGGCTCTATTAAAGAGCCGACGGACCTCTTTTCTGAGGTTTAACAGGTTCTCATTCCACCAAGGAGCACCTTTTTCTGACCAAGTTTTTGAGAGTGGGCAACTGGAATGAAAAGCTTCCATTATTGCCTCACTGATCTGTTCGACTCTTTGTTCCAGGTCGTAGTGCGGGTGATTTACCCCATTCACTTCGACGTGTTCCAAATTGTCCTTCAGATTGGTCTTGTAAAGAGACCAATCAGTATTTCTAGGATTTCGAATTGTAGGAATCGAGGTGGTATTTCCCTCTATCCTAAATTCGATGATCCTATGGTCGGAAAGTGATGGCTCGCTCATCACCCTCCAATCTTTTACATTTTTCCTAGCAGCAACATTAACGATTGTTACGTCCAGGACCTCTTCTCTTGCTCTCGTGACAAAAGTGGGGGTTGTCCCCACGTTTAAGGTCTCAAGGTTATTTGCTAAGAGATATTCTAATAAACACTCACCTTTTGCATTGTTATTGGTACTTCCCCACACGGTATTGTGTGCCTTGGCATCACAACCAATTATAATTGGCAGCCGTCTGCTATCGCAGTGTCTCACTAGCTCTTGTACCTCTACTGGCGGTGTCATCGGCCCGTCTCCAGCGAAGTAGGAAGAGGCAATGAGGATGCCTCGGTCGATACCCCCAATGTTGAGGTGAACCATGATTGGAACAAGGTCCCGTGACACGTATTCTGAAACACAAATATATTTTATGTTATTTTTTATGATTACACAGGCACGCGGAGATACTTGCCTTTGATCATAGATCAATTTAGAATCCTTACATGCCAAACCTTTGATTTGGCCTTCTTTGTTGATCCATGGTTCTTGGATCAGTACAATATCCAGTTGTAGTTTAGCGAACAACCTTGTAATCACGGCTGAAGCTCCCTTCGCGTGATGCAGGTTAATCTGAGCTACATTCGTGAACGTGAAGGTGAAAAATTATGGATGATAGTGGCTGAGTTACTCAGCCTCTATTCATCCCCCTCCTTTCTCTCTCCCTGACCCTCCTCGACCACCATGGTAGTATCTCCCTCGGTAATCGAGCAGGTTTCTTGATCTCGAGTCAGACTCTCGACCCCCAGGCTGCTCTGCCCAGCTTCCCGGGATGCAGAGGCAGTCTCCGCATTCCCAGTCATCCCAGCAGAGCCGAAGGAGATCTCGGGCTGATCCAAGGTCAAGCTTTTGCCTTGCTTCCCTTCCCAGAGGTTCCGGATGTGGAGGGTATCTCCATGTCCTTTGGATCCTCCGCGGGATTATTCTTTTTTCCCAGCCTCGAGACAGGGATACGCCCAAAACGAAAGTTTAGCGCGTAACCTCCTGCCTTCAGAGCCTCCCCAGATTGGTGATCGATCCCAATCGTGAGGATAGTTCCCTGTCCCTCTTTTTTAGAGTTTAGAACTTTCCAAGCCTCAGTACTGAGGTTGGAGTTCTGAACCTCGACAAGTTGGAGGATCTTCTCCAGTTTGATGTCTTGGCTTCTTGGGAAGAACACTGTTATGGTGACCGGCTTTGGGATGTCGTCTCCACTTCGAGCCACCAATTCGGGTCCTTCCCAAAAGTTTAATTTCGGCGCTGACCTCATAAGCCAGTCTGCCGATTCTTGTGACCCACAGTCCACCAGTATCATTCCACAACGGAAATGGATACCTGAGAAGTGGATTCCCTTCTCTTTGCTCTGGCACAGCTCTTCCACCAGAGTGTCTTCCAGTGTGGAGAGCTGCTCCGCTCTCAGGATGACCCCACGATAATCCTTGGGCATTATTCCCACTCTAAAAGCTTTCTCTGTTTTGACAGCTGCTGCGTAACCAGTGGCTTGCCCGGTTAACGTTGCAGCTGTTTTTGCTTTCTTGCTTTGAGGCCTAAGCGGAGGAGTAATATGCTCCGGGCCTCTTTTAAGCTTTGTTTTCCCCGTTGGTGATTCCTTCGGGGGGGTTGGGCGCTGAGTTATCTGCTTCCTGGCCTCTTCAGGGGATGTTCCCTGATTGAGGAGTCGCAGGTATTTCCGCACCCCTGCTCCACTGAGGCCTTTTCTCAGTGGGTCGTCTATAACGCCCGGTTCTCCCGGTTTTGGGAGGTCGAACGGCATACGACCTTTGTGCCGTTTGGCCTTTTTCCCTCTGTGAGGTGCCCGGATGAAGAGGTGGAGGTTTTCTCCACTACTTTTCCGGTGAAAGTCTTACTTTTTCTTTCCATGAGTGATCCCACGAGAAGCTAGGGTCATTACGGTCCACCGCTGCAGAGCCCCGCATGCAGAGGTAAGGGGTCCAATACAATGGAGTTCCACCCGGTGCTTCAAGGTCAAAACCAGTAAGGACTATTCTTCTATATAGCCACGCATTCTTCGGCCCGGTTTCCCACCTTGAATTTAGGTTTTTAATGAGGTTGTCTCCTCTTGGTCCGGACAATAAAGCCAAGACCTCCCCCCCCCCATCCCACTGGCCCGCGAGACTTGACCACAGACAGTCAGGAGACATTGGTGTAGCAGGTGATTTCGAGGTAAGCCCAAAATTTCACCCGGCATCGTAACCCTGTGTGCAATCCGTTAGCCACGATACTACAGCTGGAACAGGTAAAGTTGGTACGCGGCAGGGTATTTGAGGGCTGCCAGTTGAGTTTTTAGACACAACAAGCCCCAGGTATTTCCCCGCAGACCTCCTCCTCATATAAAATCATCTCAGAGGCCCTTCTCCTATCCGCCACCTGGAGACGCGCCGGGTTGGTACTTCACCCCCTCCACATCAATAAATACCTCGACGAACAGGGACGAACTACGTACATATCTACTGATGTGGACCCGGCTGATGTGGACCTAACCACGGAAGCATTAACGAAATTTATAGAAGCACTAAGACGCACTAACCGATGACACTAAATTTAGTTAAATCGTGAAAACTTTGGGGGCTAACTTCACGGACTTAGATCGCACTGTATAAAGGACTTACTTAAGGGAGCTTCTTCGGAAGTTCCAGGCAACAGGTAGGGTTGCAAAAGCTAAGCTGGTGGTGACAAGAAAATTGACATAACTGCAGATATGATAGTGTACCCCACTTCTTCTGCAGCTCAAATTAGAGGCGTCGATAATATTTTTTCTTGGGGGAGGGGGTAAAGGATTTTTGGTTTAGGTATTAACAAAAATCATGTTGTAGAGAGCCATAAATAACTTGTTTGGACAAACAAGTCACAAATAAAAAAAACATTAACGCGAATATTCTTTGGCAAGTACTTACAAGACAAAAATAAAGTAACTATTATATTTACAAAATCAAATCTAAATGCCTCTTTTTCATTTTTTGCAAATCTCTCTAGTACAGCAACTACATTTAAATCTATGTCCATATGAATATGTTCAAATGCTAATACCACTAACCTTTCTTGGCCCATTGTTGCCTCAAGCCACGTTTTCAACCTTTTAAGGGTTGACAAACTTTTTTCTGAGATTGTTACAGTCACAGACATGACAGAGAATAAATCTAGAGCTAGGTATACAGTTGGATAAGTATCCTTATCGCAAACCTGTAAAGGAGATAATGCCGAACTAGGAAAATTTTCATCAGTAGCACAATCCCATTTTTTAAACCAGAGCTCCAACTCGGTATTTAGGAGAGAAAATTGGCCTAATAAATAAAAGTGCAGCAATTGCCTTTTCTCATTAAATTGAAGTAATTGCTTGGAATCCACGGTTACACTTTTGCTTCAAGCAATTGCTAAGGAATGCAGCAATTGCTGTCAGCCAAAGCTTTTTCTTAAAAAAACAGAAGCAATTGCTATCATTAGCTTGAAATCTGATGAATAAATTGAGTTATTGCTTTTTCTAGTAAAGCAATTGCTTCCTAATTTTTAAGGTAGGGTAACCGCAGCATACAGCTTCGTGTATTTTGTACTAAATATGGCTGAGCATATGAATGTGAATAAAGAAAAAATATACAGTTGACGTAAATATTGTGGATGTGGATTTTAAAAAGTTATATCGTTTTGACCGGAATAATGTTGAGTGGTTAGCTAGTTATTTTATAAAAGAGACGGGTGAAAAGCGCGGAGCTGCACTATCAAGTTTGGATAAAATGAAAATATTTTTAAGGCAATTGTCAGATCCGGGCTACCAAAATTCTGTAGCTGAAGAAATCGGTGTTCATCAAACGACTGTGTCTAAAGTTTCTAAATTTGTAATGGATGCTGTTTTGGAAAAGGCAAATATTTTTATTGAATTTCCTAAAAGTACTGTAGATGTTGTTGAAGCTAAACGGTTGTGGTCAGAAATATACCGTTTTCCAAATGCTATCGGTGTGATAGACTGTACACACGTCAGGATTCCAAAATTTCAAGAATTCGGTGATGAATATATAATCCGAAAAGGATACCCCAGCATAAACGTTCAGCTAACTTGTAACTCTAAGGAAATATTTACAAGTGTAGATTGCCAGCGGCCAGGCTCTGTACATGACAAAATAATTTTTTAAAATTCTAATATATACAACATTCTCATAAACTGCACAGAAGATTGTTTGTTATTAGGAGATGATGGTTATTCTATGTCGCCTTGGATTATGACACCCTGGAGAAATCCAACAACGGAAGAGCAACAATATTTTAACAACGTTTTTTGTCGAGAAGGGGTAATTATCGAGCGATGTTTTGGACAATTAATAGCAAGATTCTTCAATATAAAGTTAGGAGGAAATTAGAAAAAATACCATCAACAATAATTGCGTGCATCGTTCTTCATAATATTGCCAAGTTTTTAAATGATGAAGATTTTCAGTATCGCTATGATAAAACTAATTTTGAAATGAACGTACCAACTAATAATAATTTGACACCAAATATAATTGGTCAATGAGGGCAACAAAAGAGAGAATGTATAACCCGAATTCTCTTCAATAATCAAGTAGGTATTAAAATATTAATTTTAATTTGCCATTTTAAAAAGAAACAGCAGATTCTAGAAAATGAGAATGTATTCTTTTAACCGAACTATAAGCAAAAAAATGAACATAAGTTAATGCAAATTTAACTTAAATGATTATAGATTATAAAATATTTTTCCTTTTTCCCCTTGATTAAATTGGTGTTTGTCATCATTCTCCTGTTTTCTTTTTAAATAAACGTTGCAGTTCAGCATTTGATAATGCTTTGGTCTCATCAGTCAGGCAAACTATTTGATACTTTTTTTTTGGAATAGTCGATGTTGCTATAACAGGGTTACTCGATGATGTACAGGATTTATCCAGTAATACTCCTTCATCGACTCCAACAGACATAGCACCTTAAAACGTTAATTCTTTGTACTTAACACATTCACTGCGCATGACGTGTCGACACGTCACGCGCACCCATGCCCCCAGGCGGTTGACGTGTGAACACGTCTAGTGTAGCTTTCTACTGTATTCAGTACTACACTGTCAGTCTTGCAAGTACGTTGTCGGTATTGCGTCAGCCTCTAGCGAAAGGTATAAATAAGTGGAAAATTTGCGATTTTTGAGTAAACATGAGTGACTGTGAACCGGCCCCTTCTGAACCGAAAATTTTTCGAAAAGGAGTAAAATCCAAATATAGGGCCCAATTAAATGATTCAGAGATGGAAAAACTCCTCTATGAATCGGATGATGATATCGCTGATCCAGATTTTGATGATGCCGACTTTTCAAGAGATGAAGATTCCGATTTCGATGTCACTATACCACGTGATATAGTGGATGGTAGTGAAGAGGGTGAGCCAAATTTACAGAATATACAGGCACCCCAAAAACAACAGGCAGGTCAACAGCAAAAAGATGATGGCCTTATAAATTGGGTAGAAGATTCGCCCAGATTCACAAAAATTCCTTTTTTGAAGAAAAATGAGTTCTGACTTTGCATCAAGGTAAAATCAATATATAGTTTTTATATCGGTAAACGAGAAAGTTTTTGTAAATTGAAACAAACCGTGAACATTTTCGTAAAAATATGTTGGATCATGAGAAACTTAGTTTTTCTAGCTTGGAAATATTTATGATTTACAACTTGTAAAAACAAAATGGCGACATAAGTAGGCGGGAATTTTAAATATGTTTTTTTGCAGGAAATCGTCCAATCGATTTTTTCAATTTATTCGTTGATGAATATTTCTATGAGCTAATCGTCAATGAAACCAACAATTATGCAGAGCAAATTTTCCAGTGTGCAGGTGTAACGGAAAAATCTAGAATAACAAAATGGCGTCATGTGACAGCTCATGAATTCAAAGTATTTTTTGGGCTTTTATTCCATATGGGAACCATCAATATAAATCGTTTGCAAGATTATTGGAAGACGAATCGGTTTTTTAGTTTGCCATTTTTTTCCGCAAATATGAGTCGTGACAGGTTTATGCTATTTAATAATAATCTTTATTTGCCTCAGTTACAGTAATTAAAATTATGAGATGTCTCCATTTTGTTGAGAATCCATCAGAAAATCAGCCAAAACCCCTGGATAGGTTATTTAAAATACGCCCGTTGGTTGACTACTTCAACAACACAGTGTTGAACACTTATTACCCCAATAAAAATTTATCATTGGACGAGTCAATGATTCTTTGGAGAGGAAGGTTGTCTTTTAGGCAATATTTTAAAAATAAGGCTCATAAGTATGGCATGAAGCTTTATGTACTTACTGAGCCGGACGGAACGGTACTAAAATTTTCCGTTTACACAGAAAATTTAGATGATTTTGGCGGAAAGGGTCACGCAGCTAACGTGGTATTGCATTTGATGGAAGAAAGATTAGAAATTGGCCATTCTCTGTTCATGGATGTAAAGCAACAAAAATTGAAAACCGGAGAAACTATTGCTCGTTATGCAAAACGAATCATGGTGGCAAAATGGCGGGATAAACGAGATGTGTATTATATATCTTCAGAATATCGAAATAACATGATTCAATATCAAAATAAAAGAGAACAGGATAAACAAAAACTAAGGGCAATTTTTATGTATAATCAGTACATGGGCGGGATTGATCGTCAAGACCAACTGCTCAGGTACTATACTTTTGAACGAAAAACTCTGTGTTGCTACAAAAAGCTTGGAATCCATGTCTTGCAGTTGCTGTTATTCAACTGTATTCCCTTTTCAAAAAATAGACCAAATCCAAGATATCATTCTACGATTTTAGAATGCAGGTGCCACCAAAACCGAAAGTCATGACTAATCCACAAGCAACTCAACACGTACCAGTCATAAATAATCCTCTTGAATCGAGAAGAATACCTTGCAGACGGTGTCAAAATTGTTATAAAAACAAAATCAGGAAAGAAACCGCTTATTACTGCGCAGCTTGTGTAAACAAACTCGCTGTGTGCGTTGCGCCGTGTTTTGGAGACTATCATAAGAATTTTTAAATTGTTAATACTTTTTATGCATATATGTAATATAAGATAAATAAATAACAGTTTTTTACTTATCATTATCGTTTTATATTAATTTATTTTTGCAAAAAAATTTTTAAAAACATGACGTGAAAGCACGTCATCAGCTCCTGGTTAAAAATAATAAGCTGAGTGCGCTAGACGTGTTTACACGTCAAGGCCCCTAACACCTCTATTTATATTAAAAAAGTATTTTGGATCTATTTTGAACATATTTAGCAAATATTTCATTCCAACTGCTGAAAATGAATCATCCGCTCCCGCACTAATAATCATAAATTATATACGCAGTTAACGTGTTAAAGAGAAGATATTATAAAAATGTTTTACCTGGTATATTTTTAAAGATGGGATTCTTTCCCACCTCCAACAATTCCAAAAGTAATTTTTCACAAGGCTTAAATACTATTGGTTTATTACCGGTTTTAGTAATATCGAATTTCTTTTTGATCTCAACTTTCATATCACTTATTTTTTTTTGATAACTGTTTTGTTGTAAGTGTGATATTATAAATATCTTTATATTCCTATACCAAGTCAGCTAAAGCAGCCTCCTCTTCTGCCTTAATATGCGGAATTTATGATTTATTTCTTCTTTTCTTTTAATTTTTGTACAAATATCATTTGTTTATCTGTAATTTCCTCGTCACTACTATTATCAAATTCTTCACTCTCTGCCATATTATTATTATTTTTTATGAAATAACTGTAACACACTAGATATTCTTAAAAATGTAACTGAACTGAATAAGTACGCCTACGAAACACTAATATGGAACAAGTATGAGTGGTAAGTCTTGACTTCTGTTGGGAAAGCAATTGATACGTTGATTTCAGAAAAGCAGCATTTGCTAAAAAAAATTATTCATTACGAGCTCTAGAATTTGCTTTTTCTTAAAGCAAATGCTAATTAAGCAATTGCTTTTCCTAGTAAGCAAATGCTAGGTATAGTTCGCTGACCCATGGTTCATGCATGGTATTAACCTTCGAGCTTCCGGTATAATTCACGAACGCTGAACCATGTTTGTACAACAACTAATGATTCTGCAGAATTGCATATTTTTATTTTAGTATATAAGTTCGATTAATTGAATGTATTGAATATAGTGTATTTTGTGTTTAAGTTGTGTAGTTGTATTGTCAATAAAGTATTTTTTAAAAAGAGACTTTTCGGGCAGTAACCCTCAATTGGCGCAGTCAGTAGTATAGTGGAGGAGCCCTTAGTGATTCTCTTCGTTTTTTAACGTTTATCCACTTCAAGAACCTTTGGGAAACGTTGAAGTTCGTCCAAAAGTGCCAGAAGAGAAATAAAAGTAAGTGAAGTTATCCATAATTATTAGAAGGAAAAAAATCGATTTAAGTTAAGAAGAAAAACCATTGGAAAACCGAGTGAAGTTCATCCAAAAGCTATAGAAGTAAAGAAACGTGAAGAAAACGACCCTAGTAACCGGAATGCACCTCAGCATCATCGTTAGCCTGTAAGCAACTATAATTTTTCCTTTTTATTACCTATATGTCATAAACACCTCAAGGAAACACTCCTCATACCTCTCAATCAGTATTACGTCCATCAATCCTAAATTTAAACACACCTAGACTCATAATTACCCCACCTCACAACATCATGCCTGAATTTAATCCAAAACATCTAGACATCCTATCCCCATACGATGGAAATCCCAACGAGCTAAACATTTTCATTAATACCGCTACTCTACTCTTAAGTCATTTCTGGGACAACAACAACATACAAAGTTTTCAAAACCACCTCATATTCCAAGGAATCCTAAGTAAACTGTCAGGAAGAGCTAAGGAAGTCATCTCAGTCTACGGATGTACAGATTGGGAACATACCAAAGGAACTTCGATCCAAAACTTCGCCGATCAACGTAATGAGAACTCTCTCACAAGAGACTTAGTAAATTTACGTCAAGGACCCAATGAATCTCCACAGCAGTATTACGAGTAAGTAATTACATAAGATTTGCGTACAAATAAACATGGATAAGTCACAGAAGCGTACACCAGTTAGAAACCAATATACTCTTGTACGTGACTTCGATTATTAAATAATCAAGGTAGATAAAATCATATTATTTTGACAATTAAAACTTAAGTATATATAAAAGTTTTCAATGTAATTAAAATTTTTAGTTAAAATACAAATAAGCAGATATAGTAGTAATAGCACTTAACACCTAACCTAATACATCCATTATAAAGCCTCAACAAAATTAAAGTAACGTCACAATGTATAAGATAATAATGAAAACACAGTCTAAAAACAGTGAACAATGTGTATCAATCAACAACCAAGTAATATCCGACAGAGTTTAGAAGTATTGGTGAAGATGGAAGAATGAGTTTTTTTTTATACTCAAGAATCAATATTTTGATTCACAATATCATGGAAAAATGATCTTTCAGTTTTTGTAATCCACTGCTTAATTCTCCTACCGAAACTATACTTCTTATTGATATTCCTCAAATGATCTGGTACCATATTGTACAACCGAGGTCCTAGGTAAGTTGCATTTCGTTGGCCTATAGTTTTTTTACAGCAAGGTAATACCACAGTGTTATTCCGTTTTCTTGTTTCATGGTTGTGATTGGTAGGTCGTAATATGATATTTTCTTTTTTTATATTTTTAAGGATACTTAAGCAAAACAATTGTCTTATATCAAGGAATTCAGATTCTCTGAATACCAGATCGCTTGGATACATACGTACCTTACGATATATTATTTTAATTATGTATTTCTGTACAACATTCAATTTTTCCAGATGTATATCATTCACTCCACCCCATCCCACTATTCCGTACTGTAGTTGTGATTCAATCAAAGAGTAGTACAATATTCTTAAATGTTCAGCATCTAGAAAATCTCTGAGGTATTTGAATCTGTATAATAACCCCCTCAATTTTTTAACCACGTTTTGTATTTGTAGGTCCCACCTTAGATGACAGTCTATCACAATGCCAAGGTATTTTATTGACTTATCTCCCGGTATTTCATATCTTTCTCCTATTTTAAGTGGTTCTATATTCGGAAGTCCGTTTGAGTATGAAGAAAATGGTAAGTATTTTGTTTTGGTAAAATTCAGTGTGAGTTTATTTCCCCTAAACCATTTTTCTATTTCAAGAAAATCTTCTTCTACAAGAATTTTTAATTCTCGCCAGGTATCTGCTTTATAGAGAATGGCAGTATCATCTGCAAAACTCAAAATATTTCCCTGGGTTTTTATTCCTAGTAACCCGTTTATATAAATTGTAAACAGTAAGGGTCCCAACACCGTTCCCTGTGGAACTCCATAGGAAACTGTTTTATAGGTACTAATCACACCATCAATTATTACCCTCTGTTTTCTATCAGATAAATAGCTTTTCATAATATTGTAAATATTTCCTCTAAGTCCGTAGGTAAACATTTTTTTGAGTAGTTTTTCATGACAGACCGTATCGAAAGCCTTTGATAAATCAACGAAGATACCTAACGTAGATTTTTTTTTATCTAAGGCATCATATATATATGCCGTTAAAGCGAATATTGCATCTTCCGTTGATCGCCCTGTTCTGAACCCGTATTGATTATCTGAGATAACTTTATATTTGTCTAGGAAACTCAAAATTCTTTTTTTTAAAATCTTTTCTAGAACCTTTGCTATATTTGATATGAGAGAAAGCGGTCTATAATTTACCATTTCTCTTTTGTCACCACTTTTGTAGAGTGGCATTATAAGTCCGGATTTCAATATTTTTGGGAAACATCCTGCATGCATACACCGATTTATGAGATAAGTTAGCGGAGTTTTTATTTCATTCACTATCTCTTTTAGTGTTTCAGAGCGTATACCGTCATCGCCTGGTGATTTTTTAGGTTTCAATTGTTTTATAATTTCTGTCACTTCATTCTCATCTGTTGGATATACATACATGGTGCTTTCAATTGTTGTTTCCATGTGTACATAATCTGGAGGATCGGTAATCTTCATTGCATAGTTTTCACCCAGTTTGCTATAGTATTCATTGAATGCCTCACAAATTTCGAGTTTGTTATAAATAACTGCGTCTTCAGTTTAATTTCATTGATTATTGTTTTATTTTCAGTTCCTCCACAAATTTCATTTACCGTCTTCCAGAGTCCTTTTGTACTATTCTTGTTTTCTTTAATCAATTTATTAGCATATTTTTTCTTGGCATTAATTATGGATTTATTCAAATTGTTCTTCAGTTGCCTGTATTCTTCACGTAGCTCTATTTTTTCAGGTTGCATTTGTACTTTTTTATATAGATCATTTTTTCTATTAACACTTTCTATTATTTCAGGTGTGATCCATTTGGTCCTAGCGCGATTTTTATTCTTAATTTTCACTTCAACAGTACTATTTTCAATGCTCAGTTTTATTTTTTCAACAAAGTCACTGGTTAATTTTTCGGTATCATCTTGATTATATATATCACGCCATAGTTCTTCTCGCAATTCATTTCTGAGTTCATTATAATTTATAAATTTTTTGTATTTATTTTCAGGTTTAATATATGTTTGTTGGTTTTCCGATTTGAATGTTACGGCAATAGGAAAATGATCCGTTATACAACTCTGTATAATAAAGGATTTGAAATTGAGTTGGTGTTTACATTTTATAAAGAAATGGTCTATACAAGATCCACTACTTGGTCGTGTAACATCGTTTATATAAGATATGAATCCGTGTGCATTCATTAGATTCTTGTATTCTTCTACATAATCATATTCTGACAATATATCAATATTTATATCACCAGCAATTATCTGAATATCATTATTCCCCACTTCTCCTAGATACGTTTCCACCCCGATATTAAATTTAATAGGACAAGTATTAGGAGATCTATAGAGAGCTGTGATTGATATGTTATAATTACGATCTTCAATGATTATCTGTAAAGCTTTTATTTCTGAAATATCTTTTATATCATATGAAAAGTCAAGTGCTTCCCTAATAAATACTACAACTCCATCGTTTTTATTTAATTTCCCCTCATTATATAATGTTTGGTAACCTTTCATACGAATAACTTCAAGATCATCCACCATGTATGTTTCCGTCAAAATGATAACATCAAGTTCTTCGGGAATTTCACTTAATAATACAAACAATTGATCAATATTTTTCATGATACTGCGAATATTCATGTGGAGGATTTTCATATGATTCCCAAGATATTCACTGAATTCACCAATGTTACTAACATGTTTCGCATCTATCAGGTCGTTTCTATATTCCCTGATGTGCGGATCCATCATAAAAAAAAGTATTCCGATTAGGGTAAGAAACAGTGATTAAAATAGATGTGATATAATATTTCCGTGAAATCACCACAAACAATTTCAAAATACAGTAAAATAAAATACAGGTCTAGTATTTTTGTCCATCAAAACTTAGAATATGCCACAAAATACAAAAACACACAATGATATTTTTTCCTAAAGACATTAAATATAAAAATGTACAATAAAAGAGAAAAAAAAATGTTTCAGACTTATTTGACAGAGCGTGTTCTTGGTTTGGTTAATTCATTTTGTTTAGGTACTATCGTTTTGTTAACTGTAGATTTTGGGGTACTTGGAGGTTTTTCAGCTAAGGACAACGGCTTTTCTAATGCAGCGGGCGGCTTTTTCATTTGAGATGTTGTTGGAGTAGCAGGAGCACTATTAGGCTTATCTAAGAATTTGTCCGGTGGGAAATCCTCCAGATCCTCTGCTTTGTAAGCTTTTCCGTTCACAAACAATTTGTTCCCCGCTATGTAACAATCCTGGTAGTTTTCCTGTTTGGCAAGTGAAAGATGTCTTCTCAGAAGTTTCTGTTCTCTTCTTTGTGTGTACGTAAGGTCATGGGCAATCGATATATTTTTACCCTTTAATTTTTTGCAATTTTGAAGGATTTGCTTCTTCTTGAGATTTGTTTGAAACTCTACTTTTATGGGACAATTATCAGCCCTCCCTAGTGGGTAACAATCACTTAAATCAGTTTCTCCTAGTTCCACATCGAGTAATCCGTTCAATGACAAACAAATATTCCTTGGAGTAACTTCTTCCCTTTTTTGATTCAGTCCAAAAATTACTATATTCTTTTTCTTTTGCTCTCTCTTCAAATATTCTACTTCTTCTTTGAGAATTGAGTTCTCTTTTTCCAGCTCAGATACTGAATTTTTCAGTTCTTGAACTTTTAGTAAGAGCCGAGTCTCACTAGCTTCAATGTAATTTTTTATTTCGTTTCTATTTTTCAGTATCTCATCATATATGTCCTTGTTTGATCTATCTTCCTCTGGCATTTTTCAAAAACCCGTCTTCAATATCTTTTGTTGATTTAACCATACAGATATATTGGATGGCCTATTTTAGCGAGTTTCTAATCAGTAACCAAAGAAATATGACAATATAAATTAGTTTGGTGGTAAGGTATCAATCAGCCGAAATAAGTCCAATTTACTGACATCCAAAACGACAATTTGGAAAAAAAACTTGAATGATAACAATGTCAACAGCAAACAATCGCGTTCGGTAAGACTGATTATTCACGTAAATAGGGAATGCAGAGACGTACCTTTATTCTCATAAGCTCCGGCGAGTGTTTTGAGTCCACTAAGTGGAATTCCAACAATTACTTCTCTTTGTAACTTGGTGATTTCACTAATAAAAACAGAGACCAGATAAAAGCAAATGGCACTCGCAAATTCCCCGAACTTGTTTTTGGGTCTAAAACTGCATTCAACGTCCAGAACGGTCACTATGAATACCTCAGAATGCCATTTGGACTCAAGAACGCCCCTGCAACATTTCAAAGAGTAATGGACAATGTTCTCAAAGGATTGCAAGAAGAAATATGTCTTGTATATATGGATGACATAATCGTTTTTTCTACGTCCCTACATGAACATCTTGTCAATCTCACGAGAATCTTCAAAAGACTTAGAGAAACGGGATTGAAGATACAAGTAGACAAATGTGAATTTATGAAAAAGGAAGTTAGCTTCTTAGGTCACATTGTGACTCCAGAAGGAACTAAGCCGAATCCAGACCAAATCAAAGCTATTGTCGACTACCCAATTCCGAAAACAGCCAATGAAATCAGGTGATTTCTGGGATTAATGGGCTACTATAGAAAATTCATCAAAGACTTTGCTCGAATAATGAAACCTTTAACTTCATGCTTGAAGAAAGATGCTAAAATAGAACACACACCAGTATTCCTAGAATGTATCAAGACCTGTAAGAACCTCTAAACCAATGAACCACTGCTTCAATATCCAGACTTCACGAAGCCATTCAACCTCACCTCAGATGCCAGTTACTTCGCCATTGGAGCCGCTCTTTCTCAAGGTCCCATTGGCAACGAAAAGCCAATTGCATACGCGTCCAGAACTCTGAACGAAACAGAATTTAAATACTCAACTATAGAAAAAGAAATGCTAGCAATAATATGGGCTACTAAATACTTCCGCCCGTATCTTTTTGGAAGGAAATTCAAGATTCTATCAGACCATCAACCCCTCAAATGGTTGTTCTCACTGAAGGACCCAAATTCTAAATTAGTAAGATGGCGACTGAAATTGGAAGAATTCGACTATGAAGTTGCATATAAAAAAGGTAAATCTAATACTAACGCCGACGTCCTCTCTAGAGTTGAGATCAATGCACATGAACTTGACAAAAACCTTCAAGAAGAAATATGTAAATTAGATAACTAAGACACAGCATCAATGTACAATCACTCAGGATCTATCCTCGATCCTTTAGAAGATATCGAAACAGAAATTTTTCGCACGACAGACCATCTAAATCCCAAAGAACTCCAAATAATTGAGGAATTACTAGAAGAAGGAGAGAAGCAACACTCTTCGTCAAACAATCTAAACATGGAAGAACTTCCAACTATAGAAGACTTACTCCAAGGAAGAGAAGACGATTCCGATTCAAATGCAACAAGACATACAGCCCAAGAAAACCCTATCTTAGGAATTCCCATAAGCGAGAGACCATTAAATCACTACAATAATCAAGTGATATTCAAACTAGTTAACCATAGTCCAGCTCCACCAGTTACCGAAGTAACTTTTGTTAATAAGAAAAGGATTTATGTTCAAGTTGGCAAAGACAATCTAAAAGGAGATTTTTTCAAATTCTTCAAAGACTATCTCGATCCCAAAAAAATATGCTCCGTACTTCGAAAATGATTATCTTTATCCTCTTCTCTGTAACATAGTACGAGAAACATTCAAGAACACGGCCTATGATTTAGTAAAATGCAATCAAGTTTTAGAAGATGTTAATAGCTCCCAAAGACAAAAAGACATTATAAATCAATACCATGAAGGAAAGACCTACCACAGAGGTATAAATGAAACCGAAAACCAAATTCGGAAACTATACTATTGGCCTACCTTGAAGAAAGATGTTGAAGAAATTATCAATTTGTGTGATACTTGTCTAGCCAGCAAATACGACAGAAATCCTCCAAAGCCAAAATTCATGATAACACCAACGCCAACAAAACCTTTGGAAATAATTCATCTCGATACCTTCCAAGCAAATGGCCAAAAGTTTCTGACTATCGTCGATACATTTTCCAAGTATGGACAAGCCTATCCGATAGAAGGATCTAATTCTATCAACGTTCTTAATGCTCTCCTCATCTATGTAACACATCATGGAATGCCACACATGATGGTAGCTGACAGCGGTACCGAGTTCAAGAATGGACTTATGCAAGAGTTTGTAGACACCCATAAGATTATAATTCATTACACAACTGCGGATAGCCCACAGTCGAATGGAAAAGTTGAACGCTTCCACTCCACAATACTTGAACATCTCAGAATCCTCAGAACAAAGAAGAAAACTTTAAGCATTAAGGAACAAATGCTATATGCTATCTTAGGTTACAACAGTTCTGTTCACTCTGTAACTAAACAAAAACCAATAGATGTTCTGAATGGTCATTTCGGCGCTCAAGACCCTTTTGACATAGACATCGATAGAGCTTTGTTAAACAACTATACACAAGGCCATCGGGAAAAATCCAAAGATATATATAAAGAAATCAACAAGAGAATTCAAGACATCAAAGAAAAAGCAATAGAAAAAAGGAATGAGAAACTACAAACTCCTATATCCTACAAACCTTCTACCAAAATTTATACCAAAAATATGGTCAAAAGAAATAAATTACTTCCAAGATTTTCTCCTAAAATCGTTACAAAAGACAACGAGGTCACTGTTGATACTGAAAACACAACTATAGACAAGAAAAATATCAAACACCTGCCAAACAAATCTAATGTGAACCCTATATTACAGATGTACATACGTAATGGCCCAAGGAGTCCTGATCCAGGATCTCAAGGACAACCCGGGAATTCTACCCCTCAAGCTGGGACTAGCAAGAATTGGAACTAGTAAGCACGACTTCATCCACTATTTCCACCTGAGACCATTAGCTGAAGAAATAAATGCACTTGAAAAACAATATCGAACAGTAACATCAGGAATTCAAGAAGGACTAACACAACCTTACTTCGATCAGCTTCAAAATTTCGACCAGCGTCTGCAATACTTAGTAATCGCTGCTAAGCAGAAACTCCACAGCATGTATCCAGAATATAAACTGAAGAGAGGATTAATTAATGATTTGGGAAGCATAATCAAAGTAATATCAGGTAATTTGGATGAAGAAGATGCCGAAAGATACGACAAGGCCATCGCATCACTTGAGAAAAACCAAAACAACATTATATCAGAAATTGACAGGCATACGAGTCTAAACAAACTAATTATGGCAAACTATAATACTACAGTGACACTTATTACACACAACCAAGAAAACATTGCTTTTGAGATAAACAAAATCAGCACTGATATAAATAAATTTGTATTTGACTTCAATAACTACATGGAAGTACGAAACATATTAGACCAGCTCAACCTAACTCTTCAGACTATCTTACAGCTTCTCACGGACTTAGAAACGGCCATTACATTTGCAAGATTAAATATCATTCATAGCAGCCTAATCAACCCAGAAGAGTTGAAATGGGCAGTAGAGAAAATGCTTGAACATCACTCCTCCGAACAATTGGCATACGTTCAAGAAGACTTCACGAAATACTTCAACATTCTAAGAGTTAACGGTTATTACACCAATCAAACATTGGTATTTGTCATCCACTTTCCAGTCTTCTATCCCGATCCATTCTCATATTTTCATCTATTTTCAATCCCCACACATACCCAAACAATAATCATTCCACCTGGTCCTTATCTAGCCTCTAATGAAAACCTTTACCAATATGGAAACACCCTGCGAACCAGTGGGCATAGAATACCTATGTGTAGAACAGCTACTTCAAGAAAGCTATGATTGTGTTAACGAAATACTGAAGCTCACCAACGAAGAAGCCCGTTGCGAACATATACATATCTCAATTAACTCCACTTTCATTCAAGAGATGTCAGAAGCTCATTATATAGCCGTTTTTCCCCAGGCTACAAAGATTTCTACACAGTGTTCCACTTCAAAAATTATGGTGCTTCAAGGAACATACCTCATTCCTCATTGAACTGCCTCCAGGATGTCGCTTCAGAACAAATACGGAAGCGTTTGAAAATACAAAATCGGTAATATGAGAAGAAGCTTTAACCTTGCCAAGAATCAAAACCTCTCCACAGACTCAGATAGCCAAGACCAAACCGTTGACAATCAAGAAAATCCCGTCGAACCAACTCCACCTCCTTACCAGGGAAGAAGAACGACTACAATCAGTACCTACCAATCAGCAACAGATAAACCCCACACACTTCTGGATGACTCCAATCTACATCATCGTCACCATTTGTATAATACTGGGATTATATAAACTTTGAGGACGTCAAAGTAAAAATCCAGAAGAACCAGAGGTTCATCAGGATGTGCCATCATCACCATCAGTTTTGTTCGTCCCTTACAAAACTTCTTCAGGGGATGGAGAAGTTACAGTTCGCTGACCCATGGTTCATGCATGGTATTAACCTTCGAGCTTCCACGAACGCTGATCCATGTTTGTACAACAACTGATGATTCTGCAGAATTGCATATTTTTAGTCTATAGCTGCATTAATTTTAGTATATAAGTTCGATTAATTAAATGTATTGAATATAGTGTATTTTGTGTTTAAGTTGTGTAGTTGTATTGTCAATAAAGTATCTTTTTAAAAAGTGACTTTTCGGGTAATAACCCTTAATTTGCTTCAAGCAATTGCTTCATTTTTATTCATTAGGCTCAATAAGTAATATTTACCTTCGTTCATAAAATTTGATAAATATTCTGCTCATATTTGTCTTATTGAAGAATAGTCCGATTTGATGTTCGTTTTAAAAGTATCCCGCTTTGTTATAGCGTGAGGATGGGAAGAGATAAGAGACTCCCACCTCCCACCATGGATGTTTTTTGGAACAATATTGTGTTGTGTGATGCAGCTCTATCGGACTTCGCATGTTAATTATCATATTTAATTAAAAATATAACAATTTACTATTTATTTATCATTCTTGGGAGGGGTTCCCCCCTTATCGACGCCCTTGGCCAAAATTGCGTCTATATGAGGGGTTAGTCAAAAAAGAATAAAATATTGTTTCAACCATGCATATTAGAAATGATGCACCAACTTTCACAAGATAATCCCAGCAGAAGATTCTGTAGAATAATAACAAATAAAATTAACCAAAATCAACAACAGTTTGTTTCAGTAATGAAAGTACGTTGTTGACATCCAAAATGTCAGGTGTATCACGAATCCGCATACGTAATAATCATATTCAGTTTCCCGTAAAAGTGAATGTGTAATAATAATAAATAATTTTCAGGTGGTGTCGGTGGTGACACTGACAAGAAAAACCCATGTTCGTCTTGGTTGCCCGACAAATCCTGGAATGAAATTTGTAAAGTTGAAAATATCTCCGCTTTTCAAGGGTTAGTACATACAATATAAAAATTGCTGCACGTCATAATTTTTTAATCTTAAAATCTAATTATAGAAAGAATATTTATTATATTAAAGGTACATATATTCAATCATTAATATCTTTTAATATAATAAATCTCCTGTCTTGAATTAAATTTAAAGATGGAAAATTTATGACGTGCATCATTTTTTATAATGTATGAAGTTTACATACTTTTTTAAGCTGTATTTTTTTAAAATAATTTTTAGTAGTTGCACTCATGGGTTAGGTTGGGGTGTAAATGCTTGTTGCCTAGCACTGTAACCCTTAGATGTATATCTATCGTCTTCTCTATTGCCTTGAGAAGAAACGTCATGAGGCTTATCGTACGATGAGCCTTTGCAATATCGTACGAAGTTTTCGGAATAAATACCACCTTGGAAATTTCCCAAGCCGTAAGTATACCTCACATGGCTAGATTTAGTCTAAAAAGACTCACAAGCCTTGGAATGATAATATCGGCACTGAGAAAATTCGAGTGTAATGGTGCAGCCTGTATATTTCTAACTGCCTTATTCTGACAGCTGATATCATTTCATCCACCTATGGGACCAAGATATTATATTTCTTAAAAATAATATTCCTCAAATGGTTAGAGAAGAATGGGTGACTCATTTTGATTTATTTTTCAAAACTTTTATTTAAAACTTTTTTTGTAAACCTATTAAAAATCGAAATATTAGCTGGTTACGTTAGTTTGTGTACCCATTTTATAACATATTGTAAGCAAAAAGTGTAATAACTTATTATTGAAACTGTTTGTGTATGTTACTGTTTTAAATGAAACTGAATGTTCCAAAAGAATTTCACAATATTTAAAAATTCTAAGAAATTCCACAATTGTATCGATACTAAATACCATCGTCACAAAGACAGAAGTTCATTTGATGTCTACCTGATGTTTAATAATTATTTTGGGCTAGACCTAGACGTGACTTACTATATATTGGACTAAAATCAGAATTGATAGGTTTGAAAAGATAAATTTAATGAACACTCTAGTCAAATGAATTATAAAGGTGGTTGAGAGAATATCACTTTTACTGATATAATTATTATGAATCCAATAAATATTAGTGTGAATGTTAATTTATAAAAAAATCATTAGATAAGAAAATTTAAAAGTGTTCAAGAGTAGTGCGCGAAGTCCTTACTTAATCTCTACATGAAATAAAACATCAATCTAGTAGGAATAATAAGTCATCGATGGTTGCTAGGAAAAATAAACATTGATGACAGATTGAATTTTTGAAGCAGAGATGGAAAAATAATTATCCTGATAGAAAAATCGAGTTAAAAGAATCTACGAAGAAGTTAAATTATACAAAAGAAAATCTGAAACTGAGACGAATACTTTGTAATTGTTTAACAAAGAAAATTATTGAAATTTATAAGAAGGAGAATTTAAACTTGAATTATCTATGACAGTGAATTATATTGATAGAAAAATTCAAGTTACGATATTGATAAATTCCATTATAATAGGAAAAATAATTGTAAATTAAGAAGAATACTTATCTTATTGTACGGGAAGACAAATTGATATGGATCAATAACTGACAGTGAAATAAGGTGACTGGAAATGTAGGGGAAGATAATGACGTTACAAGAACTACAAATTTGAATTACTAGGCCATCAAATTAATAACTATAAAAAAGAAGAAATAAGAATACTTACTGAAGAGTTAATTGGGGTTACGAACTCTAAGGTAAAGTTTTTTATTTACATAAACTGTTTAAACGATATTAGTATAACTTAAAAAACTATTGATCGTTAGATTTAAAATAAAAACAATAACTTCTTATTTGATCACTAGTAGAAAAAATATACAAAGGATATTTAAAGAACTCTTATATTAGCAAACTAATAACAAATATTCACCACAATAATAGCAAAACATTTTATCTCTAGAATGTCAAAAAGGTTTATAATTTGTGCCATCATTATAATCATGAAAAATATTTGAATTAGATTAATAGTTTCAATTAAGTTTCATAGCATTACAACAATTTTGTTGATGAATTAAGAAATTATTATTCAAAACTAAATAACTGCATTTTGTAAATTGACTAACAAGGTTAACATTGACAACTAAAACAACTTAATAACTATAGAGAAAGAGATCTTTCTTATCGACATTATTTGATTTATATAGTGTTGTCCTCTCTATTCCTATAAGATAACCAGAAAATACAGGGTTGTATTAGATATTTAATTGTTTGTAAAGTTATTGGAACATAATAATTTGAGTGTTTATTATTTTATTTACTAATTATATTACAAGTTAAATTATTTCTCGAGTTTGAATTTATAAAGTAAAAGACGTATCCTCAACCACCATAATTCCTTGTTTATGGTTAAGAGTTTCATCCTTATAGACTGAGTATAGCTGACTCACAATAATAACACACAAAAATTGATAGACTAATTTCATCTGGCGCTCAACATCTAAAAAAATTATAAATAACATAAACCTAATATAAAAATATAAACAAATAAAAGATACAATTATCACAATATATTAATAGAAAGAAGAAGGAGATATAATATTACAAATATCAAAGCTTAGCCCTATTGGGACATCTGGATATATTTTCCCATTTAAGATCAGTATAACTGTGCAATGATATAGAAAACCAGGAAAACTATATCTGCTGATCTTTACAATTATCACTCGAAAAGACAGTTTAAAAGTGGAGAACTCCCTAGATTTATCTGATCATTGACGACTTCATATTGTAGGTTTCTTAAGTGTGTTCTAATTTCCAATTCTTCAAGGAAATCTAGTTCTTGTTTCTTATCACAAATTAATAGTTCCTCTAGTTCTATGGTAGGTGTCTATGAATGTTTGGTGTCAAGTAGATTTTTGCGTAGTGGAATTTATTTGGTTGGTTTTAATCTGTATGCTCGTACGTGTTCATTGTATCTGATTTCAAAATATTTAAGGGCTTGACCCAAGTAGACAGCATTACATTCTGAACATTTAAGTTTATATAAACCAGACTTCTTGAATGGGTTTTTTTTTGTTTTTACATTTAATAATTTTGTACTGACATTCCTTTCTGTTTTACAAGAAATTGTTGTATTCGTTGCTAAAGATATCATCTTTGAAATATTATTAGAAGTATTACCCGCACAAGTGATGGTTTTATAATTTTTTATTTCTCTAGTTTGTTTAGGAAATATTAGTTGCAATGCCACTTTTTCCTCTTTTTTATCAATTAATTTATTTATCAGATGTAATGGATAACCGTTGGATGTTGCGATTTGTTTAATTGTATTAATTTCTCTATCAACATTACATTTGTTTATAGGAACTGAAAATGCTCTATGTATAATTGAATTATATGCCGCTACTTTATGGGACATGGGATGATTGGAACTGTATGGAAAAGTCACTTCAGTGTGTGTTGGTTTTCTGTAAATTGAATCATCAAGTACATTATTAACTCTTTGAATTTTTAAATCAAGAAAATCGATTGAGTTATTTTCTTCAACTTCTAATGTAAATTTAATTTTGGGGTGTAAATGATTAATATGGATGAAAATAACATCTAATTGTCGGTCTCTACCTATAAAACAAGCTAATATGTCATCTACATATCTATATAAAAATAAGATATTTTTTGAAATATAACTATCAATGATTTTTCTTTCTAAACTGTCCATAAAAATGTTGGCTAAAATTTGTGAAATAGGGCTTCCCATTGGTAAATCTTCATTTTGAGTATATATTATCATGATATAAATCATCCAACCAATATAATAAACACCTTTCATCTAATTGTGGGTTGACATGATGAAAAATATTTATATTATAAAAATATACCAACCTGTTATATTCATATAGAATGATTATCTATTATAATTATGTTTTTCAACTGGATTATAGACGATATTAGGTAAAATTGAGCAGTGAATAAATACATATACCGAGACATATAACCAGAATACTTCAATAAATAATAATAATGATTTACAATCTGACAGTTCCATAACCAAAAGTATACATTAATAATATCTAAGTTGATAATTCTATAATATGTAATGTCATATGATTAGGAACTGTCTCGTCGGAGAAATAACATACAAAATTCCACAATCAGAATAATTCCTAATCTATATTTAAAATAACATAAATAATTAATATGAATATAGTAAGAATAATATAAATAATTATATATAAATATTAACAACATCTGTTATAATATTAGAAAACTTTTTTGTTGGGTCTGTATTAAGAATTTGTACATCGCTAGATTCAATAATGTTATTTATTTTTGAATTATAATCCTCAGTTTTTAATATAACAGTGGCGTTCCCCTTGTCAGATCTTGTAATTCGACCTGTACTTTCTTATGTTAATACTCCTAATAATATATTAGCAAAAAACTTAACAATATACTAAGTTGAAATATTAGTGACAGGCAAATAAACAAATAGAACTGTATGAGTAAATATCGATGTTTAATAAAAAAAGACTACAATATTCATAACCATATGATATTTAATAATTCATGATGTACATTTATCGATAAACAAACATATCAACACATAATTGTGTATTGCATACACATGAGTCAATTATGAAATATTATTCTATTTTCTTGATTTCTTTAACTTTTGACGAACCCTGTATGCGATTAAGCATTTTTGCACGATTATTAGAAAAATAATGACATGAATGATATTCCATATAAATTGACATGTTTATCGATTTAGGTTAAATGTAAAAAAGGGGTGACATTAGTGTAATCGTGATAAGTTTTTAACGCAGTGAATGAGTGAAAAGAACACGACACAGATATGTAGATTTAATAAAAAGAAATAACGGTTTCAAAAAAAAGAAAAAGGGAAAAACGTGAATGTTGTTGTTAAATGAAAAGGGAGAGAATTTTTGAAAAGAAAGAAATTTTTGTGGCGTATGAAATCGACGACAAGTAAAATGATTTGAAAGTGAAACATTGAAATCAAAGAAAAAAGATTATAATTTTTGAGAGCTGAATTTAACAACATCTAGAATCTGGTAAGATTATTTAATTTACCATTGTTGATCTGGAATAATTACACTCTTGCTGGGAGTAGAGATCATCTGTATGAAATAATTCGAATACAACATTTAATTTTCGACATCGGATAAAAAAGTCTGACCTATTTCGATTATTACGAATCTTTTGTTCTATTTAGATGTGTATATATATATATATATATATATATATATATATTATTATAGTTTATTTTATATGGGAATTTAATTTAATTTGCCCGGTATGTTGTGGATTTAATATGTATGATAAACAGTTTATTTAACCAACATGAAAACTTCTCATCTCAGGGTAGAGTTCAAGTATTTTAAATAAAATGATTTTATAATTTTATATATGTTTGCGCCAAAGTTAATAAATGCTTTATATTTTTAAAAATAAATTTGTTAATCAGAATATGTTACTTTTTTAATGATTTCAAATTAAATACGGTCCTGTCCTTCTTAAAAAATATCTGCATAGTTCAATCGATTTCATTCAGAGCTTCTTCCTGTGGTAAGTAGATGGTGCACAAGTCACCAGATGAAATGATTAACTCAAGTAATTTAAAAAAAAAACGTTCTTCAAAAGGAAAAACAATATTTAATTTAATGAAAATAAATACACTACACTTTTACAAGTGTTTTTTTTAAGAAAATCAACTATCTAAAAGGATGACTCTTTCATACAAATCACACGCACTCTGGTGAGATATTATTATAATATTAAAATACAGTTATATAATTTCATAAACATTTGACTTTCAGAAAACGGCGAAATACACTCTTAACAGCGTCTATGCATCACAAAATTTTAGTTTTTTTTACAAATTAGTAAGTACGCTTGACCTCTTAATACATTAATAAATTAACTTGTACTACCTTATTTACTTCACGATTTCTGTTTGTTAACCTTTATTTGTTCCAGATTCTCCTCCTGGAAAACCTCCCTGTTGGCATTCTGCTTCTACCAAAACAGGAATCGATGCTGTATTTCTTTCAAAGTCCAAACAGCTCACACAAATTCCACTATTCAATGTTCTTCGAAAACTATTTTGGCTATTTTACTTCCACCAGACACAAGACACCATTTTATAAAATAAAATTCATGATTAGTGTTTTACAACATTCAACAATTCCTTTTTTAATTATTTATATAAACTAAACTACTTACACTGATATATCTCTTGTAAGTATAATGTATTTGTTTTAAATTCTATAGTCAAATTTTGTCTTCCAAATGATTTCAATTGATTTACTTTACCAAAAAAATTTTGCTGCTCCAAAAATCTCTTCCCAAAAAAAAAAGCTACTAGTCAATAGCCCCCATAATCAACAACTTTTTCACATTCTGATTTTTTTTTCGTTAGCAACACAGTTGTCGCCGATGTGATCTTTTTTAAATGTTTATTAACCAATCAAATTTGACTATTTATTTTATAACTCAAATTCTTCATTTCAACCAGTGAAATGTTCATCCATTATATCATGATATTATATTCTAAGGTTTTTAATTACTTAGACTTCCTATATTATTTTCATTCAATAATATTTCTTAGTATTGTTAAAATGACATTTCCTAACCTCTAAGTATGTATGTCAAATGAATATTCATAATGTTTTAATAGATGACAGCTGTTACCTTTTAATATGTATGCAAAATGAAAATTCGTTTTCTTTATAAGTCATGTTCTCTGAAATTCACATTATTTTATATTTTCCTGCTCTGTTATGTCTAAACATCTACACTATCTCATTTTAATGTCTTAATCAACAAATATTACGAGATTAGCTTGACTTTACAGAATAAAGCATTTAGTTTCTTATTATGAACAAATTTTGATACTTGATCTCTTTGATAAAAGTTTCGTTAGGTAATTTATTTCATATAAATTGTTTATCACACCTATTCGCAATTATCCCTACATTATACAGTCTGTCCTTTCTGTATGTCTTCTCTATCGAATAGTGGATCGTACAGATTGTCTCCATTCAAATGTTTAAAAAAAATTTTTTACTTAAAAAAATTCTTTTAGATTACAATACATAATCTTAATTCTTCATTATTTGATATACAGGGTGTAGCATTATTTTTTCACAATAATATATATATATATATATTATAGTTGATATGTTATATTTTAATATTTATACTTATATGATTTACCTTTATTTACCCGTTTTTACCTTCGGCTAGCCCTATATGATTATATGAAATTTTTTTTAATTGTATGTATTGTTTAAATTTTATATTGCAGTCGGAAGCATGAGACTTCTCTCTTTGAGTCCTGGACACCTATTAGAAAAAATTTTAACATATATGAACATTTACTTATTATGATTTCGTGATAGGTCTATTCCTGAATAAATTATATATCTTTATTTCAATCATCTCACCATATGATAATCGAATGAATGATTTAAACAATGTTCATGAAAAGTGTTATGGACATTGACTGGAATAAGAAAAATACCAACACTTAAATAAAAATATTTTAATAAATTGTTAATGAAATCTTCAAAATTTTACACACACAAATATTCCTGAACCTCCTCTGTATTCTTTAATGGTCATGCGCACTAAACGCTTATAGTAGCTGCTTCGGCGCAACGGAGCAACTCTTCCGGTTCAACGTTTCTCGTCGTCACAAAATTATAGTACACAGGTAACATGGAGGATGCAAACGTTTAACAGTTCAATGTGCATCAATTTAGTGCATTTAGAATAATATGGTTGAAAACTTATATTAAACAGTTACATATATAATTCAAGTTGTGAATTAAGTGTGTGTTTGATAGTTATAAGAATAGGTCAGCATGCAAAGCGGAAATTAAGATTGGAAAAGCATTTATGAGTGGTGTGAACTTTGATTATTTTACAAACGAAAAACTTTCAACAAGTAAGTACATATTTAATATCTAAAATTATTGTTGCAGAAAATTAGAGTTCTTTCATTATCCATGGATAAAATTTGGTATTGATTATTTTAAAGTTTCTTTGGCCAATTTTAGATTATTCAAATTTAAATGTTCAAATTAATTTCAAAAGTTCACTTTTTCTTTGTTTGTTTGGAATTCCAAATTAAAAAAACTCAAATAACACAGACCTTATATTCCATTCTCGGCGTGGTGGACCTGCAACATCTCGTCTCTTTTCTTAGGTATTCCTTACCCAAGAAATACTCGTTCGGCACGTTTCACTTTTTCACAGGGTTTAATCTACATTAATATTGTGAAATTTTTTATTGATTTAGATTTAAAATTATTACTTTTACTTTAAAGTTTTTACAAAAATCTTCTCAGAGAATTACATCCCAGTTCATCATTCCCCAACTAACTCTCGACTCTCTTTTATTTTCAAAATCAACAACATTTTTACAATCTCTAAAACACAGCCTCCTAATTTGTTATTTTATTCAACAATTGTCAATGATAATGTTTTTTTTATGGAAATACTGAATTCTTCAATTAAAATAGTCTTGGAGAGTGAAATCACTTGTATAAATGGTTTAATAATATCTTATAGAATATATAAATAATCTTTTACATGTATTACAATGGTTTCAATCCTTGTAATTCCTTTTTTTTTTTAGTAAATTTGTTTACAATTAATATACAATTTCTACAATCTAAATTTATGATTTATATATATGGAACTGTTTATTTTTTAATTCTTTAATTAGCATTAATTTCGCTTTATATAAACTCTAACTTAATTTCAAATTTACATTCTCTGTTTTATATTAACTTCCAACTCATTGAATTTAGGTTGGCAATATTATAACTAGATTCAATCACTTCCTTCATTGATTTCAATTTGATTACTAGATTTCTATGACATACAATATGGCTCTTATTCCGAATGTCATATTTCATACAGTTTTATTTTTATAAATTACTTTTTTCAAATTGCAACTTTTTATTGTATTTGCATATCGTTAATAAATTAGTGATTTGATTATTAACTCTTATTATTTTAGGTTTTGAACAAATTAACATCCTTTTCCCGATTCAAGTGTGGACATAGCAGCGTTCAGATTGATTTTAATGAAAATTGTTGACATTGACTTGACCTTAGGATTTATTTGTGAAGGTAACATTTTCTTAAGAATTAATTTCTATATTATCATTACCATTCTATTCCTTATCCTTAATCCATTTCTTAAATTGATGTACTCAATATTTTATAATACATTTGCTTAAGTCATTCATTCGTTTTATGTTAAATTTTGTTCTTAATTAGGTAGTGTCTAATGATACACCATACGTATATACAAAAAAAATTCCTTTTTTAATTCAATCTAATATATGAATATTTATCTATACTAGAGGACTGGCTTAATATATATATATATATATATATATTAAACTGAAAATTATCTATCAAGATAAATTAAAACAGAGATATCACTAAGTTAATGTGAATCTTAGTAATAGATGACAATAAATCCAATAAATTGCATAATAGTCCATAAGACAACAATTTAAATATGAGTATAAATATGTGAAGAAACACTTACAAACAAGATACAACTAATATTGCATATAAAAAAAAATTGCTATTTAAGTTTGCAATTATTTTTTCTTCAAATTATATTTCATGACAGAAAACACAGACGTAACACATAAATTACGTAAACATTAATTTGGTACATAACAATGATTATCACGGTATAATATTACATGAATTTCAAAATAAAATTCCATAATTGTAATTTTATATATTATAGACACTTTTCAGAAACCCTGTATGTTATGTAAATTATTGATTATTTTGGTATAAACTTCAAGGTCAAAATGTCATCGTAAAATGACGTTCGGTTAATAGTTCGAACGGTGTAATTTCGGAGTGACATTAGGAATGCATAAGAACAAAGTGAACTTATCTACAATAACATAGAAAACAGATATTTGGATTTGAAAACAATGATGTTTATTTATAAACAATTGAAAAATAAAACAAAAATTAAAAACAACTAAAAGTTGTTGATTGAGAGCTTGAGGAGACGCGGTGTAGATTCAATAATGTGAGGACGCATTAAAATTTCTCTCCTCTAAATTTTTATAAATCTCAAACATTTTGATATATTTTAAGTTTAAAGAATTAATCATAGTATTTAAAAACAATGATGCTATAAAATAACAGAAACTTTCTATCGAATACATAATAAAAAGTGAAAAAATTAGTGAAACGCCGAGAATTGGTAAGATGAACAATTTACCTTCATTAATCTGCTTTTCTTTTGCTCATTCACGTATCTTCTGTGAATAAATTGTTGCTCCTGGCGAAATAAATCACGTCACATCATTTTAATATCAAGATTTCGCATATATGATCATAGGCGATCGTATTTCTTCCAAATGTTTCATCCCAAAGACAAGAAGATGCCAAGCATAGACTTTTCTTTTCGTGTGTAACATATTTGTCCTATAAAACATCGTTCATAATTTTCATTTGTTAGGTTATATTGTGTAAAAATTTATTCGTTGGTAAAATTATTAGATATAGATATTCAATCTCCACTAGATCGGGATAGAACATTGAACTTACATTAAAGGAAATAATAAAGGAAATAATACTCACCAAATCATTACGATAAATCATCAGTTTGCCTCACAAACACACTTGGTTTTCATTCTTTATTTAATAACTGAATTATCATTACCATAGAATAACTCAACGTCACGTCAACATTAACAAATTATTAGAGTAGAGATTGAATGGTTTGTGGAAGCTTTCAAAAACATATAGAGATAAGTTATAGGAAGCGAAATTTATTTGATATGTTTCATATTTAATAGTATTCATAAAAAATAAAAAAAAACGTACTTACGCAAAGGTTTAATTAATATGATTATACAATTATGATTCAGAAAATGTTCATTATTCAAACAACTATTCACAATTAAAATCTATTTATCTATGTTTTCTTCCTTTCTTTTCTTTGATATCTTACCTTTCAGTTTCTTGTTACTACCGATCGCCAAGTGCCGAATCTAATCCCTGAGGTATAGTATCATAAAGTTACATAACTCATAATTTTGTTACTAAATAAAATTTTGAATTGGAAATTAGCGGTTAGCTAAACCAATTCTGGCGCCCACAATCATTAAAAAAAAATATATTTAAAGTCAAATCAATTATAAATAAATACTCATAAATATAAGATCCATAATAAAGTAGCATCCCAATATAGGATCATTAATAAATAAGTAAATGTTATTACTCCAATATTTAAATACACGATAAAAATGGCGCCCAACGTGGGGCGATTGTTGAACAATTGAAATAACGCTAGTAACAGGAGCAGGTTATTATTTTTGAGATATCTGAGGGAATTTTTTTTTAAAAACAATGACAGACAAAACAATAAACGTTGACGAACTGACGGTAGAAGACTTAAAAGAACTTTTAAAAACTAGGAACATGGACGTGAAAGGAAATAAGCAGACACTGAAAGAACGTTTGACAGCGACCCTTCAAGCTGAAGAAGCAGCAGGATTGGAAGAAGGAGATGGCATAGTGAAAGAAGTTCACCACTACGTAAAACCGACACCAAATGAAAATCAACAACTACTAGACATGATGAAAATAATGATGGCAGATATCAAAAGCGCAAAGGAAGACATCAAAAGGACCAAAGAAGAAATAAAAGAGGACATTAAAAAAACACAGGAAAGCACAAAAGATGAAATAAAAAGTACAAAGGAAGAAATCAATAAAAAACTGGATCAACAAGAAGAAAAATTTGCAGGACATATGGTGGAAATGAAAAAACAGTTTGAAGATCATAAGAAAGAACAAGAAGAGAAAATGGATAAGTTATATGGACATCTAATACAAGAAGGCAATATTAGGAAACAAGAAATTGAAGAGATGGGAAATAAACTGCGAGAAGAAGGAAAGGAACAGATAGGCAGAGTGGAGAAAAATATAATGAAAACCCACGCCAGAATAAACGATGTTGAACAAGGCATTCAATTAAATTTGTCGATTGCGGAGGAGATGAACCTAAAAACGCGAAAAGAACTTATATGGGAAATGGATTCAAAACTAAAACAAATCAAGGAAGATGGAAACTTACGAGACTTTACAAAATTGGAAAAGGAAATCAAAGAGGATTTCAAGAAGAAGATGATGGAGTTAGAAAAAGAATTTGGAAATATAAAAAACAAAACGAATACAAACAGTAGCACTCAAGGGGTAAATTATATCTACAATCATGGGGAAAGTAACCTCAGATTTGACGGGGATACCAGGAAAATGCATCCGAAAATTTTCCTGAGATATCTTAAAAATAAAGTAAAAGGTATCAGAGAGATAAAGGATCTTAAGGAAATAATAAGATCTCATCTACATGGTCAGACATTACTTTGGTTCACATGTAATGATGTGAACATTAATAACTTCACTGATTTTGAAAATAATTTCCTAAAACAATATTGGGGGGAAACTGAACAAAATTGTGTTAGGGAAAAGTTGTACTTTGGTAAGTTCGATACCAGAAGGAACAGCAATATGAGTAGTTATGCTCTATCATTATATTCACAGGCACAGTATTTAGAGCCAACTATTTCCGAGCAAGAAATAATAATATTCTTGTCTCGACACTTTAACGATAACGTAACGCAAGGCATAGCCATACAAAACATAACAAATTTCCAATCATTATTAGATTACCTAAATAGAGTACAGAGAACAGTTCATCATAACAATAATAGACGTGACAACGACGACTATAGAAATAACAATTACAGACATAATAATTATAACAATCAATATCATGACACAAACAATACTAACAACAACAGGAGATTTGACAGAAATAATGATAGGACAAATAACAACAATAACAGGTACACCAATTATCCAGATAGGAAACAACAACAAAACAATTATAATAGGAGAGAGAGAAGAAACTCTGATGGAGATATGAGAAGGACGAACAACATAAGACGTGACACAAGAACTGACAGAACGAACAGTTTAGAAAGGAATACAACTAATAGTGACACAAACTTTAATCAAACTAATTTAAGTAACAATAATCATAGTAATAATAATGTTGTAGTTCCCGTGTCATCCTCTGGTGCGGAACAACAGTTTTTCCACTAGAGGGTGAATATGGTAGGTTGAGTTGGTGCAGCTATGTTCACCCACGCGAATTTCTAAAGGTACAGGACCAGCTAGAACAAAACAATGAAACTTTAATTTATATATATGGAACGATAGAAGGCATTAGTATAAAAATATTGATCGATACCGGGTCAGAGATATCATTAATAAATAACAAATTCGTAAATCAATTAAATACATCAAAGAAAAATTTTGTCAAGGTACCAAAAGTAAGCTTAATAGGAATAAATCAAAAGAAATTAACTATTTCAAGTACTTCGATAACCGTCGCATTAAAATTCAAGGAATGGGAATCTATGGTACAACTGCTAGTAGTGGAAGATATGGAATGTGAACTATTGCTAGGATCGGATATTTTGTATGAAAACAAAGCAATTATTAATTATGAAGGAATGTACATAATCTTTAATAAAGAAAAAGTGGATTTTAGTTATGAAGAGAAAAATAATAATTCAAAAAGGGATGAAGAGTTAATAGAAGAAGTAGATAAATGTATTAATTATAATAAGAAAATCGAAGATGATATGGAACAGAGATATGATTATAGGCAGGAAGGAAAAATGAATGGAGATATGATGTTGGATGGCAATGGAGAAATAAATTTGAATAATAATAATATGCCGGAATGGAATTTGGATATAGATGGAAAAATAGAGTGGAAAAATGAAGTAATGGAGATGTTGAGAGAACATGGAAGTTTGATTAATGAAGAATCTCGAATTGCAAGAAATTATGTACACAAGATTGAAATGAAAAAGGATCAACAATTTCAACAAAGAAGCTATCCGATACCCTACAAATATCAAGAAGATGTGAAGAAATCTATAAATAAATTATTAGAAGATAAAATAATAGAACATAGTACCACCCCGTATATCAATCCAGTAGTAATAGTGAAGAAGAAAGACGGAGATATAAGAATATGCCTTGATGCACGAAATTTAAATAAATGTACAATGCCCGAGTATGAATCACCTTTAACTATCGAATCGATACTAGGAAAGATAAGTAAAGTAAAAGTTTTTTCCAAGCTAGACTTGAAACACAGCTTCTGGCTGATACCACTACATCCGGAAAGCAGGAAGTTTGTAGGTTTCAAAATTAATGGGGAAGTATATCAATTCCGAGTAACGCCATTTGGTATACAGAGCGCTACAGCAGCACTATTAAAAGCACTAAACAAAATTTTAAATAAATATGACCAATTTACGATACACTATGTGGATGATATACTTGTTTTTTCAAATAGTGTAGAAGAACATTTACAACACCTACGGACAATTATAACAGAACTTGACGAAAACGGACTGAAACTGAACATACATAAATGCCAATTTTTGAAGAGAGAAGTGATATATTTAGGCTACAAGATCACAGAGACAGGAATCGAGATGGATCCAGAGAGAGTAAGAACCATTAGAGAGTATAAAAGACCGAAAAATCTGAAGACACTTCGGGGGTTTCTTGGTATGCTTAACTATTTTAAACGAATGTTGGAAAATTTAACTGATCTGGAACTACCTTTAATGGAGCTACTGAGAAAGGGAGTAAAATGGAATTGGACCAGTAAACAAGAAGACGCCTTCAATAAGATCAAGGAACAGTTCATTAGAAACATAAAATTATACCATCCGAACTATGAGAAGATTTTCATTATAAGGACAGATGCATCCAGAAACAGACTAGCTGGAGTTTTAATGCAGGAATATGATGACATGTATGTACCCGTATCATTTGTCTCTAGAATAACGAAAAGAGCAGAGAAGAATTATGGAGTAAGCGAATTGGAGCTTGCTAGCAGCATATTCTGTGTGAATAAACTCAGATACTTCTTACTGGGAGGAAAATTTATAATTGAAACCGATAATCAGGCTTTGTTGACAATATTGACCAACAAGATGAATAATGCCAGAATCCATCGATGGGCATTACTTCTACAGGAATATGACTTCGAGATAAAATATATTCCAGGAATTCAAAATGTAGTACCAGACTCGATCAGTAGAATGGACGGAGAGAAAAGAAGAGATACGAACGAAGCTAGAGTGGGAATTAACATCATGAAGCGGAACAGTGGCATGTTTTCTTTGGAACAAATAAAACAGGAACAACTATTACTAGAAGAGAAATACAAAAGAAGATGCTCTGAAAAGGATGGAATATTGTATAAATTGATGAATGACAAGGAATTGTATGTAATATCTGAAAATTTAACAAAATTAATTGTAAGAAAAATACATTTAGATTTTAATCATTTAGGAATTAGGAAGACTCATATGATATTTCGAGAAAATTATATATCAAAAAACGATATCACGATCATAAAGGATTTCATTAAACAGTGTGAACTATGTCAACTATCAAAGGAAAAGAACATACATCATGAAAACGTACCGAAATCCATCATAGCAGAAAATCCATTAGATATAGTAGCAATAGACTTCATCTCAAACCTTATACCAAGTTATAATGGTAACAAACACATTTTGGTAATCGTAGACATTTTTTCTAAGTTTATTAGTACCTATCCTTGTAGTAAAACAAATGAAAACTCCATTAAAGCATCGCTAGGAAACTATTTCAAGAAATATGGAAAGCCAAAGAAGTGCATAATGGACAATGCTACATACTTCCGGAACAAAAGGATAGTAAAATGTTTGAGAGATCTGGAAATCCAACAGGTCTTCACAAGTATCAGACATCCCAATAGCAACCCTGCAGAGCGAGGAATTAAGGAGGTGATAAAGCATCTGAGGATACTTACATATTACGAAAACCGTATGTGGGAAGAACGTCTAAAGGAGACCACAGACTTTATAAACAACATACCTAATATCGTTACGGAAATAGCACCCATTACTTTATTTACAGGAACAGAACCAGATAGACCATGGATTAGTGAAGTCAACTATAGTAAACTCATTAGAATAGCAAGAGAAAGACAAGCAAGACAAGCTGACAAATATATTAAAAGAAAACTAGCTAAACTTAGAAATAGGAAAACATTTAAAAAAGGTGACTTGGTAATAATAAAAGCATTAAGAGTACCTAATCATAAAAAAGGAATATGTTCTAAGCTACAGTTACCTTACGAAGGTCCTTATTTAGTCGAAACCAGTCATGGAATAAATAGCTATAAATTGATACATCCTGACACTCATCGAGAACGTGGAATTTTCCATATCAACCAGCTGCATCAATTTAACACTAACCAATCATCAATTTGACACCATCAGTTGTAACTAAAAAATTGAGAAACATTGGAATTAGAGATATTATTTAGTTAATCAAGTATAAAATAGTTTATTTAGTCAATCTTAATTGAGAATTAATATTAGTGGAATTAAGATTCATTAGTAGGTTAAGTATAAGTTAATTATGAGAATCTAGAAGATTTCTTTAGTATTGAGAGAGATTTGAATGGGGAATTAATTAAATAAGTAGTACATGATTATGAAATCATATATAAAAAAATCAAGGTAAACTTCTATAGAATATTCTTGTCAAACCAAGAATAATTCTATAGAATTTTAGGGAATGTTAAACTGAAAATTATCTATCAAGATAAATTAAAACAGAGATATCACTAAGTTAATGTGAATCTTAGTAATAGATGACAATAAATCCAATAAATTGCATAATAGTCCATAAGACAACAATTTAAATATGAGTATAAATATGTGAAGAAACACTTACAAACAAGATACAACTAATATTGCATATAAAAAAAAATTGCTATTTAAGTTTGCAATTATTTTTTCTTCAAATTATATTTCATGACAGAAAACACAGACGTAACAAATAAATTACGTAAACATTAATTTGGTACATAACAATGATTATCAGGGTATAATATTACATGAATTTCAAAATAAAATTCCATAATTGTAATTTTATATATTATAGACACTTTTCAGAAACCCTGTATGTTATGTAAATTATTGATTATTTTGGTATAAACTTCAAGGTCAAAATGTCATCGTAAAATGACGTTCGGTTAATAGTTCGAACGGTGTAATTTCGGAGTGACATTAGGAATGCATAAGAACAAAGTGAACTTATCTACAATAACATAGAAAACAGATATTTGGATTTGAAAACAATGATGTTTATTTATAAACAATTGAAAAATAAAACAAAAATTAAAAACAACTAAAAGTTGTTGATTGAGAGCTTGAGGAGACGCGGTGTAGATTCAATAATGTGAGGACGCATTAAAATTTCTCTCCTCTAAATTTTTATAAATCTCAAACATTTTGATATATTTTAAGTTTAAAGAATCAATCATAGTATTTAAAAACAATGATGCTATAAAATAACAGAAACTTTCTATCGAATACATAATAAAAAGTGAAAAAATTAGTGAAACGCCGAGAATTGGTAAGATGAACAATTTACCTTTATTAATCTGCTTTTCGTTTGCTCATTCACGTATCTTCTGTGAATAAATTGTTGCTCCTGGCGAAATAAATCACGTCACATCATTTTAATATCAAGATTTCGCATATATGATCATATGCGATCGTATTTCTTCCAAATGTTTCATCCCAAAGACAAGAAGATGCCAAGCATAGACTTTTCTTTTCGTGTGTAACATATTTGTCCTATAAAACATCGTTCATAATTTTCATTTGTTAGGTTATATTGTGTAAAAATTTATTCGTTGGTAAAATTATTAGATATAGATATTCAATCTCCACTAGATCGGGATAGAACATTGAACTTACATTAAAGGAAATAATAAAGGAAATAATACTCACCAAATCATTACGATAAATCATCAGTTTGCCTCACAAACACACTTGGTTTTCATTCTTTATTTAATAACTGAATTATCATTACCATAGAATAACTCAACGTCACGTCAACATTAACAAATTATTAGAGTAGAGATTGAATGGTTTGTGGAAGCTTTCAAAAACATATAGAGATAAGTTATAGGAAGCGAAATTTATTTGATATGTTTCATATTTAATAGTATTCATAAAAAATAAAAAAAAAACGTACTTACGCAAAGGTTTAATTAATATGATTATACAATTATGATTCAGAAAATGTTCATTATTCAAACAACTATTCACAATTAAAATCTATTTATCTATGTTTTCTTCCTTTCTTTTCTTTGATATCTTACCTTTCAGTTTCTTGTTACTACCGATCGCCAAGTGCCGAATCTCATCCCTGAGGTATAGTATCATAAAGTTACATTACTCATAATTTTGTTACTAAATAAAATTTTGAATTGGAAATTAGCGGTTAGCTAAACCAATTCTGGCGCCCACAATCATTAAAAAAAAATATATTTAAAGTCAAATCAATTATAAATAAATACTCATAAATATAAGATCGATAATAAAGTAGCATCCCAATATAGGATCATTAATAAATAAGTAAATGTTATTACTCCAATATTTAAATACACGATAATATATATATATATATATATATATATATATATATATATATATATATATATATATATATTAAATCAGAAAATCAAAACAGATGATTATTCTGTGGTAATTATCCACCGTACTATTTATATAAGCAAAAGGTGATGATTGTCAGGTATGCGGTCAGTATAAGAAATAAAACTCTATATTCTCATTCTCAATATTTCGCTATTGTTCAATAGCATCATCAGGAGACAAGATGTTAAGAGTCAGTAAGAGTTGATGTACACCACATTAAGGTACTAACTAGACTGTCTAGTATATATATATATATATATATATATATATATATATATATATATATATATATATATATATATATTATAGTTTATTTTTATATGGGAATTTAATTTAATTTGCCCGGTATGTTGTGGATTTAATATGTATGATAAACAGTTTATTTAACCAACATGAAAACTTCTCATCTCAGGGTAGAGTTCAAGTATTTTAAATAAAATGATTTTATAATTTTATATATGTTTGCGCCAAAGTTAATAAATGCTTTATATTTTTAAAAATAAATTTGTTAATCAGAATATGTTACTTTTTTAATGATTTCAAATTAAATACGGTCCTGTCCTACTTAAAAAATATCTGCATAGTTCAATCGATTTCATTCAGAGCTTCTTCCTGTGGTAAGTAGATGGTGCACAAATCACCAGATGAAATGATTAACTCAAGTAATTTAAAAAAACGTTCTTCAAAAGGAAAAACAATATTTAATTTAATGAAAATAAATACACTACACTTTTACAAGTGTTTTTTTTAAGAAAATCAACTATCTAAAAGGATGACTCTTTCATACAAATCACACGCACTCTGGTGAGATATTATTATAATATTAAAATACAGTTATATAATTTCATAAACATTTGACTTTCAGAAAACGGCGAAATACACTCTTAACAGCGTCTATGCATCACAAAATTTTAGTTTTTTTTTACAAATTAGTAAGTACGCTTGACCTCTTAATACATTAATAAACTAACTTGTACTACCTTATTTACTTCACGATTTCTGTTTGTTCCAGATTCTCTTCCTGGAAAACCTCCCTGTTGGCATTCTGCTTCTACCAAAACAGGAATCGATGCTGTATTTCTTTCAAAGTCCAAACAGCTCACACAAATTCCACTATTCAATGTTCTTCGAAAACTATTTTGGCTATTTTACTTCCACCAGACACAAGACACCATTTTATAAAATAAAATTCATGATTAGTGTTTTACAACATTCAACAATTCCTTTTTTTATTATTTATATAAACTAAACTACTTACACTGATATATCTCTTGTAAGTATAATGTATTTGTTTTAAATTCTATATTCAAATTTTGTCTTCCAAATGATTTCAATTGATTTACTTTACCCAAAAAATTTTGCTGCTCCAAAAATCTCTTCCCAAAAAGAAAACCCCCTAGTCAATAGCCCCCATAATCAACAACTTTCTCACATTCTGATTTTTTTTTCGTTAGCAACACAGTTGTCGCCGATGTGATCTTTTTTAAATGTTTATTAACCAATCAAATTTGACTATTTATTTTATAACTCAAATTCTTCATTTCAACTAGTGAAATGTTCATCCATTATATCATGATATTATATTCTAAGGTTTTTAATTGCTTAGACTTCCTATATTATTTTCATTCAATAATATTTCTTAGTATTGTTAAAATGACATTTCCTAACCTCTAAGTATGTATGTCAAATGAATATTCATAATGTTTTAATAGATGACAGCTGTTACCTTTAAATATGTATGCAAAATGAAAATTCGTTTTCTTTATAAGTCATGTTCTCTGAAATTCACATTATTTTATATTTTCCTGCTCTGTTATGTCTAAACATCTACACTATCTCATTTTAATGTCTTAATCAACAAATATTACGAGATTAGCTTGACTTTACAGAATAAAGCATTATTAGTTTCTTATTATGAACAAATTTTGATACTTGATCTCTTTGATAAAAGTTTCGTTAGGTAATTTATTTCATATAAATTGTTTATCACACCTATTCGCAATTATCCCTACATTATACAGTCTGTCCTTTCTGTATGTCTTCTCTATCGAATAGTGGATCGTACAGATTTTCTCCATTCAAATGTTTAAAAAAAAATTTTTGACTTAAAAAAAATTCTTTATATATATATATATATGTATATATATATGTATATATATATATATATATATATATATATATATATATATATATATATGTATATATATATATATGTATATATTGAACTAATCCTCTAGTTTTGTAAATATAATGAAATAAACAAACATAATAAACAAGTCTTATTGTAACGTAAGAAGTGTCAGTAGACACAACCATTAGAATAAACTCAATAAAAAGTCAAAGATTAAAATATAAAAAGATTGAAATATGTATAGATTGGATAATATATTGATGTGAAATTTTGAAAAGGATGAAGAATAGAAATTACAACACTATATTAGCTAATTAAAGAGTAAATATTACCTGTACCAGTAATTCTGATTGGTTGTCAAAGTCATGGAATTCGGAATTGCACTGAACACAGCCATAACAATTTCGGCAGGATGAAATGTCACACAATAGCTTGAAACCTAAAGTAAGAGAAAAGAATAATTAGTCTAACGATAATTTAACATTATTTACATATTATTTTTGTAGTAGCATAAATTTAGAATACCATGTATTCATTCATTCATTGAAAAGGGTTGAAACTAGATGGGAAAGATAGTTGGAACACAGCCCCAAACATATTGAGGAAATGAATATTTATAGGAAGTAAAGTCATGCTAGGGAATTTTTCAATACCAACCTAAATCATTGTTTATAGATTATAGATATAAAATTTAATTACAAAAACAAAAATAATAAGGAGTATATGTATAATAAATATCAAACGAGACGCAAAATTAAATTAGAATCAATTACATATAGGTTAATTAATAATATAGGTTGTAATATTTGTAAAAATAAACATTTTGTAAATTAGCTAAACAAGGTAAATATAAGAAAATGGACTATTGTAAGAGGAAAGAAGTACTTAATTAAAATTCCTTAATACGATAGAGATTTAAATGAATCAGTGTCAATACCCTCCAGGACAATAAATTTATGTTTTTTCAAAATAGTCACTAAAAGACTGGAGAATAACAATTTCTGTGATAAAAAAACAAATAAGAGTGCTATGGACTAGTGAAGCCGGGATAGTTGTTGATTTTGAAAAACAAATGAGTGGATTTAGAATGGTGATGAGGGATGCGTCTCTGTAAGATTGCTCTCTACAAAAATTTTCTTTAAAAAACAGTTAAAAGTTAAAATTATATAAACATTTTATGACAAACTAATCATAAGTGTATCAGATCCTGTGTAAGTGCTAAAGAGTGCCGTAGGAGCATATCTCTAAGGAGATATCGGCAAGTTTGGAAGATGTAAGTGCAGCCGGCAGTAATAGCAAGAAAGAGAAGGTCTGTGTATTTTGATTAAATCTATTTGGAATTCCAATAAACATTTTAAAGTGTACACTCAAAATTCAATAGAACATTCAATTGATATATATCATATAAAAAGGCCAAAGAACAGTAACATATAATGCATTATAAAATTCATCTATAGAGAATTATAATTTTAAGATAATATTGAAACTCACCTGTTGTAAATTTATCCTCGTAAAATATCACGTACATCATGCGTGCTCAATTCTATTTCATTACTTATTTTCAGCTTTTGCATGCATAACTTTCATCTATCACTTTCTTGTTTTTTAAATACACGTACACATATAGTTTATAAAGTATTACTTATATGTAATTGATTATAAAAACATTTAATAATTATAACCAACAATTTTCATCACAGACACGCTAACAGTGTGTTGAATATAAACGTTGTGTATGGAAGGAAACTTCTTTCTTACATGTATACTGTAGCAGCGCATGCGTTTGGAGATATAGCGCCGACGCAGAAATTATATCATTTTGTTTCCAAGAATGTATGTATGATATAGGGTGGCACAATTCCTTAAGAATAAATGTGCAAAATAAATTAACAGTTACAAAATAATTTATTATGTTCTAATCAGATATAAAATTGAAATTCATTTATTAAACATATTTACATTAATGTGTTGGTTTTCTTTTATTCTTACATCTATGGTTAAAGTATCAATATCACTATTATCATATTTCAATCGTTTTATTTAATAGATATTATTTCTTTCAGAGGTTGTAATTAAAAGGTAAGATTATGTATATGTATTTCTTCAATCTTTGATTATCATATCCAGAACCCAACGTGAGGCTAATAAAATATCCAATTTATAAATTATCAATTATAAATTGTCGGCCCAACGTGAGGCTATTAAAATAGCCAATTTATAAATATTCAATTATAATATATATATATATATATATATATATATATATATATATATTGAACTAGTCTACTAGTTCTAGAAACAATTGTATATAAATAAACATAAAAAAAGGTATCTATTATTCAGGAAGGTGTATCAGTAGACACAACCATTTTATAAAAGTTACTGTCAATTCAGATATGAAATCAATAGAAAGAAGGAAATATGCATGAATATAATAACAGATATCAATATGATTGATTAATAAAAGAACTATGAATAGAAATTCTAAACACAACATTATTTAAATAAGTATTAAAAGTTACCTGCACAACAAGTTCCAGATTTGCACTAATGTCAATCAGTTCCATATTGATCTGAACACAGCCATATGAATTTCAGCAGAAATAAAATTCCATTTAAACGTCAAACCTGAAATAATATCAATTAATATCTATTTCAATAATTATTTAGCAACATTTGCAGGTGTTTATAATGAGAATTAACAATTTTAAAGAAAGGGATGAAAGCTTCATGAGAAATGATATATGGAACACAGCCCAAACATAGTTTAAAACAATGGATTATAAACAGGAAGTAATGAAATCTAGTAATTTCATTACCAACTTAAATTTATGGGTTATTTATTTTATATTGGACAATAACAATAAAATCAATAATAAGGAATAGTTTATGTAAGACCAATACATTAAAAATTTAAGAATTAAAAATTAAACAATTACATCTATATTAATTAATAATTGAGGTTATAGATTTTGTAAAAATAAATATAAATAAATGAACCGTAAAAACGGGATAATGACTAAAATAGCTAATGTATTCTGCAAAAAAGACTTTATATGAAATCCTGAATACTTAGTGAACAGTAGTGTATAAATGTGTTAATCCTCCAGGACTTTAAAATCAAACAATTACAGTTTTTCCAATAAAAGACATAGAAAGTGACAATTTGTAACAATAAAACAAGGAAAAGCAAGCTTTGGATTTAGGAAGCAGAAAGGTTTGTTGATTTAAAAAACAATGGAAGGGTTTTTTGGGGTGATGAAGAAGCGAGGTGTGTGATAAATTCCCTGAGATTAAATTTGTTAATATTTCCCGAAAAAGTTAAAAAAATTCCTCAAAATAGTGATTGAAACACTTAAATAAGTTTGGTGAACTCGTGTAGAGAAGAACAAGCCGTTCTGAAGGTGTATCTCTTAGTTAGAGATCTGCAAGAAAGTCGTAGACGCATCCTGGGACTATGTAATAAGGTCTGTGAATTTTAATTAAAACTTTTGGGAATTCCATTTAAACGAACAGTGAACTATTGTATATTCAAAAAACGTTTTGATAATGAAATTTTGAAAGAAAGGGCCTAGAAACAATTTATTACTATGCATAGTACTTTACCTCCATGGAAATGCATGCAATATAGTTCATAAGAATATTTGTACTTACTTGTTAAATAATAATCGATTTTCAATGTTCACATGTTTCATAAACTTTCACATAAATTTCAATTTTTCTTATCTTTCATGCATGCTTAACTGTTCTGACTAATTACTATTTGCTTTACACTTCACACACATTATTTAAAAGAGTTCTTATATATGTAATTGTTTCGTTTAAATTTATATAACGCATTAAAACTTTATCACAACTGTATACACGCTGAAGGGTGTTTACCGTTTATACTACATCGACAATGAATTGCATTTTCTGTTCCTAATAAGGTATATCAGCGCATGCGTTACTTATGCGCAAGTGCAGAAGAGAGAATAATAAATGTGTATTCAGCATTGCATAGTATGTAGAGATATTCAATAATTTTATATTTTTAAAAGAATACAAAGTTTCTCATAATTACAATTTATTAAATTAATTTTTCAATAAAGTGTTGGTGTTTTTATTCCTTTCATGTTTTCCATACAATTATTTGAATCAACATATTTCCATCTTTCTATAAGAAATTATATTCTGAACTATCATTTTTAAAATACTTAAATAAACAGATATAAATCTAATTATATTTATACCGTGTGCGCCAAGAATCCAAAGAGAGGAGTTATTCATGCTTCCGACTTATAAATAAAAAATAAAAAATTAAAATTACATCAATATAAAAGATAAATTATGAGCTAGCCGATATAAAGTTTCATACATCATTCATATAAAATTAAATTACATATATAAAATAAAATTCAGGATATAAATTATAAATTTGGCACTCAAAACGTGGGGCTTTTATCACAAATCTAATTATAAATCGAAACGTGGGCTATTAAATATCCAATTTAATAAATTAATTATAATATATATATATATATATATATATATATATATATAAAATACGTGCATATGTACAAATGGTCAATTAAGTTTAAGTTGTTAGGTTAAATATGATATTAGGAATTGATTTTGAATGTTTACATAGCTTTTTAGATATTATCGATCCCCACTGATTTACTATTTCATTAATATTTATAAATAAATAATTGCTTACCAATTCATTATATAAAAAAACCAATAATATAATACACCATCAATTTTAAAACGTTACTTTTAAATTCCACTATCTTGAAATACTTTCAGAATACGTTGAACTTATCCTTAGTTGGGATTAGAGTTGGGATCGAACGGTGATATCACAGTTACATGGTATTATTAGCTATTTTTTAATTTATTTATAACGGAAACTTGTCAAAAATTTTGATTATGAGAATTATATTATACCACGAAGAGTTGATTTTAAACTTTAATTTCGTTGATTATAGAAGAGAAGAAATTAATAATTCTAAAGAATTTCTATTTAATTGATCAAATAATTGCATTCAACCTCATTGTCCTCAATCCTATTGGCTAACCGTTACTGTCGAACGCTTGTGCCGAACACACCCTGAGACCTTAAGTGACACGAATAAAACTATCGACATCACATTTAATTGAACCCGTATTGGATATAAAGTCATATTCTCTATAATAAGCGAAACATATGAGTTCTGGCGTCCATTAAAAAAAGAGGAAAATATAATAATAAACACAACAACAAATTAGACATAATTAAACAACTGTTCATTGAATTAAAATAATAATAATAGAAAACTAATATATTTCACATAGTAATATATTACTAAAATTATAAATTTCATAACAATTTCAGCGAACACAATATAGGGCATTAAAATTCACCATTCAATAATAAAAAAATTTAAAATATTCAACTTACAAGATAACTCTAAACTCATTTCATTTGGTGATACCAATATGTTCACTAAAATTTCTCCTTAAGAATGTCTAACACTATTTCGCTTTTGACAATAACATATATTGTAGTAGAATTGCCGTACGTTGTAGCGACAATTATTGTATAATGCAACTTTTCTCGATCCAGTGTAATATACGTCTTACATTAGATGCGTCAAAATTGTGCACACAGCTTTACAACGACACAATTGTACACACAGTTTAATTATCGTATGATATGTATTTCAATCTGACAGTTGTTGTCAAATGATTCCCGGCTATAATAAAAAATTTTAATTATATCAAAAGATGAATTTATTTATAATTAATTTTTATCACTCTTATCTCAGGGTGGGTTCAAATCGTTATTAAAATATTAGTAAATTTTTATAAGTTTAAAGTTTAAATATTAACTCTTATTCCTGATTATTTACACAATAGTCTTGTGTGACTGTTTGTTCTAGATGGTAAAGGCTTTTTAATTGCCTTATGACATTTACGATATTTAAATGAATTATCTGTCACCAATAATAATCCAAATGTCACTGCCAAAATTAAAATTTTTATTGAGTAAGATATTTTTAATTTCTATAAAAAATATGTTATAAACGAATACCACAGTAAGTTAGATTCAAAATGTATATTCAATTATTAAATCACAAAATTCAAAATTTGGTTTTCCCTAATTATATAGTTAATAACAAAATCGTATTTTCCTACAGAAATTAAAATTAAGAACAACCTATACACTAAAAACAACTAATCTCTAATTTCAAAATTTATAAATTTTTCAGCAAAAATTCAAAATCTCGAATCTTCACTTGACTCAGATAAATGTCAAATACCACGATCACAGTCCAAAATTTTTATTAAATAAGTTCTTCGAATTATTCAGTTTTCCATACGTATTAGGTATTTCGTTTGAATTCAAACTGATATTCCTTAAAACTTAGATGCATGTATTTTAATTGTGTTAAAAGGCCTGATATTTTCGATAAATAATAATAAAATGGAGCGGACTCACCGATACTAAGGAACAGGAAAAAACTCGTACTATTCTAAATATAATTTAGAATTCCGCAACTTTCACTTTTCTTCAAATACGATTAAATTTTCTTCAAAACACACACGTTTGGAATGGGTAGATTTATGATTATTAATTATACTATTTAACTTATTATACTATTTCCATAAAATGTTGGGACAAATCTCAAATACGATGTTGTCTCGTCGGGATCTCAAATTCAACTGCTGATTTTTTTCAAATAAATAACCACATTCTACTGTGTTTACAAACTTTCCTCTTGTTTCGAAACAAAACTAAACTTGTTATTTTCTCATAACAAAGCTTTGGAATACTTTTATTACTACTTCTTGTCTATCATGACTAATATTATTCTCTTAAAAATATTTTTCAATGGTGACAGGTAAATGTCATCGGAAATTAAATAATGTGCCAGATCTTATATATACCGGGTTTTTCAACCATACGGATTTAATAGTAAATACAGGGTTTGCCAAAAGTATTGCATAACAAATAATTAAATGAAATTATTTAAAATTTGAAATGAGAGAACTGTATTAATATATTCAAAATGAAGGTTTGTCAATGGGAAATTCTATATCACCAATTTTGGGAAACATTTTTGTGGACAGCTTAGAAAGAAAAAACTTTGACAGTTATGTTTCAAAAAATATCTTATTTTGGTACAGATATGTAGATGGCAGACTACAACAGAAATGGTACGATAATCTGAAAAAATTCGCTGGGCTGAACTGGTACCAGAGAGCAGAAAATAGAAGTGTATGGTCAAACATGAGAGAGACCTTTATCCAATGGTTAGAAGATGACTGAAAAATAAAAAAGAAAAGAATGTAGATGACGTATTAGCTTGTTTTATAGGTAGTGAACGACAATTAGATATATTTTTCAAACCATATTAATAAGTTACACCCAAAAATTAAATTTACATTACAGAAAACCAACATACACTGATATGACTATTACATATAATTCCAATTATCCCATACCACATAAATTATCAGCATATAATTCAATGATACTTAGAGCATTTTCAGTTTCTATCAACAAATGTAATTTTGATATAGAAATTAATATAATTAAACAAATAGCAACATCCAACGGTTATCCATTACGTGAAAAACAAATTAATTAATAAAAAATACGAAAAAGTGACTTATAACGAATATTTCCTAAACAAAGTGAAGAAATGAAAAATTATTGAACCATCACATATACTGGTTTTATTTGTATTAATAGAAATGTGATTACAAAATTGTTGAAAATGAAAACAAAAATATCCCCATTAAACAAGTATGGTATATATAAACTTAAATGTCCACAATGTAATGCTGCCTATTTGGGTCAAACCCATAGAAATTTTGAAATCCGATATAGTGAACACTTACGAGATTAAAACAACCAGATAAATCCCACTACGCAAAACATCTACTTGACACCTAACACAGAGCTAGAAGTACTACATACTTATAAGAGATAAGAAACAAGAACTAGATTTCCTTGAAGAATTGGAAATTAGAAGACAGTTTAGAAGCCCACAATATGAAGTCGTCAATGAACAGAAAAATCTAGGGAGTTCTTCACTTTTAAACTGTCTTGTTAAGTGATAATTGTAAAGATCAGCAGACATATTTCTCCTGGTTTTTTATATCATTACACAGTTATACTCATCTTAGTTGGGAAAAAAGATATCCAGGATATCCCCATAGGGCTAATGAAATCTAAGCTATAATATTTGTAATATCATATCTTCTTCTTATTTCTATTAACATGTATTAAGTCAATCAGAAGGTAGGTCACTTCTTGGTCTAGCCCAAAATAATTATTAAACATCAGGTAGGCATCAAATGAAATGTAACTTCTGTCATTGTGACGATGATATTTAATATCGAAACAATTGTAAATTTTTTTGAATTTTCAACATTTTTTCAATACATTGTGGAATTATCTAGAAACAGTTAGTTTCAATTAAAACAGTGATATGAGTAGATTCCACAAAGCAAGGGTTGGGACAGTAAATTTTATTTTTGTATAATTTATTAGAAAACGGGGATCGAATTTATTATTTTTTTTTTATTTAAAATTTTCTTTAGGTTTTCTAAATCGATTGTTGATGATCAGTCATTATGGAAAGAAATGTACGATAATTTCACCGAGAATTTTAAGGTACCGCATGACTGGCAAGAAAAACTAACTAGTTTCAGAAGACTGATAGTAATTAGAATACTTCGAGCCGATCGGTTGATCAATTCCATCACCAGTTTTGTGAAAATCGAAATGGACGACAGATTTATCAAACCGCCACCTTTCAATATAGCCGTCTCCTACGGTGATTCATACAATCTATGCCCTCTGATATTCATATTATCACCTGGAGTCGACCCCATGAATGCTTTAGTCAAGTTTTCTGGGGATAAGAAGATGTCGGATAAATTCAAATCAATATCGCTTGGTCAAGGTATGTTGGATTAATTTTAAATTTTTATTTTATATTGCTTGAATATCGTATCAGTTTTTTTTACTTTTGTAAACATTATTGATGTATATAATAAAGTAGTTTATATGGAGATATGATTTTAACAGATGATAAAGGTATATATGGTCAGAAAAATAGAAGAGGAATATGAAACTTCAATAATGACATTATTAACGCAGTAGAGTGTTGTGTAGTGCCCGTCATACTAAACCTTTAGTTTATTCAAATACTCATTTCTATAGACGAACCCAGTATGTTAATTGTTATAAATGTAACTAACAACTAGGTGACCAATGTTATGCTGAGACTGTAAATACGTGTGTAGGTGTTAAAACTATATTGTAATAACAAAAATACTGTACACGCAATATATGATTGACTCGATGAAGTCCAAATAGATAAAGGTGAAGCTCAACATACGTTTAATTTATCACCTCATTATTTCCAAACGTTACAGTTGTTCACTTATTGTTTTTGTTATTTATTATTTGCTTTTTAAAGCAATGTCACTAAAGGATAAAACAATAATCTGTTTTTGTTAATATCTTTATGCACAAAATTTTTCTGCCAACTAACATTTTTCAACATAGAGATGAGCAGATATTTAGGATTCGGTCTTAATAAACACGTAAATAGTAAAGAAATAATCAATAAAGGACGTTACAAGTACACTAAAGTCTCTGCTGTGGTACAGCATTACGAAAAATATGAAAAAACATATAAGGTAAATGTACCAAATTCGGACATCTTAAGGAACAGCTTTACTCACTTTCTTGGTAACTTTGTTCGTATTTGTGACACCCGAATGAAAAAAATTAATCTTATTTCTTGAACATTTAATTTATTCATGTTATGAACTGAAAACAATACAGGAAAAGAAATTTAAAAAAAAAATGAAATATAAAAGTATAAACCTTGATCCTGATTCGGACAAATATATCCAACTAAAGTGCTAAAAAATGATAACCGCAGGTACAAAAAACGGACAGTGTCGGTATTTCGGACACAAACTTAACCTAATTGTGACATGGGAGTAAAAGTTGTTATAAAAAGTTGAAATTATTTTATTTTTATGAACTTTTCAATTGCAGGTACCCTGAATAGACCTCTTTTATTATTGTTTATTAGTAGAGGCTTGCTAATTTTTTCTTCAATATCGTTAAATTTGTACCAAATAACATCTTTTTTAGAAGGCCACTTCCATCTGTTTCCACTTGGGGTCACAGCACTTACGTAAGCCTCCTCTTCGTCACTTATTTCAAGTATTATGCCTGGAAATTTTTGGTCAATGTAATTAACAATAACATAATCTCCTTTCTTAAAATTTTTCTCTAGGTCTACAATAAGTTTGTCTTCATGAGCATTCATTTTTTCGTTGGCACTCTTTTGCTGTGGATCTTTTTCATTGAAATTCGTCTCTTTTAGTTCGGATCCGTTATTAATTTTCTGTTTTCTTTGATTTTCTGGTTTTCCTGACTTTTCTTTTAGCTTTTGCAGGCGCAATTCCTTCCTATTTTCTTTTTCCTGTTCTATCTGCTCTTTTGCCCGTTTCTCACCATTATAAAATGCCTTCCACTGTTCTGAACTAGCAACAACAGGTATTTTAACTAAGGTTTTTTCTTCGCTCCCTCTTTTGATTTTTCAGGCAAATATAATATACCTTTAAACGGTGACGGCACTATAAATTTACTAAAACTAACTTCTTTTGGGATTTGGTTATCACTTCCTTCTATTACATTAACTTTTACTCCGACTTCTTTCGAGCCAGGGTTGTTACTTTCTTCTACTGAATTAACTTTCACTTTATTTGTGCTTTGGTAACTTCCTTTTTCTACTTGGTTTATTGTTTCTGTATTTTGCAACCATTCCGTTTGTATTACTGATTTCTCCCTTATTTCTATTTCTTTTGGATCTTTATTGCTTGACTTTATTATTTCTGTTCCTTGTAGCGTATCATCCTCTATTACTGATTCCAATCTCATATCTTTTAGTTCTTTATCACTTGGTTACATTCCTTTCCCTTGTAGCATATCTTCCTCCATTAATGATTTCGGTCGTGTTTCTTTTTCGCTTGTACCTGTATTGATTAACTTTTCTATTTCTATTCCTTGCTCTTTATCTACTACCAATTCCATCAATATTTCTTCATTAGTTTCAATACTTTCCCCTCCGGTGTCGTTTGCTAATGCTAATAATTTCAATGTTCTCGTTAGTTGTATTGAACAAATACTCATCGAGCCACTCGGCTTCTAAAACAAAATAATCTTTTGGTACCTTGTCTACAATTTGCAAGTTCTCATTAGTGTTCTTTCTATTTTGTATATTATCTGCTGAAGGTTTTTCTTCGACATGCTGTTTTAATTTTTTCCATAAATTATATAGAGTCATCTCGTATTGGACCTGACCATTCACTCACAGAGGAAAGAGAAAGTTTAAATTTCTCAAGTGTACCTTTCTCAAAAAAATTTTCAATGAAATTCGAATGGTGTGTATTGAATTCAACATTCTCCAGAGTTTGGAGCTTCACTGCATTGTCTGTAATTGTAGTATTTGTTGTAACTTCTGCAGTTACCAGCTTACTATAATCTATTGCATCTGCATCAAATGGAAATAATCTACAAGTTTTAAAGGCATTTTGCACCATTGTAGGTGTAATGATGTTTTTAATTACCATATCCAATAACGGAGCAAAATTGTCATTTCGAATTTTTTGTTTATTGGAGTCTATTCTAAATTTAGCTACCGCTTTCTTCCAGGCAGTTTTGAGAGGTTTAAAACCCCTACATCCATAGGTTGCAGTATATGAGTAGAATTAGGGAACAGACTAATTAAAATGATACCTTTTTCTGAACAAAAGCTGCTAAGATGCAATGTCAAGTACGACTTGTACCCATCTACATAAAATATTACAGGCAATGGTATGTCATTTTTAAGAATTCATGGGTACAAAATATTTGACGTATATTCAAAAAAACTTTCGCCTGTTATCCAACCTGACTCTGACTTTCCCAGGCCCCAACCGTTTGGCATTAGTGCAACAACACTTTGTGGAATTCTTTCATAGGGGAACATTACCATAGGAGGCGCTAACTCTCCTGCCGCATTTGCTCTAAAATAAAAAGAGTAGGTAAGTAACATAAGTATGTGAAAAAAAATGGAAAAATTAGGGTTCTGGAATAAAACAATTACCCGTAACAAGAGTTGTTAAACATTCCTTCTCATTGTTAGCTGTATTGTTGTAGACGTTTCTACTTCCTTCGAGTGCAAGAGCTTTTGATCCTTTTGGACATAAGAATAAAGCAGTCTCATCTGCATTAAATGTTCGTCTAGGATCTTGTGTAATCTGCATCAAACTTCCGGCAAAAAAATATGATTCAATTTCCACGAACCAATTTCGAAGGCCTCGTTCAGTGATTTGAGCCCTAGCGTGAACTAAATTTTGAATCATTCGTGTAGAGATTTCCGGATGACGTCGCAGAAAGCCTTCATACCAGGGTCGGTCAGGTAGGCAAGTTTTTTCCTTGTTTTTAAAGGGATCTGGTTTTTTCTTTTTTTTAAAGCACACATACACTTTTAAGTAGTTGTTCCTTGGTTACCGGAAATCCTACTTTAGCTACCGCTATTATCCACTTTGCTAGGATGTCCTCTTTTTCTTTCGATAAAGTTGTAGATGCTCCAGCTTTACACTCAACAGGATATTTTCCATAAAATTTTGAGTGAAGGGTAGTTTTGGGAATATTATATTCTCTACTTGCAGCTTTAATAGCCATTCCATTTTTTATAGCTTCTAATGCGGATATTAGTGTGTCTGATGAATATTTACAATTTTTCTTTAAGGACATTCTGTTACAACGATAACATTACATGTACATAAAACGGACATCATTGGATGTAATTATAACACCCCGTGTCACAATTAGGACACCATACTTTAATTTACAAAAATAAACGAAGAACGTGGAATACAATGCTCCTTTTATGAGAAAAATATATAAGATACATAATTTAAAATATTGGAATATGAACATAATTCGGACACCCCTTGTCCGAATTCAGGAATAGCTATTTCGGTTGGCCGTAATACTGACACCCTAATAATTCGAGGTAATAATATAAAAAAGTAATGATTTCTTCAGAATCATGTACAATTATCATATAAGAACATACTTCAGTAATAAAATATGTTTTTGCAACAAAAATGTAATAATACCTGAATACCTGAAAATATAACGAAAAGTCGTTAAGCTTATAACACAACACACCTTTCTACGCCCTGTCAGTTTCAACGAGCTGCTAGAAATGATTGGTTTGGTTGGCTAGCCTGACATTTGAAATACATTATGACCACATGATCATAGATGGCTCGACATGTATCTAAATCGTCGTTTTATAAACTGAAATCTTATTCTAGCAGTTAACATGGAATGTGTCCGAATTTGGTGCAGGGTCTGAATTTGGTACAATTACCTTACATATAAAAAAATATGGTGCCGAATGTAATACTTCATGAGGCGTACCTAACATGCATAGAAAACAAATAAGAAATTAATAACGGACTTTCTCAGAAGGATATGTAAGTCGTCAAAACTAAATAGAGGTAGGAACGAAATAGTTTGATCAGAAATAAATATGAACCGATCAATGACAGAAGAAATTGAAAGGAGTCAACTGATTTGGTTTGGGCACGTAAGCAGAATGCAGAACGACGAAAAATACTACTGTGGACACCACCGGAACGAAGAAGAATGCGACGGCCATGGAGATGTTGGAGAAATGTTCTATTCAGAATGAGGAGGTTCTAGTACTTCTGATATTTAGTACTTCTACCGATTAATTTTATTCCGGGAGCATACAGCATTAGAAATATCTCATCTGATTAATAATATTTTCAGGTCAGGGTCCAGTTGCACAAGCTATGATAAAAGAAGGCGTGGAAATTGGTACCTGGGTTTGCCTTCAAAATTGCCACTTGGCAACATCGTGGATGCCTACTTTGGAAAAGATATTCGATAATTTGGATTTCGATACTCATCCAGAGTTCAGACTATGGTTGACCAGCTACCCATCTAATAAATTTCCCGTTACGTTGTTACAAAAAGGAGTGAAAATGACGAATGAACCTCCTACGGGTCTGCAGAATAATCTACTTAAATCGTATATTAGCGATCCTGTCAAAAATCCGGAGTTTTTCAAAGGTTGTGTGGATCACGATGAAATGTTTATAAGACTGCTATATGGGTTAGCCTTTTTTCATGCTTGTATTCAAGAAAGACGAACTTTTGGACCGTTGGGTTGGAATATTGCTTATGGTGAGATAAAACTTATATCTTTGATATACAGTGTGTTTTATGGATGAAACGTCTCAATTATCGCGGAAACGGCTTGCACGATATGTCATCTACATATCCATCAGATGTTTCTGATTTCCACATTCTTCATCATCAATGAACTGTTTTGGTACGAAACAAATACTCCAACCCAACTTAGTATATGTTATGGTGACCACAATGAAATAAGTGATTTGTGAAGTTGAAAAAATCAAAGTCCGTATTTAAAAAAATTAAATTTATGATGAATGTCGTCAGATGGACATGTAAGTGACATAATATTAAAGACAATAAAAAATGACGACGAAGAAGTGTCAACTGTTTTTTGATATCCCTTTAAATGACTAAAAGATAAATCAAAATCCTAGAAATCACCGGTTTTCAATTATCTGAAAAACAAAAGAAATTATTTCAAAACTGATCGCATCTAATTATTCCCTTAAATGCGCAGCTTTGCCACAATTTAACCGTTTCTTCATCTCTCTACCGTAGCTTCACCGTTTTCGAGATCCCAATGATACGCCTCGAATTTAGAACACCCGTTATATATAAATTTATCGTATATATTGTGATGTTTTAAAAGTATTTGTTTATGAAAATTTTAATTTTTAGCTATTCTCCTATTAATAATTATTGAATTCAAAATTTTGTTTAAGTAATGTTTAGGAACATTAAAATTTTGGCGCCCAACGTTGGGCTCTTGTTCTTTTGACACTTGCCGGGTCTTGAAAAACGATTTGCAGCGTTGCCGAGTTTATTCTAAAGAAAGTATTTTCAGAATTTCTTTTCAATATTAATTTATTTGTGCTAAGGTATAATTTGATATTTACCCTGTTGCATATTAATACATATAATAAAATAAAAATGAATACTGGTATCAATATAATTTATTTGCAAAAGAAAATTGAATAAATTGAACTTTATTGACTTTATTGAAAATGTTATATAATATAGTTTATTTACGATAAAAAGATGATGACGTTGCAAAACAAAATATTGTGATGTTGCCAAGCTGTAGTTTTTTCCGTTACTTAACGAAAACTAAAAATGTCAATCTGATGTTAGATTGATAGTTCTTCTTTTTCATTGTTCCGTGCCTCGTAGGGCGTAAGTCAAAAATATTAATTTAAAAATAAAAAGCTTGATTAATTTAATATAAATATTTATTCATGAAAAACTATGGATAAGAAACAAGAAACAGTAACCAATCATTCTATATTCGAATTAACATTTAATTATTTCACATAGGAGAGGGTTAAATGACGAACTATGCTATGCTCTATGGAACCATCTGCAAGAGCACTGCAAGCGTTTACGCTAAAAGGAATCAATACAAGCTGTAATTATCTTCATGCAAATTTAAATATTGTTTCTTTATTCAATATCTATTATATTTATTATAATAAAAATAGAATGGAAAAGAAAAATATAGATACACAAAATAAAATTTTGTTACAAAATATAAAAATAAAAAATCTCCCATTTTATCAGTTTTATGTATGTAGAGATACTGTGGTAGTTGTTTTAATTTGTGTATTATAGAATAACTGTACCTAATTAATTTAATAATAGTTATTAGTGATTTTGAAAAGGTGGAAATGAAGCAAATTGGATAAAAATATAGAAAAAATAAAACACAATATTTCCACTACTCCACTAAAAAATCATCACTATCTTCATCGTCACTGACAAAATTAATGATAAGTGGAGGCACATCTTGTCTATCAAATACTACTTCTCTATCCCACCCATCTTGTATAATTTTTTCAGTGTGCTTTACTGTCTTTGACCAAATATCAGGAGTCACTTTTTCTAAAGACTTTTTCCATACACCTATTGCTTGTTCTGTTGAAGAACCATCAGTTCATGATCTCTATAAAAATTTTTAACTATGCCCCAAATATGTTCAATTGGGTTGACCATACATTGGTAAGGAAGAAGTCGAAGCTTCATATACTGGGTTTTGAGGAAAGTATTTTCAAAAGCAATATCATTTTGTATCAACCAGTTCCGTATATCAGCCTTGTTGGTAGCTGTTGTTGGTACTTTATTGATCACTGTACTATGATAACTTGCATTGTCTATTACAATTATGGCAGGGTCTTTCAAGTTCACTAAAAGCTGGTATTCAAACCAATGCAAAAAAATTTCTTGGTTAATTTCACCGCGGTAATAACCATCTTGTTTTTTGGAAGAAAAAACCAGCCCTGCTCCAGGAATAAATCCAGAATTGGAACCAGCATGCAATTCTATATACCTACAATAAGGAAATAACAAATTACTACTAGGTTTCCTAGATAGAATGCATAGCTCAAAACAACTATTAATAATTATATAGATTTAAATAAAATAGTGTGACTAGTAAATATTTGAAAAGGTCTTAAAATGGCAGGAATGTTAGTACATCATAAATTAATTGCTAAATTTCATTATTCAATTACCTTGGACCACCAAGATTGGTTTTTTTCACGCTTCTATGATTAGAATCTTGCCAAGAACGTCCAACAGTACCGTTTTTAAATATCCAGGTCTCATCTAAAAACACAAATTTATATAAACCTTCCGTTTTTATCTTGACATATTCATGTAGGAAATGTACACGTTTAAGTGCAATATGTGGCAACTCCATTATTTGAATCCAATATTTTTCACTATCTTCCAGAGTGATTTTAAACAACCATTAAAGAGTTCACGCTCCTGGAGTTTGTCTCTTAAAGTTTTCAAGGTTATGTGTTCCTCTGAAAAAATATTGTGTTAGTTAGTTGTGAATAAAATAAAACAGTAAAATCAATATACTCACTGTTTCCATACATTTTGTATATAACATTTCGGAAAGCATTTTGATCAAAGTTATCAATTTCAACAGTAGGTTTTATGCGTTGTCTCTTTTTAGGTAGGCTTTTAGGCTTTTCACCTCTATTATGTTTGGCGGAAATACGGTTAACAATGGTAACGCTGAGTTGTAAAGCTTCTGTAACTCTCTACGATATAATTACTTCAATTTATGAAAGAATAATATATTATCAAATTTAATTAACCTAACCTAACATTAAAAACATTTAATAATTTACGTTTAAATATGTAACAATAATATTAATAATGATGAATACAAATAGCGAATACTATTACTTATGTCTATTACAGCAGTAAGCAAGCCCCCATTTCGGAATTCTCGTTCAAAATAGCTCAACAAAGATGTTACCATCTCTTGACATTTTCTGTTCAGCTGCTTCGGCATTTTATTATCCACACGCTGCAGACTAGCCTAAATAATTAATTATGATAATAACTGTTTCTTCAATCTTAAAGAAGCGATGAATTTAAGTGCACCAAAAAAACTTGTAAATATTAGACGATGATCGAATGTCAATAAACGTCAAAACAAACTGGGGAATTTTACCAGTTGATTTGATAACGTCTTGAAGTTTTGCCAAACCGTTAGCTGTAAATTGCCCTGGCTGTTTAGGATAAATTGTACGCACGGTTGGTAAATAAATTTTTATTCTGATAAGCAGGAAAGTAACTAAAAATGACATCATCGTCTTTTTATCGTAAATAAACTATATATTAGAACGGATAAGAATGGTAAAACTGTGAGGAGTTGGAATCAGTAGATGAAAAAGAAAAGGATAAAGGAGTGCGAGTACATGAAGAAAGGAGATATGGAGTAGGGGATTTTCAAGTACAGTACACTGGTGGAGCAAGGGATGAATAATCAGGAGCAAGATGAGGAGAAAGAGGGAAGCGAGAGAGCAGAACCAATTGACGAATTCGAAGAAACCATGAGAAATAGAAAAATGGTAGTGGGACAAAATCAAGGAAAAGAAGCAGGAAACAATGGTCGTATAGTACAGAGTGAATAGAATGTATTGATGGAAATGCTGCAACAATTATTTGCCAATCTAAATGAGAATATAAACAGAATTAGGGGAGATATTAATAGTATAAGGGAAAATGTGTGCAAGAAATTGGATGAAATAAGGTGGAGTTTGTAAGAAATTGAATGAAAATAAGAAACGAACGAGGGGAGATTTTAATAATATTAGGGGAAATATGAATAATATGAATGGAAAGAAGGACAAGATATGAATGAGGCTATAAATAGAAATGTTAATTAAATGGAACACAAAATGAGTAATATATTGGTAAATAAAGTAGATGAGGCAAAAATAGAAAGTAGATTAAGAAAGTTGAGAAGGAGAATGCGGCATTTAGAAATTATATTACAAAGGTGAAAGAAGAAATAGAGGAAGAAACCAAAGAAATGGGATATATTAATTTACAGGGACTAGCAAGCGAGGAAGTGACCCCGCACTTCTCTTATGGAAACAAGAGCACCGTGAAATTGTCTGAATTTTTGATATGTAATGGTATTTGATGTTCTGATCAAAAGTCTCCATACGCCCAACCTTATCTTATGGCTAGATTTTGATATACAGGGCGTTGAGGTTCTAAATCCCGACTTTTTTAAAACGGTTCCCAAGAGGTCCCTCTTAAATATTTTTTGATGTTACTGCCAAATATATCAATACAAAATACATACCTATTAGCGAAAATAAAATATCTGTTGTTTACAAGGTGACTCGTGCTTTCAGAGACCTGTTTTTATTAAATTACCTATTTTTACAATAATATTAATAATAATAATGTTTATCCAATGAATACAATACAATAAATAATTTACAAAGTAATTATTGTTAAAAACACATGAATAAACATGAAATCACTGAAGCGCCATAGACGCTTGTACGTGATATTTTCACATAATTGAAAAATACACTTGTAAAACACCACAAAATATAAAGTAGACATACAGCCACCTTATTAAAACGATAGATAAACACCCACCTATAACTTCAGCATACATAATTATTGGGAATTTAATTGTCTGAATCAGATGAAATCAAAAATCGGTGAAACAGTCACAATAGGGTAAATTGATCAAATCGGTAAAATTTTACTTTAAAATTCAAAGTAATAGAATCAATTAGATTCCTAATATCAAATACAAAATTTAAGATCGATTAGATGATTGAATATTTTTCTTTCAGTATTGTACATCCATTTCTTTATAGAGCGTTTAAATGTTCTATGGTTATTAATATTTCTCAAGTTGAGAGGTAAAATATTATAAATTTTTGCTGACGGAAATTCGACTGAGCGTTGACCGATTGTTTTCTCACATATTGAAGTTTTCTTTTGCTCTCGTGTTGTGACAATTTGAAACTGGTTGTACTTTTATTTTATTTCTATGTATATGTGTGAATACCTTTTCACAGAAAATTTGTCTCACATCAAATATTTTATTTTGTGAAAAAAGTTTGTCACTAGAAAACCTTATATCTCTTTTATACATGATTCTCAGTATCCACTTTTGTAATACATTGAGACCCTGCAAATTGCTTTCTGTTACACCTCCCCAACCTAGGATACCATATTACAACTGAGATTGCACCAACGAAAAATACAAAATTTTAAGGTTTTTCAATGTCAAGAAATCAGCCAAGAATCTGAATTTAGTCAGCAGACCTCTCAATTTATTCTTGACGTTGTTTACTTGTAAGTCACACCTTAAGTGTCCATCTATTACAATTCCTAAGTATTTGATCCGATCTTTTTCAAAAATTTGTACTTGGTCATTTAGATTTTATGTTCAAAAAAATCGGAACGACCCTGTATATATTTGTAATTTAGGAAGTTAAAACGTTGAATGGAAATTATAATTTTTGTTATATTATTAATATTAGTTATTACTCAAGAGAAGGCATCTTGGTATACATCTAGCGTGCTAGGATAAAATATTTTCACAATAAAAAATTGACATCTATCTGTCATTACGTTTTACAATAAGTGTCACTTATAGTTGTTCTAGTACCTTTTAGTATTATTCAGTTATTTAACTTGAAGTTACACTGTTTTAACTCAATTTTTTTGCTAATATGGCATTTGCAACTAGAGTAAATTGTTATGTGTGTAATAGAAACTTCCAAGTTCGACTAACGACGCGTTTGAACGAAGACACGATAATACAGATCTTCTAAATCTAGCTACTCATAGACGACTATGTTGAGTTGAGCAATGTGCCAAAGAAGTATATTTTCTATTTTATTTAATGAAACTGCTTACTGATAAACAAACACTGTTTCTTTATTATTCGTATTTTAACATAACATTAATATCTACATAAACAACAAAAAGTGACATACTACAGGAAGCAACTATTGACATTCTGTCAATTAATATGGAACACAGAATATAGACTGGTAATAGGTGACACGCTAATTTGATTGTCTCAACAGACAAGTTGCCGGACATCCTGATATCGATAATTTAGAAGTAATAGAAATACCATCGTGTTTAAATTGTTATCATGCAATTGCAGAAGACATTAGACAGATGTAAAAGAATCCAAATTGCCCCAGAGTTAACGTTTTAACTCCTTCTTCAGTACGTGGTTTTATAATATGTAATGTGCAAGATAACGTAAGAAAAATGTCGGCATAATGTAGAGCCAATATTTTTATAGGTTCTAATATTTATGCGACTGAACATTTAAATATTTGTGACATTCATTTAAACTATTAAACATCAATTTCTAAAGAAAATTTCGAAGAACTTTAGGCGATTTCGTCCCGCTTTGGTGGGTAGGGACTTTGGTTAACCAAATGGTAGGTCCTACGTCACCGGTATGACCAATTACAGGCGAAATCGATTGGTTCTCAATTGGTACAGCTGAATGATGAAATTTACATTTACGTTTTGTATTGCGATCGGAAAAGTTGTTTATTGAGTTTTACTATACTGTCTTGGAGTTTTGAGTTAAATATATTTAGCAAAAACCCAAAAAAGCCAAAAATTCTATTCGTTTCAACGACTTTGTTTGTTTGCAAATAAAAAGCAAGACAAAAACTACTTTGGACAAGGATAGAAAGCTACCAATTTCAGTAACCGTGCTGCAGATCTCGGTATGTGATTTGACAGACCAAAAAGGGTACCAAAGTAAACTTGACGTCATCGTTTTTCGAAATGAAATCGATTGGTATGTATTTGACAGACCAAAGTGGGGTACCAAAGCGGGACGAAATCGCTATTTATAAATTGTGTGAGCCAATTGAACAGTATGGTAATAGCAGAAATGTTGGGCAAAAAGATTTACTTGTTAAGTTAAGACATAGATTAACGGATGAGTTTTTAAAATTACTTTTTAATTATTCTTCTAGACAAGTCACTAGTTTAATAATATCTAATGTCCGCCTATCTCTGATGCAAAGATTTGTACCAGGCAATATTGGATTCAGATCAATAAGCAGAGATAATTTTAGAAGAGATCATGTGCCCGAATTTGTCAACAATCTTTATAATCCTATTCCAGATGATCCTAAAACCATTGCTTATGTGGATAGTACGTATAGCTCCATTGAAAAGAGTAGTAATTTTAGAATATTACGGCAATACTATATTGCTCTTTTAAAAAGAAACATTTGGTTAAGCCAGAAGTTATAGTAGCTCCTGATGGATGCATATACATTTTAACAGTCATATGTCCATATTTTTCTGATGCACGAAACAATAACGCAACGATTTTATGGCAGATTTAGACAAAGACGTTAATGGAATGAGAAACTGGTTTGAAGAAGAAGATATTGTAATAGTAGATATAGGCTACAAAGACGCGATTCCTACATTTGAAGAGCTAGGTCTCATTTGTTATATGCCACCTTTACTTCGTCGTAACCAACGTCAACTGTCTAATAGTGAAGCTAATAGAGCAAGACTAATAACTACAACACGCTGGGTTATAGAAGCTAGAAATGGACATTGTAAGTCTATCTTCAAGTTGTTTAAAGGACGCATTTTCACGACCCATGCTGCCAACTTGCGTGAGTTTTACCAGATTGCGAGTACTTTAATAAATAGGTTTCATCCTTTAATAAAAAAATATACCAGGAACAGTTGAACTGAACTGAAATGCTAAATAAACTAGATGATGTAAATATTGTCCAAGCACGTGTTGAAGCTCAAAATCTAGCTGTCTGAGATGGTCACTGGCAGAAGCTTAACCATATGCATGTTCCTAAATTTCCTCGGGTATATATACAAGGCTAAACACTCCAGTTGGAGTTGTAGCCGCTCAAATTGAGCTCTTTTGACCCTGTATCTTGAGGGGGGTCAGCCCACGTTTTTCTTGCTGTTTATCTACAATTTATTAGAGGTTTTTGCAGTTTAGACAATTGTTCTCCACTCCTTTCTGTCCTGCATCTGTCTCTCCCCGCCTTGTACTCCCAAAATTTTTATATCTTTGACAACCTGATCTTCCCATCTAATTTTTGGTCTTCCTGGTAATCTTTCCTCATTCGGTCTCAATTCTGTAATTCTCCTCACCTCCTGTCCTTTCTCTATTCTTTTAACATGTCCGTACCAACGAATCCTTTTTGATTTAATTGTGTTTACTATGTCTTCATTTTCTAATATATTTCTAATTTCATAATTCATAAGTCTTCGGTAATCGTAATACCCACGATACACTCACAACGGTATGCCATCGCGCATATGTAGCGCTGCCTCTCTCGCACGATTGACGTCATGTGCGAGGCACACTGTGCGTAGAATTATAGTAGGTTATTCCGGTTATTCGTGAATTTCGTGATTATTATCCATTATTATTGAAACTTTTGTCGTGTTTTTAAGTTCTATCCTATGTGTTAACGAAGTTTTTTTTAAATCTAAAGTGTACGGTATTTTATAAAAATGCCAAATTGTGCTGTATTCGGTTGTAAGAACCATAACAAAAATAGTAAGGGATCAGACATTAAATATTTTCGATTCCCGAAACAAGTGGATCTAGCAAATCAATGGATCAACGACGCGTGTTGTCGTCAGGATAGAATTAACATTAAAAACGGTAAACAAATATCTACAATATAGACTGCAACAATCATAACAATACTTTTTATTTATTATTTTAGCCTGCATTTGTTCCCAACATTTTGAACAAAATTGCCTTTTACCGATTGTGTTGGAAGTTTGTTGGAAATAATAAAAGGTATTTTTTGACATAATTAAATTTTTCCTTATTTCGATATTGTTATTAAAAAATAGCACTAGGTATATCGAAAACGACGCTCGAAAACATATAAGTTTATACTTGGCTTTATAGGAAATTTTCTTATATTAATAATTGGATCAATTTTGTTTCAGCATTAATAAAGATAATTGTGAAGAATTTACAAAAATGAGGGAAGAAATAAGAACTTTACAAGCTGATAAAATGGCTTTATTAAAAAAAATAGAAATGCTCGAAAACAAACCATCTGCGGAGGTTCTCTTAGCGAAGATTTTCACTCCAGGGCAGATAAGGAAACTTAAAAATCCAAGTCAGAACATTCATTGGTCGCCAGAGGACATTGCAGCTGCAATCTCTCTTCGCAGTGTTAGTCCTAAGGCATATCGGTACCTTCGAAATCTGAAATATCCCTTACCAGCTCTATCTACATTAAAAATGTGGGCTTCCACATTTAATCTAGATCAGGGTATCCTCAATAATGTAATATCATTGATGGGCAAGAAAGCCCTAGAATTATCAGAGTTAGATAAGCTTTGTGTAATATCTTTCGATGAAATGTATGTTTCGAATAGAATAGAATAGAATTTTCATACACTTAATTTTTAAATTCCGTTTAAAACTGAAGAAATTAAATACTTTTAGAGGGTTTAGAAAAAAATTAAGATTTCTCCATTTTAAGTTTATTATTATTAAGTACATCCATAAAATTTCACAAAAATCGAACTAAACATATAGGTTCAGGATGCTTTTAACATTTGTCAAGCGTTTGGTTTGCTTTAAAACCATTATGAGTCTTTCAAAAACTGCCTCGCGCGTGACGTAATGCGCGTAACGGACGTATCTCGACCAGCTACCTGGCATACCGTTGTGAGTGTATCGTGGTAATACCCTAGTTTGACCGGTCCATAAATATTTCTAATTATTCTTCTTTCATATATCCTTAGTTGCTCTTCGTCCTCATTTGTCAGTCTCATAGTTTCGGCCGCATATGTAACTACCGGTTTTATCACCGTCCTGTAGACTATTAATTTTGTTGCTCGGCTCATTCTCTTACTCTGAATGATGTTTTTAAATTAATTATATGCTCTATACCCTGCTTGAATTCTTTGCCTTATCTCGATTTTTGTGTCATTTTTGTTACTAATAATTGTTCCCAGATACTTAAAGGTGTTAACAACTTCAAAACTGAATTCATTTAACTTTACTGCTTCTGGTTGGTGGACTTCCTTCTTTCTTTTCATTTCCATTTATTTTGTTTACTCCTGATTTATTTTTAATCCTCTTTTTCCTGCCTCCTTCACAATTTTCTCTAATGTTTCTTCAAGACTCTTTCGGTCCCTCGCTATTATGGTTAAATCATCAGCATATGCCAATATTTGTTTTGATTTATTAATTATTCTTCCATTGATATTACAAGTCTTAATTATGCCATCTACTGCTAGGTTAAACAATACCGCTGACAGCCATCTCCTTGCCTTACTCCAGCATTTATCTCAAATTCCTCCGATGGACCTTCCCTTGTCTTTCATCGTCATTTTCACCAACCGTATGATCTTTTGTGGTACATTTAGTTGTTCCATATCCTTCATGATTGTCCTCCGTTTTTAGCTGTCGAAAGCTTGCTTGAAGTCAATAAATATCATTTGGACTCCAACATTGTGTTCATAACATTTTTCAATTACTTGATTTATAGTATGTATCGCATCTACTGTTGATTTTCCTTTCCGAAAACCTTTTTGATACTCCCCTATTTTTGATTCCGTTACCTTTTTTAGCCTTTCATTTATTATCGTTGTTAGTATTTTATATACGGTGTTGAGTAAACTAGTTCCTCTATAATTGCTACAAATATTACGATTTCCTCTCTTCATTATTGGTATAATCATACCAGTAGACCATTCTTTTGGCATTGTTTCTGATTCCCATATTCTTTCCATGATTTTAAATATTTTATGTCTTAGGTCTCCTCCATATTTTTTCACCTCATTTATTATTTCGTCTGACCCTCCTGCTTTGTTGTTTTTCAATTTATTAATTATGTCGTTACATTCCTCTTTGGTCGGTTTTTCTTCGTATTCTATCCCTGTATCATTATCAGTCATATCATCTTCTTCATACTCCCCATCTTCTTCCGTTGATAAATTCTTGAAATATTGACTCCACTCTTTTTCCTTGATATTTATTGCAGTTGATTTGCTGCTTTGTCTCTTTATATATTGATATAATTTTACATTATTTTCATTATCATTCTCTAATATGTCCATGCTTTCATTTAACCATTTTATTCTTTTTGCTTTTATCAACTTGGTACTCTCTTTTCTTATTTTTCTGTATTTATCATAAAAATTTTGTTGCTTAGTTCGCAGCCATTTTAGTTTGGCATCTTTTTTCTCTTTTATCTTTATTTTACATTCTTGATCAAACCATTCATTATTCTGTCTTGTATCTTTAGTACCAACCCCTTCCTCTGCTGCCGTTATTATACTTCTTTTTATTTCCTTCCATTGTTCATCAATATTATCTTGTTCTTTGCTCTTTTGTAGTTGCTTCTTTACTTCTTTCCCATATTCATTTTTACTATTTTTCAATGTCTGCACGTTCCATTTCCTACATTTTGTTGTCCTATTTACTATATTTACAATTCTCATTTGCATTTTGACAATTACTAATTGAGGATCAGTATCAACACTTGTTTCTCTGTATGATCTTACATCCTGTATCATCTTTGATCTTCTTTTTGCTATCAGAACATGATCTATCTGGTTTCCCGTAGTAGCCCCAGGTATAATCCATGTAATTTTATGTTCTTTCTTATGCTTGAAACTAGTGCTGCTAATATACATGTTGAGCTACGCAGCTAAATTGCATAGTCGCCGTCCATTATCGTTAGATGCTTCATGTATAGTGTACTTCCCTGCAACATTATTTAAGTAGTCTTCTTTTCCGATTTTCGCATTCATATCTCCAATAATTATTAATGTATCATATCTTGCGGTTTCCTCACATACCTTTACCAATTTCTCGTAAAATTCACCTTTGTCTTCATCTTTTGCTTCTTCCGTCGGTGCATAACTATTAATTATTGCAATATTTGCCATGTGATTTTTTAATCTTAATTTTGATATTCTACCGCTTATAATTGTATAATCTAGTATATTATTTCTTATTCTTTTGCTCATCATAAATCCTGTGCCGTTATTTCCTCGACTATCTTCACCTCCATAAAACAATATAAATTATCCTTTGTTTATTTGTCCTTCACCTTTCCAGCGCATTTCTTGAAGTGCCAATATCTCTATTTTATATTCCAACATCTCTTTTGTAATTTCCTCCATTTTCCGCATTGTCGTGATATTCCATGTTGCCATTCTCACTAAACTCTTGCGTTTACTTCTCTTATTTTTACCCTTACTCATTATCCATTTCATTGCATTGTCTTCAGTTGCATATATCGTATTTTCTTTAGCTACTAGTTTTTTGAATTCTTCTCTTTGTTGCCTCCTCCATGTTCCGGCGAACGATCGGTTGCTGTACGTTTCTTATCATCATTTTCTTTTAGCTTTTCATCCCCAAATGCATCTGCTCCATAAATTCTGTTGTTTATAATTAATTTATTAAACTTAAGTACTGCGTTGTGTCCTTGTTCTCTGGCTATTTTTACCTGAGGCAGTAAAATTTTTCTTTCTCTTTGGACTTTTTTCGAGTAGTCGTCATTAATCCGAATATTGGTACCTTTTAGCTATTTACCTTGTTTCATAATTTCTAATTTTTTACTCCAATTTCTGATTTTAACTATAATTGGTGAACTTTTGTTTCTTCCAAAAGTTCCGATCCTGCCGAATTCTATCAGATCTTTGTCTGGGTCTACTTCTACCTCTATTTTTCTCATTATTTTTTGGACTGTTTCCTTTATTTCTTGTTGGCTCTCGTTCTCCTTATCTTCGATTCCTTGAATTACTATGTTATTGCGCCTTATTTCCCATTCTACGTAGTCTAATCTTTCTTCTTGCTCGGCGATTATTTCTTTCAGTTTATGATTTTCCTGTTTCAATTCCATAATAATACATGCATTTCTGTCTATTTTTTCTTCCACATTCCGAAGACTATCTTTTATCTGGAAGAACATTCCTTTAATTTCTTCCATATCGTATTTATCGATGTTCATTTATTAACGCACCTTAACGAGTTCCGCGTCCCGTCGAGTTTCGTTAGTCACCTACTCAGTTAAGCTTCCAACACTCACCCGGGCTGGCTGAACTCGTCTCGCTGCGTTATAATAACCTAATTTCCTTTTTGAAGTCAGTCCGGTACTGTATTTTTAAACAAGTTCTCGTATTTTGGTGAACGATCTTCGCTTATCGCTTTTATTTTTTGCTGGTAATTAACACAATTTTGATTTCGAATTTAACAATGTTGGATTGTTTTATGACAAATTTTCCTATTGTCCCAATATTTGGAGAATACTCACCAATTATATGTGATAGTTTACACTTACACCAGATATTTTTGTACTTTTTGTCAATTACAGTTTTTAACTTTAATCACAATTTGATATTATCGCTCCCTCGATTTAACTGTATTCTTTCCACATTAGATGCAGGACCGTACCGTACAATTTGCTCGGGTAAATATCAATTATCTAAAAGGCATAGTAGGTCCTTACCATCTTTATTTACGTCCACCATATATACAAGATGAATTACAAAGAGAGGAACCTAATGTTTTAGATATAGATGAGTTAAGAGGGGAACCCACTTTCTTACGTTTTAGAATCTACTCTAGATTTAGAAACGCCACTAAATATATGTTATGGTTGGCATACGAGGACGGACTTAATGAAAAGAACCTTCCAGTTTTTTCCACACAATTTTATGGTTTTTTGGATTTGCTAGACACAATAATATCACATTTCCACTAACACGTCTACTAAATTATGTCGACGATGCTGCAAACCGTTTATTGCCAGAAATTATTGTTCTAGATCCCATAGTTGAAGAAAATTAAAAAGTTTTTTGTTTGTTTACCCCCCCTTTATTTGGACTTTACCATAATTTTTTAAATGTATGCTTGTTCTAGTCTCCTGTGGTGATCTTATAAAATATCTATCATTTTCTCTCCTAACTTTAACAAGTATGCAATAAGAATCTACAAATTCTATAAAAATATAAGTGGAATAGGACTACAAGGGATACCACTTGAAAAAAAAACCGCATATAGGGCTCTACCTCACGGGTGGTGTGGAAACGAGCGTCGTAAAATGGAGAATTTAATGACCCTGTATGCAGTTTTATTTAAAAGAGACTTAATAACAGATTCAAAACGCAAAAAAAGTAATAGCAAAATTGTTCCTATTGTTTGGCGGCTCTTTTGCATTTGTTGATTTTGTCATCTTACAAGCTCAAGTCAGATCACTCTGTAAGTATGAATTTTTGTAGCCTACCACCCAATAATACAACGTTGCAATATAACACAGTGTGTGAAAATATTTAGATTACAATGTTTCTTTTATTTTATATTTAGGTTGTATTACTAAAAAATGATATTTTACAGACTAACCATTTAATATTTCGAAAAGTAGCCATAGCATCTAATTCTACCAATAAGAACTTTTAACGAGGACATCGAGATCTACACTATATCTAATATTCACAAACTTTGACGGCGATTTTTTATTAATGATATTGGATGCTTTTTTCCATTGTAGTTTAACAAAAACAGGTCTGTGAAAGCACGAATCACCCTGTAACGAGTTATTTTTTTTGAAGCATTATATGATTTTGTTCCGATGGTATTTTAAGTTCACTAAGTGAATATAACTCGTTACTTACTTTCCAACTCTGTTTTCTGGTACCGTTTCAAACCCGTAATATTAATTTAAGTATTTATTTCATTAGTAACTCAAAAGCCGTTTATCATTTAAGGAAATATATAAAATGCATTGAATTTCGCTTTTCAAAATTTGAATTATCGAGGACGCCCGGTATATAAAATATTTTAATTTAAAACCGGAGTCATTCAGTACAAATAGAAATATTTCTTGTTGTATTAGTGTTTTTAAATGAAACTCAAGGTCTCTAGTTAATTCCACAATATAATACAAGTTATTGAAAATTCTAAAAAATTGACAATTGTTTCGATAAATCAATATCATCGTCAGAATGACAGAAGTTACATTTCATTTTATGCCTACCTGATGTTTAGTAGTTATTTTTGGCTAGACCAAGAAGTAACCATATTATTAGCCCTATGGTGATATCCTGGATATCATTTTTCCAATTAAGATCAGTATAACTGTGCAATGATATAGAAAACCAGGAAAACTATATCTGCTGATCTTTACAATTATCACTTAAGAAGACAGTTTATTAGTGCAGAATTCTCTAGATTTAACTGTTCATTGACAACTTCATATTGTGGGTTTCTTAAATGTCTTCTAATCTCCAGTTCTTCAAGGAAATCCGGTTCTTGTTTCTTTTCACAAATATGCAGTACTTCTAGTTCTGTGTTAGGTGTAAATGAATGATTGGTGTCAAGTAGATGTTTTGCGTAGTGAGATTTATCTGTGTGTTTTAATCTGTATGCTCGTAAGTGCTCACTGTATCGTATTTCAAAATTCCTAAGGGTCTGACCCAAATAGACAACATTACATTCTGGACATTTGAGTTTATATATACCTGACTTCTTTAATAGTGGTATTTTTGTTTTTACATTTAACAATTTTGTACTAACGTTACTTTCTGTTTTAAAAGAAATTGTTGTATTCGTTGCTGAAGATATTATCTTTGAAATATTATTAGAAATATTTCCTGCATATGTGATGGTTTTATAAGTTTTAATTTCATCAGCTTGTTTAGGATATATTAGTTCTAATAATATTTCAAAGATAATATCTTCAGCAATTTCTTTTAAAACAGAAAGTAACGTTAGTACAAAATTGTTAAATGTAAAAACAAAAATACCACTATTAAAGAAGTCAGGTATATATGAACTCAAATGTCCAGAATGTAATGCTCTCTATTTGGGTCAGAGTCTCAGGAATTTTGAAATACGATACAGTGAGCACTTACGAGCATACATATTAAAACAACCAGATAAATCCCACTATGCAAAACATCTACATGACACCAATCATTCATTGACACCTAACACAGAACTAGAAGTACTGCATATTTGTGAAAAGAAACAAGAACTGGATTTCCTTGAAGAACTGGAAATTAGAAGACATTTAAGAAACCCACAATATGAAGTTGTCGATGAACAGTTAAATCTAGGGAATTCTCCACTAATAAACTGTCTTCTTAAGTGATAATTGTGAAGATCAGCAGATATAGTTTTCCTGGTTTCCTATATCATTGCACAGTTAAACTGATCTTAATTGGTAAAATGATATCCAGGATATCACCATAGGGCTAATAATATCTAAGCTTCAATATTTGTAATATCACATCTTCTTCTTTTTTCTATAAACATATATTAAGCCAATCACAAGTTAGGTTACTTCTTGGTCTAGCCAAAAATAACTACTAAACATCAGGTAGGCATAAAATGAAATGTAACTTCTGTCATTCTGACGATGATATTGATTTATCAAAACAATTGTCAATTTTTTAGAATTTTCAATAACTTGTATTATATTGTGGAATTAACTAGAGACCTTGAGTTTCGTATAAAAACACTAATATGAGCATATTCCACTAAGTAAGGGTCGAGACAGTCAATTTCATTAAAAAATCTTCGAGAGAAGATTTGACCCGACTGTACCAGAGTTACTACAAAAACGTTACAAAGCATCACAAAGCATTTGGTTTAACCAAGAATGCCTTAGAAAAAAGGTATTACCAAATTATGTGAATATAAAGTTTCACACTAAAACACCACAAGCACAAAAATTGAACACACACAACATAAAATTCAATACTCAGAACATCATGAAACTGTAAGTACCTACATACCAACACACTTTGCACCACGATTTGAAAACCTTTCAGACACTAATTTTACAAATAGTGAAATAGAATTTTTAAATAAAGGTTTAAAGTACAGCATACCACCTAAATTTACGAATAATATTAAACAAATTATAGCTACAGAGTCAGAAATAGCTTTAAAGTCTAATTCAAATAATTTTCTTTATGAGAAATTAAAAATTGCCAGTTCAATAAAAAATATTGAACCTTCAAAAGTTAAACGTTAAACAAAAAATGACATTTCAGTTTTAAACGCAATAAAAAAGAAGATTGAAAATAATAACCTACCAGTTACAAAATCTGATAAGGGGAACGCTACTGTCATTTTGACGACTGAAAATTACAATTCCAAAGTATATAACTTTATAGAATCCAGCGATGTAAAAGTTCTTAAAGCAGACCCAACAAAGAAGTTTTCTAATAATGTAAGGGATATTGTTAATAATTCAAATTATCTTTTAAATAATTACGAAAAGAGGTCTATCATACATAAGGATCCTCATTGTCCACAATTATATGGAACAGTTAAATTACATAAAATAACGAAACCAATTAGACCTGTAGTCTCTTATGTTAATGCTCCTAATAATATATTGGCAAAGAAGCTCAACAATATACTCAATACTTACGGATATGAATCTCAGTACTCGATTAGAAATTCAATAGAACTAATCAAAAAGTTGAAAGCAATCCACTTACAAGATAACTATAAACTCATATCGTTCGATGTAACTAACATGTTTACTAAAATTCCTCCTAAAGAATGTCTAATACTTGTAAGAAAATTACTAGAAGATGAAAATATTAATCCAGGAATAATATCAGATATACTTAATTTATTTGATGTATGCATTAATCAGAATTATTTCACTTTTGACAATAAGATATATATTCAAAATGAAGGTTTACCAATGGGAAGCCCTATATCACCTATTTTAGCAAACATTTTTATGGACAATTTAGAAAGAAAGATCTTTGAAAGTAATATTTCGAAAAATATTTTTTTGGTATAGATATGTAGATGACATATTAGCTTGTTTTATGGGTAGTGAACGACAATTAGATGTATTTTTCAACCACATCAATAATTTACACCCGAAAATTAAATTTACATTAGAAATTGAAGAAAATAGCTCAATCAATTTTCTCGATTTAAAAATTCAAAGAGTTAATAATGTTGTAATAAATACGGATATTCAGAAGAATAATTTTATTGTAGAAAGTTTCAGAACACACGGTAAAACATATTTTATTTTGAATCATAATATTAAATGGAAACACGACCCACATTATGTTTAATAAAACAAATACGAAGCCAAAACAGAAGAGAGAAATACTGGGTCAAAGCAAAATGATTGTTTTAAAAACAAGGATTTCAATAACATAAACTAGCACGATTCAAAAAAACAAAAGTTGTTTTTTGCAAGTCGAAAAAAACCCCAAAATCAATGTCGGGAGGAAACAAAAAAAGAAGTGTAGGAGATCAAGAGCGGCAGTGGGTACCGGGTGAGAACGCGCGAAGGGAAAGGTTTTCCCTTGCTACGGTAACTAGTGTTTTAGTGTTAGCGGTACGAGAGGTAGAAATTCTCACCATTGTGTTAGGAGGTGATACTGTCTCCTACTTCGATACACAAACGGTAGATTTACCCTCTACGCTAATTGCCTTTCAACCTAAAACGATTTCGTTTATCGGGTACGATACGTAGCGACAAAACAGATAGTGAAAATCAAGAAATCTCCCGACGTGACGGAGGAAGATTGTCAAACAGTAAGTTTTTGAATTAGATTTTGATTGGGATGAATTTCTTTTATTAGTGATATATATATTTACTCGTTATTGGTCGAGCTGGAGTCTGAACTTGGGAGCATAAGAAAATTTCTATATACCAGGTGTAGCGATAGCAGATATTATTTATTTGATTTGTTTTATTGTTGATTTTCAAAGAGACGGGACACATCTGTTCACTCTCAGATTGAGTTTTTTCGTCCTAACGAACAGTTAATTTACCGTGTGTACTGAAATAATTTCGATTTTCAGAGTTTCGCCAACCTGACACGAGTTGGGTTTCATTTTGTTAAGTAGGAGATTATCATATGTTGAGTTACGTATTTTCTCTTCCACCTCGAAAGTAGGAAATAGATAGAAAGTTAGGCAAGGTTAATTTTGTAGGCAGTAGAAAAAAAAAGAAACAAAAAGGCCGGAGCGGATGCTTGCCATATTTGCGTGGGTGTCAGCGAACTCTGGCTGAAAAGTAAATTGATTGTAGAGAACCTTTGTTATCAGTCTTTCGTTCAGCCGTAATTATAAATTATAACTCGTTTATATTTTGCCAGGGTAAAAGCATAAATTAACATATGTAATTAAACTACTGGGGAATTTCGCAACTTGGACCGCCAGTGTCGATAAATAATTTAAACCATTTCATTAGCTCATCAGAATTTCTGTATAGAACAAGAATTTCACTTTCGTTTTGAAGGTCAATGGCGACCTGAATCGACATAACGTGAAACGTTTATTGTGGTTAAAAGCAAATATACACATACGATTTATTTGTTTTCTCGTCGCAGGGGAATAGAAATATTGAGAAACGAATAATAATAAGCTACACTCTTCTCCCGCAGTTGTTGTAAAGGTCCGAGCTGATAACAGGGATAGGCTCACTGCCACCCCCGGAAAAACGGGAACTCCGTTCATAATTATCGTTTTATACAGGGGTAGGAATAAGCAATAAATAAATTTTTAGACAAATTTTATGTATAGGTAGAAATTATAACGGGGAATTTTGGGAACTGAGTCCTTCGGGATTATTGTTAGGGTTAAGTATGCATAGCTGTGTCTAAGGATTTAGAAACGTTATTTTTTATTATATATGTATTTTGTATAACTTGTTGGCTCTATATTATTTCACCCAACTCCCCTACCCCAACATTTCCCCTTTGGAAGTGTATTAACGTGAACGTGCGACAGAAACGAGGAAGACAGCCCTGTCCTGGCAAAGGAGGATACATCCGTTTTAAGACCAGGCGAACCTAGCTAAAAGAAATCGGACTGGATTGCCTTGCACGCTCAGCCGCTCTTTGGAGGCAGAAATTGGCAACAATCTAGGGTCGGGATCAATAGAGAGCGGCCAAAAGATAGGTAGGAAATATTTCTCTTTTTTTCTGACCCATATTTTTAGTACATCTAGAGCAGCGGATTTTTTTTTCAGGAGGATGGATTATTACACTGATTATTAAGTTTTGTTGGCTAAGATTATTACAGTTACATGTTAAAATAAATAAGGGTCTAGATTTTATTAAAGGTCTACATTATTACAGTGGTGACAGCGGTTTTCCGATACAGGGTTGTTCGTTCAAGTCGTCACAGCGGTTTTCCGATACAGGGTTGTTCGTTCAAGTCGTCACAGCGGTTCCCCGATACAGGGTTGTTCGTTCAAGTCGTCACAGCGGTTCTAAAATACAGGGCTGTAAGCCAGCAGGGACGCCAGTTCTTCATCCAAGATATTCCTGTCAGGCCAAGATCATATGCCAATCTTGCTACAGCACAAGATAATACAGGGAACGGTGAAGCTGTACGGTCTGTAACCAGAGGCTGCAATAGGCAGTAAACGGGGCATACAGGAGGGTAGAAAGGCTGGAAAATATCGAGAGTTAGCCGATACTCCTCCACCATCATCTCAGTTATCCATAGATACAACAGTCGTCTATGAGAACAATTATACAGCATTTTGCTACAAATTAGTCCAGTTGTCATTCCGTCATACAATTGATTTTTTTTTGGTTTGTCCTTTCGTCTTCAATTCTTTTCATTACAATAAATCATAATTCCTGAAACGACGTAAGCTTCAATTTCACAAAGAGGGAAGTTAACCCATCCTCAAATATCCTATCCGTGCACCAAAAGCTATCCATTTCAGGCGTCGTAGAAGCCAGAAAGGTAGGAGTAATATAAGTTTATAAAATTAGAAAGCTTCATTTAATAAATAAAAATAAAAATAACCAAGTTCAGACAGCGTTATGCCACTCGATTCGCAAAATAGGTTAGGTACAAGCAATCAAAGTGGACCAGAAACCACGGGAGACACAAGCAGCATGCCGCCCACACTGAGGGTAGCACGGGCGCAATCATTAGGGGCCATAGCGGCGACTTTAGCCGATTTCACAGGTAGAGATGCGGCTAGATACATAGAAAAACTCGAATTAAGGGCTAAATTAGACGGGTGGACGGAAGCAGAAACACTAACATTATTGAAATTTAAACTTGCGGGCGTAGCACACGATTTTTTCAAAGCGGATCCCAGGCTAGACACAGTGTCATATTCGAAATTTAGAGAAAAACTACTACGGAAATTTGTACCAAAAAAATCGATAGCGGATTGGTGGATGCAACTGATGCAATGCTACCAAAGACACGATGAGGACGTAGCGTCGTTCTGCACCAGACTAAAATTAACCGGGAACAAGATACTAGAAGAGGATATAAAAGGCGCAAGTAGGGAACAAATACCAAACATACAAAAAAAACATAATTCGGTATTAATAAATCAATTCAAAGTAGGGTTGAGAAAAGACTTATTAAGGGAGGTAGGTTTTTACATTTTACACAAAGACGACATGACATTAGAAGAAGCAGAAGAAATAGTTAGTTGTCAGGAAACGGCGGTAACTATGACAAGCGGCAGAAACAATGGCCACAAAGTCGCATTTATGAGTGAAAAACTGAGGTGCACAACGTGCGGAAGGTCGAATCACACTTCGGAAGAATGTAGGCAGAACGCGAAATGTTTATTCTGTGGCAGACAAGGGCATTGGATGGCCAATTGTAGGACGAAGGAAGCAGAAGAAACAAAAAGGGAGACAAGATGCCAGATTTGTAGAAAACAAGGACATGGGGCACCGGATTGCAGAGAAAAAGGGAACGAACCAACAAATACATGCTACTACTGTGAGAAACAAGGACATTGGGCAAAAGAATGTAGAAAGAAAATATTCGACGAAGCAAACAAACGGAATAAAACAACCTCTAAGTGCAACAGATACAACGACGAAAAAGTAAGGTCATGGAAAACGGAGAAAACTAGGTATCACGGGGAAAACCAGAAAACACAACAAGGAAACTACAGAGAATATAACAGACAAAGAAATCAAAGGGAAGAGGATCACAAACAAGAGACACAGAGGAGGTCCCAACAAAATAGTTTCGGGAACTACGACAGAAACGGACGCCAAAGGAACGATAATATAAGAGGACAGTCTGAAGAAAGAGGACACACAAGTAACAAAGAATGGACGAAACATTTAAACTAGTAAGGACCACAGTTAGTCCCCGGACAAGTGGCCGAGCTAATTTAGCAGGGGAAACAGATTTAAATAAACCACAATGGGATCAAACAAACCAAGAAGCAACGAATAAGGATAAACCGAGAATGGAAAAAAAGGAAAAAAAAAACAATGTATCACAATGATGCAATGTCAGTAACAAAAGAGGACGCCCCATATATAGTAATGTTAAGGGTGAATGGTATAAACAGACCATGCATGATAGATACAGGGGGAGCGTACTCATTAGTAAATAGGTCGATAATTGCAGAGTGGGAATTAGACACAAGAATCATAGAAGAATTAACTCTAAAAGGGATAACAGGACACACAATACAGCTGTATGGATCGACGAAATTGGCGATAAGCACAAACGGAATGAATTACAACATATACGTAAGAGCCATCGCAGCAGAAGACGAAATAATGGGAGAAATACCAGTTCTTTTAGGAAGAGATTTCCTAGAAAAACAGAAAGCAATCATATCATACAAAGGAGAGCCTTCATTAGAAATATGGGAAAGAAGAATACCATTGATAAACGCAAGGCAAGTTGAGAGCACAATAAATAACGGCAGAAGCACGGAAGTAAATGGCCAAGTTGCAACAGTAAAGGAAAAACCAAACACTACCGAAAAGAATAATTGGCAGAAATGGCTAGGAATAGTGGAAACAATGTATAAAAGAAGGGACACAGAACACAGAACAATGGAGAAAAAAGAGAAGGTAATGACAAGGGAAAATAAAGCAAAAACAAATCAAACAGACAAACAAAGACAAAACGGCTACAGAGACGAAAATATAGAACTATACAGAAGGAAGAAAGAAATCGATACAAAGAGAGAAAAAAGTCAGGAAACAAGAATGAACGAAGAAATATACGGACACATAGAACAAAAGAAGAATAGTACAGAATCAGAAACATGGAAAAAGAAGGGAAAAACAGAAACCAGGGAGGAGAACAAAGGAATAAAAGAAACAATAACTAACAGAAACTTCACAGATGTATACATAGAAGATAGCATAAGTATACCGGCACTAACCGAAGTTCACACAATTGGGACACTAAAACACACAATAAAAGGAAACACGATTGCGTGCGAAACACAACACAAAGGACCAGAAGCAATAAGACTGGCAAATAGCATAGCAAATAACGGGAAAAAGATTCCAATTAGAATAATAAACACATCAGCACAAGAAATACACCTAACAAAAGGAACCAAACTAGGGAAAGCATATGAATGTGCAGAAGACACAGTACCACAAACGAAAGCACAGGACACGATCAGGAAATTTGACATCAGAACAGATGAATGGATCAGAAAAAATTTTGAACTAGGTCATATAGATACAAGGTACAAGGAAGAACTAATTAAGTTAATACAAAAGTACCATCATTTATTCACAGATGACGACGAAATTCTAACAAGCACTACAAAAGCCAAACACCACATAACCATAGAAGCAGGAAGCCAACCAATATGCAAAGCTCCATACAGAATACCATATTACCAAAGAGAAGTACTCCAAAAAGAAATAGATAGGCTACTAGAAGCTAAAGTAATCAGGACATCATCCAGCCCATGGTCAGCGCCAGTAGTATTAGTGGTAAAACAAACACCCGAAGGAGAGGAGAAAGTGAGAATGTGCATAGACTACAGAGGACTAAATGCAGTAACAAAAAAGGAATATTACCCTCTACCAAACATATCGGATCTACTACAAGGCTACAAAGCAGGAGGAGAAACGTTGTTCTCAGTAATTGATGTAGCAGAAGCTTATCACCAAGTAGATATGAACGAAGAAGACATTACACTAACGGGATTTAGCACATATCAAGGGCACTACGAATACACCAAAATGCCATTTGGACTGGTAAACGCCCCAGCAACTTTCCAAAGATTCATGAATGCAACCTTAAGAGGCTTAACGGGAATAAAATGTATGGTTTATTTGGACGACATAATCATATTTAACTATGCAGGAAAAAAGGACCATTTAGAAAAATTAGAAGAAGTATTCAATAGATTAACAGAAGCAAACATTAAACTCAAACCAAAGAAATGCAATTTTATGTTGGAAAAAGTAAAATATTTAGGACATATCATCTCACAAGAAGGAGTAGCTCCAGATCCACAGAAATCGGAGGCAGTACACAAATACCCCCTACCAAAAAACGTAAAAGGAGTAAGAGGTTTCTTAGGGCTAGTAAACTGGTACAGACGGTTCATACCGAACATAACCGAATTAGCAGCACCACTAGTAAATCTAACCAAAAAAGACACACCATTCAAAATAACAGAGGAAGTAATTAGGGCAATGGACTTACTAAAAGAATCGCTAACGTCAGACAAAGTTCTAATCTTCCCAGACTTTTCCAAACCGTTCATCGTATCGAGATAGGCGTAGGAGCAATATTAAGTCAAATAAGGGACGGTAGAGAAAGACCAATAGCGTATGCAAGCAGGACACTAAGTAGAGCAGAAACAAATTACTCAACGACTGAAAAAGAACTTCTAGGTGTGAATTTTGCCATTAAAACATTCAGATGCTACATTTACGGGACAAAATTCACAATCATCACAGATCACAGAGCATTAAAATGGGTACTTACACTGAAGGACCCAAATTCAAGACTAACACGATGGGCCTTAACCATAGCCGAATACAACTTCGAAGTAATCCACAGAGCAGGACGAAAACACGGAAATGCAGACGCGCTAAGCAGAATGTTCGACAATACGTGCAACTACATAGAGACGTCATACAAAGATTACTTACAATACATAACGGAAAACGAAGTGCCAGCAAAAGACAAAATATTAGAAAAAGAGGGAAAGTTAGTATCCATACAAGAAGAACAAGCAATAGTACTATTTACAGCCAAAAATAAGCCAAACCAAGATCCATTGATAAAGGAAATAGAAAACACATATAATTTACCGGACGTCGCACAAAATCGAATAGAAGAAATTAAAGAATGGGACACGTTGGACGCAAAATTCTACATAGGGGTAAATAGAGCAGCGGTGAAAGAAGAAACCTCGTACGAAATCATGTGGGGCATAATACAACAGTTAAAGACACTATGCGAGGAAAACAAAGAAGAGAGTATAACCTTCATAGCGAGCAAAGACCAAATCCCAGGACTTTGTTGGGACGAAATTACTAAAATGATCCAATTTACATTTTACAGTATACCCACCAAAATAATCATTTTACGACCAGATAACGCAGGGGAAACAAAAAAAATTTACGCGATAGAAATAGAAGAAGGTTGGGAGCCAATATGGGACAAAGACATGCTGAAAAAAGCACAGAAACGAGATGAATTCTGCAACAACACCTTACAACAAATGGACAAGGACGAAGAAACAAAAAGAAAATACTACATCGACAAAGAAGGTATCTTATATAGACAAGAACGGGAAGAACATAGAGATCAACTAGTAATACCGAGAAGCTATATCACCAAAGTGATAGAAGACATTCATGACTCACCCATATACTGCCATCAAGGACAACATAAAACATTATTGGCGATAAGGAGACGGTGTTTCTGGCCAACGATGAGAACAGACATAATAAACTACTGCAAACAATGCGACGCATGCAATAGACGGAAGACTTCACCCCACTTCAAGAAAGCTCCATTACAAAAATTTACAAAGGTCACAGAACCATGGGAAATAACCTCTATGGACATAGTAGGACCACTGCCAACCTCAAGCGAAGGAAACAAATACCTACTAACATTCCAAGACCATTTTACCAAATACTGTGAAGCAATTCCGTTACCAGATCAGAAAGCTGATACAGTAGCAAGAGCATTCGTTGAACAAATAATATCAAGACACGGAACACCCCACAAGCTATTAACAGATAGAGGAACAAATTTCATGTCAGAACTAATGCAGGAAACATGCAAGTTACTAAACATAAAGAGGCTACACATGGCAAGTTATGCGCCATCCGTCAAACGGTCAAATAGAAAGATTACACAGAGTACTGAAAGACATGTTAGCACACTACATAGCACCAGATCAACGAGATTGGGACAAATGGATACCATACGTACTTATGGCATACAGAGGTAGCGTACACACTTCAACAGGATACAGCCCATACTTTTTACTACACGGAAGAGACCAATCATTACCATTTGAAAAATTCATCACACCGAAAAGAATCAAATACGACATCGACAACAATTATGTGTCAGAATTAGAAGCTAGACTAAGTCAAGTATACAAGACAGCACTGAGAAACACAGAGAAAGCAAAAGAGGAAAGGATAGCCAGATATAACGAAAAAACAGCAATAAGAGAATTTGCACCAGGAGATTTAGTATACCTACTCGACATAAGCACAAAAGTAGGAAAATCGAAGAAACTACAAAACCAATGGACAGGACCTTTTGAAGTAAAAGAGAAGGTAGGACCGGTTACATATCAAATAATTTCGCAAAAAGGGAAGAAGACACAAATAGTACACATCAACAGATTAAAAACATACCACGGAAAAATAGAGGACAAGGAACATAAGATACTTCAAGATATAGTGAACTTGGGAAGTATAGAAGAGTTAGAGGAAACACACGAGCAGGAAGAAAATGAAGTAGATCCGGGGAAAGTAGCAGCACTACCATTATGGTCAACGAACGAGAATCTACAACCACCAAAAAATAAGCCACCATCCCAAACCAGACATAAAGGGAATAGAACAGAACAAAGACCACACTTCTCACTACGACCTCCACCGGAGATAAGACGATCCGCCAGAGTGAGAAACAGGATACCAAGTGCACCCAGTTACACAAAAACATTTAATGCCGAAAGGAGAAGAACACGGAATACAGGACAAAGACAGACGACTAACTATAAAAGAAACAAGACCAAAATAAGTACCAGAGGGATAGCGATGAGCTTGAATCGACGTAACTAATACGTTAAAATCAAGTATACATGTATATATTAGGTTACATTATTAAACTAAACAGATTTAAGGTTCAATTCATAGGTTAAACCAAAGTAAGGGGATAGGAATAATTAAGTAAGTTAGGAATCATAACAGAATAACGAAATATAAGACCATAAGGACACTATAACCAAGTATATAGGCAAAGGATGCTAATAGTACGATTTAAGTAAATGATTTCACGTAAGTAAATCTTTTTCAATTCATAAATACGAGGGTACTACAAAAGTAATGAAATATAGAAATAAATAAGTGGGAAACAAACTCACGGGTCACAAGTTTAAAGATTTCTTTTCTTCTATTCAAAGAATAGAGCTCATTTGACAGTCATAAAGAAGTGTGAAGCTCGGTCAAATAAGGAAATGTCATATAAATATGACAAAATGGTAGGTAATCATAGTATTATAACAAAGAAATGTTTAAAAATGTTTGTAACAAAGATAAGTTGTATTAACGATTGTAAATTTAAAAAAAAAATGTTTTTACGATAACAAAACCAAAACAATGGCACGACAAAATACTATCCTGACCTGGGTGACATTCGTCATGTGCGGGCTACATATAGTAGTTGGGCTAATCGCGTATGAGTGTTCGCACCCCAACACAAATATCACAGTGTTATCGCTAAAAGATATACAGAAGTGTCCGGAACCAGAAAAAACGTACGCGAGTGACAAAACAGACATACAAGTGATTCAACGAAACGAAATAAAAATGCAAAAAGTATGGTCATGCGTAATAGAAGTCACAAAATTCATGTTCTACTGCGGAATTCACAGCCACACATCAGTCGTCAACGAAGGACTATCAACCTACATCCACAAATTGGGAGCAGAAGAATGCAGAAACACCCACAGATATAAACTAACAAAGTTGTACCAACAAACAATAGACAACATACTAATGAACGGTACTACAACAGCGTCAATCAAAATAGGCGGCACACTCGACAATATGGGAACATGTAAGGGTATCACATACCAAGAAAACGGCAGAAGTTGGAACGACGTAGTGATAATAGCAACAGCCAAAATAACAACCAAAGACTATCTAGCTAGAGTAACGCTAGAAACGAACGAGATCCACTTACAAGGAGAAATAACTTGCAAATTCACGAATGGTTACTGCTTCGACTCCACGGTAGGAGAATCAACATGGTCCAGTTATGAGCCAACAACATGCGAAGACCATCTGAGCCGGTTATACGAAGGCATAGGCAACAGAATCACAAACACAAAAACACAAGAAGAACTTATAGTAATCGAAGAAAAAGACAAAGTATTCGCACTAACATTACAAAAAAGAAACATACTATGTGGAATAGAAGTATGGCAAACAGAACACCCACGAATTGTCATAATACTTCAAAACACACAAAAATTACATCCGACAATGCCAATTCTAACACAAAATGTCGATCTAATGAATTATGTAAATAGTAAACTACTCTATATCGAACAAGCATATAAACGAGACGTAAACATGCTTTACACAGATACAATACATCGAAGATGCTTAACGAAACGAGAAATGCTCAAAAACAGACTGCTAATGGCACATACACTACCTAATGCAGTTAGCCAACTAATGGAAAATGAGCCTGGACACATAGGCAGAGTATTAGGCGAAGTACTTTATATCATAAAATGCATACCAGTAACAGTCGAGATAAGACGAACAAACAGATGTTACAACGAACTACCAATAAAGGTAAACAACGAAACAAAGTTTATGGCTCCACTAACCAGAATAATACAAAACCACGCAGAAGAGATAGATTGCAATAACATGATACCACCACTTTATTTTATAGATGATCAATGGATAGGTCTAACGCCACATCCCACAATAGCCAACCAACCAAAAACGATAAAAGTAGAAGAAGAAATTAACCTCCATTTCGACCCCATTCAACCACTAGGAGCGAAGGGTCTGTATACCCAAGAAGAAGTCAACGCAGCACAAAGAGCCCTCACGTTCGGAACAGAGAGAAAAGCAGTAGAAAACATAATTACTCGCAGAGCAGCGGGAATGAATGCCAATAGTCAAGGCTACACCGTATCAAACATATTTGATACAAAAGAAATCAAGAACCTCGCAGAATCCACCCTAAAACACACATGGGCATGGTTCACAGAATTAGGTTCAGTCATAAGTGGAATAATTGGAATATATTTTACATTCCAAACCATCAAATACATAGCAGGCACCATACTAAATGGAATTCGTATCCACCAAACAATAGGATGCAGTATAGCACTAATAGGCAGCATATGGGACTCCCTAACGGCATGGATAATTCACTCACACCAGACGAGGAAACCAGAGGAAGAAACAATAGAGATGGACGAAATAACGCATCAAGAGACGAGCCACCCAAGGTCACAGCATTGGACAGACAGAAGTCGCCAGATGAACGATCTACTGAGCAGCAGTGTCGCGAGTGTAAACGGTCGCGACCTAGGTCAAGGATAAAAAGGGCAATAGCGAAAAAATTGCCAAATACAGTGCCGATCATAAATATTGAGAAAATGTAACATAAATATGTAAAATGTATAAAATTGTAACATTAATTTTAAGGTTATAGGCCACTAGTGTAAACCGACGGCCACAAATAATTAAGGGTAAAAATAGTTGAGCATGGGTTTTGGAAAAATAAAAAAGAAAAAAAAAGGTATTGGACCAGGGAGGTCGCAATACTTTTACAAAGGGGGAAGTAATGTAATAAATACGGATATTCAGAAGAATAATTTTATTGTAGAAAGTTTCAGAACACACGGTAAAACATATTTTATTTTGAATCATAATATTAAATGGAAACACGACCCACATTATGTTTAATAAAACAAATACGAAGCCAAAACAGAAGAGAGAAATACTGGGTCAAAGCAAAATGATTGTTTTAAAAACAAGGATTTCAATAACATAAACTAGCAAGATTCAAAAAAACAAAAGTTGTTTTTTGCAAGTCGACAAAAACCCCAAAATCAATGTCGGGGGAAAACAAAAAAAGAAGTGTAGGAGATCAAGAGCGGCAGTGGGTACCGGGTGCGAACGCGCGAAGGGAAAGGTTTTCCCTTGCTACGATAACTAGTGTTTTAGTGTTAGCGGTACGAGAGGTAGAAATTCTCACCGTTGTGTTAGGAGGTGATACTGTCTCCTACTTCGATACACAAACGGTAGATTTACCCTCTACGCTAATTGCCTTCCAACCTAAAACGATTTCGTTTATCGGGTACGATACGTAGCGACAAAACAGATAGAGAAAATCAAGAAATCTCCCGACGTGACGGAGGAAGATTGTCAAACAGTAAGTTTTTGAATTAGATTTCGATTGGGATAAATTTCTTTTATTAGTGATATATATATATATATATATTTACTCGTTATTGGTCGAGCTGGAGTCTGAACTTGGGAGCATAAGAAAATTTCTATATACCAGGTGTAGCGATAGCAGATATTATTTATTTGATTTGTTTTATTGTTGATTTTCAAAGAGACGGGACACATCTGTTCACTCTCAGATTGAGTTTTTTCGTCCTAACGAACAGTTAATTTACCGTGTGTACTGAAATAATTTCGATTTCCAGAGTTTCGCTAACCTGACACGAGTTGGGTTTCATTTTGTTAAGTAGGAGATTATCATATGTTGAGTTACGTATTTTCTCTTCCACCTCGAAAGTAGGAAATAGATAGAAAGTTAGGCAAGGTTAATGTTGTAGGCAGTAGAAAAAAAAGAAACGAAAAGGCCGGAGCGGATGCTTGCCATATTTGCGTGGGTGTCAGCGAACTCTGGCTGAAAAGTAAATTGATTGTAGAGAACCTTTGTTATCAGTCTTTCGTTCAGCCGTGTTTATAAATTATAACTTGTTTATATTTTGCCAGGGTAAAAGCATAAATTAACATATGTAATTAAACTACTGGGGAATTTCGCAACTTGGACCGCCAGTGTCGATAAATAATTTAAACTATTTCATTAGCTCATCAGAATTTCTGTATAGAACAAGAATTTCACTTTCGTTTTGAAGGTCAATGGCGACCTGAATCGACATAACGTGAAACGTTTATTGTGGTTGAAAGCAAATTTACACATACGATTTATTTGTTTTCTCGTCGCAGGGGAATAGAAATATTGAGAAACGAATAATAATAAGCTACACTCTTCTCCCGCAGTTGTTGTAAAGGTCCGAGCTGATAACAGGGATAGGCTCACTGCCACCCCCGGAAAAACGGGAACTCCGTTCATAATTATCGTTTTATACAGGGGTAGGAATAAGCAATAAATACATTTTTAGACAAATTTTATGTATAGGTAGAAATTAAAACGGGGAATTTTGGGAACTGAGTCCTTCGGGATTATTGTTAGGGTTAAGTATGCATAGCTGTATCTAAGGATTTAGAAACGTTATTTTTTATTATATATGTATTTTGTATAACTTGTTGGCTCTATATTATTTCACCCAACTCCCCTACCCCAACATTTCCCCTTTGAAAGTGTATTAACGTGGACGTGCGACAGAAACGAGGAAGACAGCCCTGTCCTGGCAAAGGAGGATACATCCGTTTTAAGACCAGGCGAACCTAGCTAAAAGAAATCGGACTGGATTTCCTTGCACGCTCAGCCGCTCTTTGGAGGCAGAAATTGGCAACAATCTAGGGTCGGGATCAATAGAGAGCGGCCAAAAGATAGGTAGGAAATATTTCTCTTTTTTTCTGACCCATATTTTTAGTACATCTAGAGCAGCGGATTTTTTTTTCAGGAGGATAGATTATTACACTGATTATTAAGTTTTGTTGGCTAAGATTATTACAGTTACATGTTAAAATAAATAAGGGTCTAGATTTTATTAAAGGTCTACATTATTACAATGTACTTGATTATTCAATTTACCGAAAACCAACACAAACTGATGTAACAATTCCATTCAATTCTAACCACCCTCTGTCACACAGACTAGCAGCATATAATTCAATGATACATAGAGCTTTATCAGTTGCTATGAACAAATGTAATTTTGATAGAGAGATTAATACAATTAGACAAATAGCAACATCTAACGGTTATCCATTAGATATGATAAATAAGCTAATTAGTAAAAAATAGGAAAAAGTGGCATTACACCTAATATATCCTAAACAAGCTGATGAAATTGAAACTTATAAAACCATCACATATGCAGGAAATATCTCTAATAATATTTCAAACATAATATCTTCAGCAACGAATACAACAATTTCTTTTAAAACAGAAAGTAACGTTAGTACAAAATTGTTAAATGTAAAAACAAAAATACCACTATTAAAGAAGTCAGGTATATATAAACTCAAATGTCCAGAATGTAATGCTGTCTATTTGGGTCAGACCCTTAGGAATTTTGAAATACGATACAGTGAGCACTTACGAGCATACAGATTAAAACAACCAGATAAATCCCACTACGCAAAACATCTACTTGACACCAATCATTCATTGACACCTAACACAGAACTAGAAGTACTGCATATTTGTGAAAAGAAACAAGAACTGGATTTCCTTGAAGAACTGGAAATTAGAAGACATTTAAGAAACCCACAATATGAAGTTGTCAATGAACAGTTAAATCTAGGGAATTCTCCACTAATAAACTGTCTTCTTAAGTGATAATTGTAAAGATCAGCAGATATAGTTTTCCTGGTTTTCTATATCGTTGCACAGTTATACTGATCTTAATTGGAAAAATTATATCCAGGATATCACCATAGGGCTAATAATATCTAAGCTTCAATATTTGTAATATCACATCTTCTTCTTTTTTCTATAAACATATATTAAGCCAATCACAAGTTAGGTTACTTCTTGGTCTAGCCAAAAATAACTACTAAACATCAGGTAGGCATAAAATGAAATGTAACTTCTGTCATTCTGACGATGATATTGATTTATCGAAAGAATTGTCAATTTTTTAGAATTTTCAATAACTTGTATTATATTGTGGAATTAACTAGAGACCTTGAGTTTCATTTAAAAACACTAATATGAGCATATTCCACGAAGTAAGGGTCGAGACAGTCAATTTCATTTCTTGTTGTAATTAAATCGATTTTCCTCACCACCGTTATTACCAAAAATTTAGGTAGGAAGTAAATTATAAATTCAAAAACCGAGCGTTCAAAAGGCATTATTAAGTTATCATTCAGTTATTGAGATTAAGTAATTATTCAGTTATTGGCAAAAGTTATTATTCAGTGATTGATATTAAGTTGATTTAGAGTGAGTTAGAATTTGGCCGAAAATCGATAGTGGGAAGTGCCCGACCGTCCAGTACTTTCCGAGTAAAGTAAAATTTATTTTGTAAACCGAATAAAACATTTCACCCGAGTTTGAAAGTTTTATATTTAATTTCAACAAACAATTTAGTAGTTAGGTTATTAAGAATGTAATTCCGTATTTTGATAAAGCCGGCAGCCTGTAGTTTTTTTTTGAGGCGATAAGAGAACAACCTTATTTACAGTTTTTATTATGGCGTTCTGTATATTGTTTCTCTGGAATTAGGGTCTGATTGAAATATCATTTTGATTTTAAGTTTACGAATAGTTTTAATAGTTCCGTTATTTAAGAACATTATTCCGTATTTGGATAAGACTGATAAGCCGGTATATTTTTTTTTGAAACAATAAAAACCAAAGTTATTTACAGTTTTTATCACCACGTTTTGTATTTTGTTTCTTTGGAATTCAGGTCTGAGCCGTCAATACATTGAAGTAGTATTTTGATTTTAATTTTGTGATACATATTGTTATACCTAGTGTCCTGTTTCAAATTTCCCAAATACATATTAGATTTTTATTTGCATTTTAAGACACAGTTTTATTTTGCTTATATTTGGGTAACCGCTGTCCTATCCTCCGACCAATATTTCAGAATAATTTTCACCGATAATTTGGAAAATTTAAAGTGTAAATTCTCCTATGAAAAAATTTAGGTTCTCAATCAAGTACGAGGCTGTTGCCACTGATTGATTGATAATCCGGATTAAATTAATCTGATTATTTTTTGACGTTTCTTAAAACCAATGAAATGCTTCTTTATTTGACACAAGGGTAAGTTTCAACCAATCATGTCATTATTATAGTGGGAATAAAGCTCTTGTGATTATTCTCGGGAATAATCACTGTTGCTTTTATTTGTCTAGCAAGTGTCAGATAGTTGTCAAAATAATTATCAAATTGTGTCAACGTTATATATAAAATGAGTGAACATCATCGGTTTAGTACCTTTTCTGATGAAGAAATAACGAATAAGATTATAGAAACTAGTTCGAAAAATATTCTAATAAGTAATCAGTCTATATGGAGACAATTTAAGACCTTCACCAATTTGTGAATCAAAAAATAATCTAGTCAAATATAACTCGAGAGTTCCATAAATTAGAAAATAATTAGACAGATTTTATTCAAACTTGTTGCCATTTGGCAATAGCCACTCGAGCCCTGCGGGCTCTCGTGACTATTGCCTGGCAACAAGTTTTCAAAAAATCTGTCAAATTATTTTCAATTTATTCTCACTCTCTTGTTATATTACTACTGAAAATTTAAAGTGTAAATTCTCCTATAAAAGTTAGATTTTCAATCAAGTACGAGGCTGTTGCCACTGATTGATTGATAATCTAGTTTAAATTCTTTAGTTTTTTTTTGTTATAAACTGGTCTGGTCACATTTTTCCACCTATCCCGATTGACTATCCCTACCGCGAAGATAATTTTATCTCGTTGACTACTAGGTAATTATTGTTTCACTGCTGCTACCGCATAATTACAAAACTGCTTATACCGCTTCCGCTGTTATTAACAAATTGCATTTGCTTGCTTACACCTGTTTTATTGTGTCATTGCTCACATTCCTCAATACCGGCAAATTTCGCATGGTGCATGATAACATAAGGCTTGAACACATTTGCTTACTGTTGATATATTGAATTGATTCGGTACCGCTTGATCAGAAATTGTTGAATATTATTCTGTATGTGTAAATATTAAGTAAGACTTGTAATATACAAATAAATACGATCAGTTATTTCTTAATATCCCGTAGCATCACCGTCTAAGGTTTATAGGTTTTGTAGGTGTGTTAAATTCAACGAGACCCCTGGAATTTTCCGTTACCTCCATCTGAGGCTACCTAGAACTCTTGACGCCGAGGGTCAAGGGGCCGTGGAGTAAAACACGTAAAATAATCTGGCGCCCGAGCATATGTTTGCGAAAGAACTTCGCATCGAGGGTGTCCAAAGTGACGCGTCAGTCGCTGAGAACCTCTGTGTGAGAGGTGAAGAAGGACGAAGCGGCAGGAAAGCGCGTCACAACCCTGTAAACAACAGATATTTTATTTTCGCTAATAGGTGTGTATTTTGACTTGATTTATTTAGCAGTAACATAAAAAAATATTTAAGATGGACTTTTGAGGAACCGTTTTAAAAAAGTCGGGATTTTGAACTTCAACGTCCTGTATCTCGAAATATAGCCGTAGGATAAGGTTGGACCCATGGAGATTTTTGATCAGGACATCAAATACCAGTACATATCAATTTGACGGTGCTTCCGTTTTCATAAGAGAAGTGCGGTGTCATTTATCAAAAAATGTTGATAAGGAAATTAAAGATTTACATGTTAGAGTACAAAAACAAACAGGGATATGTGCTAAAAGAAGTGAGATATGGGACAACAATATTAAAAAGGAGATGGAGGAAATGAATAGGAAGCTGAGAGATATAATGAGGAAATGAAAAGAATAGTGGGAAAGGGAAAGTATTTTTATAACATATTATAATATGTTCTCCGCTAACAATATTAATGTACGACTTTTATTATTAATGAAAGAAGGGAACATAAATTATTGATAAAAAACTATGATAGTTTTTTGCTGGTAATCCTTGATAATTTTTGTATAAGTTGGTATATCTATCTATTTTCGAGTGAGTTACTAATCAAAAGGTGATTTTTTTCAAAATAAAAATAAAAGTGTCGAAACGAACACATAAAATTAAAACTAAATTCGTTAAAAATCAGTTCATTTTTTTTGTTACATCCCACTGTATCTAAAATCACTATCACTTCCTAATGCTCCAAATAATATAGAAATACTCAAACAATTGCAGTTTATTAGGAAAATTGGGGAAGTCGGTTCTGGCAACGAATGTGTAAACAGTATTTGTGTCAGCTCCTATATTTTTCAAATTTAACAGTGTTTATTGATCAAAGTTAAACTCAATTACATACAGTATAGTGAATATTAGTGCTCCTCCATCGGACACCACATAAACTCGTGAAAAAAAACCGTTTATTTGTAATTAACCTGCATCATTTCATCTACTTACCAAAAAACCGGTCGAATTTCGCAGTTTTTCAAGTGATATGATAAATATAAATTGGAATACAGGCCCGCATTCAGGCACCTAGAAACAATTATGGAAATTATATCCAGCGAGACTTCTGATTATAGAAGTTCTCAAAACACCTACTCCTCAATCACTCAACAACAGTTTCCAAAAAAAGACCAAGCTGTAATTTTTCCCGCAAGTAATAATGAAAAAATTCAGGATTACTCAATCCCACTTGGAAACATTATCCAACCAAAAAATATTTTGTTTTCTTCAAAATTATCTCACAACCGGATGTGTATATACTTAACCAGTACCACAATAGTCGATAAATTCATGACCGAACATGATGGAAAAATCAAAACAAATGGCGAAATTGTACAGGCCAGAAGACTTGTCACACCAACAGTTCGACTTATACTATCAAATGTGAGCCCTACAATACTTCATAATCTGATAATAAATGAGCTATATAATTTAGGCATCAAATCACTTTCCTCGATGTCATTTTTGAGAATAAGCTCAAATCTTCCTGAATACAGCCACATCTATAGTTTCAGACGGTAAGTATTCATAAGCCCACCAACAAATTCATTACCTGAATCTATTTTAGTAACACACGACAGCACCTCCTATAGAATATTTCTCTCAGACGATTCTCTAATATGTTAATCTTGTAAAAAATCAGGACACTTAGCAGCTAATTCTCCAATACAATACGTAACACCAAATAGTCAAACCAATACATCTCACTCACCTACTGCACAATCTGAAGCAACTCTCAACAAGCCGCAATCAGCTAGCGCCGAGGCGAATTCCCGGCAGTATAATAGCGAACCAAAAACCCTCACCACAATCCCCCACAACACCAATTATCCCCCCCCCCTTCCATAACATAGAAAAACCTGAATTATCCCAAAAACACTTATCTACGGAAGTTTTTGTATCTCAGAATGCGTCAAAACGTGCATTCGATGAAATCTCCACACCGTCCCCGCAACCTGATGCCGAAAAGAACACATTGCAAACAGATCCTTTCAGCAAGTCAACTGAAACAATCCTCAAAAAATCAAAAAAGAAAAAAGACGCAGCTTCCACGTCGGCACTTATGGAACCTGTAAGACAGACTATCGCTGAACATAACCCTCCTTTTGTTCTGGACTTCGATCAAATATCGGACCTCCTTGAAAATGTATACGGATCCCCCGATCCCGTAAGTATAGTTAAAGACTACAAAGCAGACTTTACCGCTCTAATACATATGCTGACAAATATTTACCCACATTTCAAAGACAGATGCATAAAAACTATATGTACAAAACTGAAAAAGAAACTTTTAATACATCTCCAAATGACCTCAGACACGGAGGCCTCAGAACCAGATAGTGATTTCTCACAACGATCCAGCTATTAACTTTCCCGTTCAACATGTTCACCTCAATTCTACAGTGGAACCAAAATGGTTTCATTGATGAACTTCCGGAGCTACAGCATATATTAGACCAATATAAATCCGAAATAATATGTCTCCAGGAAATTAACTTGAAAGCTTTAAGCCAATATCAGAAATTCTGCAAACATCGTAATGATTCTCAGAGAGCAAGTGGCGGAGTAGCAATTCTAACACTTAATACCATCCAAGCTCAAGAAATTCATCTGCAATCAAACCTAGAAGCGATTGCTATCAAAATTCACTATACAAACGCAATATAGATCTGCAATATAGATTTCCCACCCGCACTTCAACTCAATCGACAAGATTTTAATGATTTGCTAGAGCAGATACTCCAGCTGAAAATCATCGTAGGGGACTTTAATGCACATAACTCCAACTGGGGGTCATCCTCTTTAAACACTAAGGGTAAAATCATAGAACAAACAACTGATCGGCACAACCTTGTTATTTTGAATAATAGAAGACCTACTAGATTCAACATTCAAACTGGAGACTATTCCTGTATTGATCTTTCGATCTGCGATCCAACATTGTTACCATTACTAGCTTGGGACAGACTAGACTACACATACAATAGCGATCACTATCCAATCTTTATATATAATAACTCCAACAGTAGTAGTGACATCCCCATCGCTCCCGCATGAAATCTAAAAAATGCAGATTGGGATATTTTCTCATCTTCAATTGAAGATAAAATCGAATACTGTACAGTTTCTTCTGACATAGACGAATCACTAAAGCACTTTACAAATATGATCATAGATTGCGCAACTTAGTCAATCGGAGAATAAACTATCATTATAATAAACGCACTGTGCCATAGTGGAACAACGAATGAAAAACCGCCATAGAAGCTAGCGAAAACGCCTTTAATAACTATAAACGATTAAAAACAGTACAATTCAAAGTAGAATTTTTGAAACTGCGCGCAAAATCCCGATAAACAATGACAAACGCGAAACACAAATCATGGGCTGAATACGTATCATCACTAAATTCAGATACACCAATGACCGAAATTTGGAAAAAGGTAAGAAGAATATGTGGCATAAAAGGCAATAATAAAATTAACAGACTTGAGGTCGAAGGCCACACTTTTAATAACAACTATGACATAGCAAATGCCCTCGCTAATGTCTACGAACAAAGTAGCAAAGAAATCAACCAGAACACATCACTTAACTTTCACAAATAATTCCAAGATCAAAACAAGTTTGATATTAGAGCGGAAAGAAATTATCCACTAAATTCACCTCTAACCATGGCAGAATATCACGAAGCATTATCAAGCTTCAAAGATCCCTCTCCGGGACTTGATCACATTCCTATAATTTTCCTTAAGCATTTTCCCGAAAGAGCTCACTCCAGTTATTTAATATTATATGGTTACAGCATAAATTCCCAAAAACTTGGGTCGCTAATAAACCCCATACATAAATCTCGAACTCCGAAATCAAATCCCCAATCTTACCGCCCTATTTCACTCACATGTATCATGATCAAATTAATAGAAAAGATGATTAACAAGAGATTACTATGGACACTGGAAAAACGCAAACTAATAATACCGGAACAGAATGGCTATAGATCAGGAAGATCAACGTTAGGTAACATCATTGAATTTGAAAGCGAAATCAATGAAGCGTTTGCACTAAAAATTAAATGCTTAACGATATTCTTCGATATTACTGAAGCATTCGACACAGTCTGGCATAACTATATTATTAAACAGCTACATAGTTGGGATATACAGGGACATTGCCTATTCTTCATCACAAACTTCCCACAAGACAGATTGTTTAAAGTTAGAGTAAACAACACAATGTCTGACTTAAAATTTTGAAAAAAACGGCATTCGACAAGGTTCTGTACTAAGCCCGACCTTATTCATAATAGCAATGAACGATGTTCTACAAGGATTAAAAACGCCACTTAAAGCCTGCTTATATGCCGATGACCTGGTCGTTTACTGCAAAAGTAAGAACCTTAAAAACCGTCAGAAAATCGCGCAAGAGTTCCTCTCCCATTTAGAATATTGAACAGAACGAACAGGCTTCATCCTTTCAACCGAGAAATCGAAACTCATTATTTTTTCGAAAAAGAAAACTATAGAGCGCGTAAATTTACACTTGTATGGAAAACATTTACAAACTGAAACATCTGTTAGATTCTTAGTAATGACTTTTGATGAATCTCTTAACTGGAAATGCCACATAAGCAATCTCCTCCTGACATGTCAAAAACGACTGAACCTCTTAAAAATGCTAGATAATAAAAATTGGGGTGTTGATCGAGAAACTCTGCTCACGCTTTATCGTACATTAATCAGGTCCCAGCTAGATTACGGTTCAATTGTCTATACGAAAGTGACTAAATCACTCTTAAACAGGATAAATAGCATTCATAACACGGCCCTACGCATAATAACAGGGGCATTCCGCACTACACCAGTCGAGAGCCTATATAGTGAAGCTGGAGAACCATCGCTAGAAGACAGAAGAATGTACCTAAGTCTAGTGTATGCAGCTAAAATAAGGCAAAATCTCTCCAACCCTACTAGTCAAAATTGCACCACAGAAAACTTCCCCAACCGGTTCCAAAAACCAAGAACCTCCAACCTTACTACGACCGAATTAAAAACTAACTATCTAAACTTAACTACTCACTTTCAGAATGCTATCCCAATGAACTTAGTTCAATTCCACGCTGGCAAATCAAAACTCCAACTTGCATCACCAGTTTTTCTTTCTATAATAAATATCATGAAAATCCCTACATTATCAAATCTCCCTCTCCCTCAAAGTCTTCTAATAAAGTCGGAGCTGCGGTATTGACCACAACTTCGAGCCACATGTTCAAGCTCTTACCAACCTGCTCTATCTACTCAGCAGAGTTGTATGCACTATATGATGCATTGATCCTCATAAATGCATCTGACGCACATAACCATCTCATTCTTTCGCATTCCCTTAGCGCAATAAAAGCCTTACAAGGCACTTATCCAGATCATCACATTGTGACAAAAATAAAACAAGAACTCTACTCCTCTGCCGAACAAAGCTGTAAGAATGTTAGTTTCAAATGAATACCATCCCATATAGGAATTCATGGTAACGAAGAAGCAGATAAATACGCCAAAGAAGCCGCAGACAGTGACACAACCGAAACTATTAGACTATCAGTGAGTGCGGATATAAAATGTACAATAAGATCTAAAAAAAATAGTGCGTGGGAAAATCGGTGAAAAAGTGCTACATCCAAGTTGAATGAAGTAAAAAAGTCAATAAAGCCCTGGTCTACGTTACCTAAAAATCGTCGAGACCAAGTCCTACTTACTCGACTACGCCTAGGCCACACTAGACTAACACTCAGTCATCTTTTCAGTAGGGATCCTAAACCAAAATGCAACTATTGCAATGAACTACTCTCCGTTAAACACTTACTTACTCAGTGTCCGCAATTAGCAGCGAAACGACAGGCCCAACTTCCTTCTGGTCAGTGAGTTGTAATAAAGGGAGAAGAGATATAGACCAATTTCCTAATATCAAAAATGGGACCGGTGGGTGTGGCTTATATCCGTATCAATATGGCGAAGAATCAGGCCCGTATTTAAAAAAATATTCAAATGTACTATTAATAATGTATTTTATTATTAAATTATATAAATAAACTTGGTAATGATGATCCTATGAATGAGATTGTATAATTAGAAATATATTTCTCAGAAGTAGGTATTTATTCTATGAATACTACAAATATTTTAGTTTTTATATAACTATTAATCGTCTATCCAACAGTGTGATTTATAGAATATTTATTTATCAAAATACAATAAAATTATAACAAATTGATATTTTTCAGCAATTGGAAAGCCGGGTAGTACCTAAATTCTTGCCTAACGTTTTCCAACAATAAAAATAAATGATTACTAATAATCTAAGGATGCATATTTTAATTATTAATTATCTGTGGAACGATATTCCTGGCTCCTTTTTCTGGCTATGACTTTTACAGCCGAAAGCACAACAGTTTACCATTTGGGACAAAAAGAGTTTATGGTCAACGAAAATATATTGTAATCAACTCATTTGTTAATGGGCGAATAATAAACTCAACTATTAAAGGCACTCACTCGCTATCGCTCGTTCGTGCTTTAAACAGTTTCGTTTATTAATCGCCTTCATTAACAAACTAGTTCATTAAACTAATAATGTTTACCTATTGACCTTTAAAAAGTACAAGTTTATTGTTGACATTTCTTATACTAAGTGGCCTCTTTTTATTTTTAGAAATATAATACATTCTTATATTTACATATCTACTTGCAACAGACTTTATCAACAATGTTCTATGGTTATCTAAGCCAAACTGATTGAATGAAATGAATAACACAGATATCTCATTAGTAAATCTAAAAAGCATCTAATTTCAGAACAATTTCCACACTAAGTGGTAAAATATATGTGCTTTCTAGACAAATGATTTAGCGTAACTTGGATATCGACTTAATACTTCTCTGCATATTATTTACAAAAGTTGTAACTAACCTATCAAATGTTATTCCGGAGTTTTCTTTTTTATCAAGACGACTGCAGCTCTTGCAACTACGTAATGCACAAGAAGACATTATGAACAAAATATTTTATCAAAAATAACAATGGAACTTATTTCACTTTGCAAATAATAGCACTAAGCTAACATTCACGATATTTTGACATAAAATACGAAACAATATGGCGAACCGGTACCATAAATCATTTACATATGTCGTATCCTCTCTCTTCCACATCACTGCTTCTGGTGAACTTGCAGACATATTAGGATCATCATGTAATGTGCACAATTTAAAAAAGTTTCTCAAATCGATAGATGTTCCGAGACTCATATAGACAATATTTTATGTATAACTTGCCTCTTTTAGTAAACCTTATGACGCTTATGACCCACGCGGTTGATGCGTATTATTAAATAAAAAATAAAGAAAATTGGGGTCGCCGATGATCTCAGAATTCCAGTTAAGTTTCTTGCGTGCCAGTTAAGGGTTAAATGTCAACATTACCTAATTGTTTTACATTTCGTCAATCCACATACTACTTTCAAAATCTGGCATTGTTGGTCAAAAGTGACCTCATACTCGTTCTATGACGTGTACCAAATTTTATAATGTAAAACCCATAAAAATTATCATCCTACCCTTGTTGACGTCCTCATAATATGTGGCTAATTTAATTATCTTTTTAAAGGTTTCAACGATTCCGATTTCGATATATCGGTTCAGCAGTTACAGATGTTCATAAACGAAAGCGAAGATCCTTACGAAGCATTATCCTATTTGATAGGGGAGTGTAACTACGGAGGAAGAGTAACTGACGATTGGGATAGGAGATTGATAGTTACTGTACTAAGAGATTATCTCAACCCCCGAGTCGTATCCGAAAAGACTTACTCTTTCAGCAACGCGGGTACTTGTTACGGATTACCGGACAAGAACGATTATCAAGCTTACATAAATCACATCAACTCTCTGCCAGTGATGCATCCCCCTGAAGTATTCGGTTTACATACGAACGCTGGGATAACGAGAGACCTACAAAATTCCAATTTACTCCTTAATTCAGTGTTGAAAGCTTACGGGGACGTTTCGGCTGGAGGTGCCGGAGAAACTGATAAACATATAATGTCGTTATGTTCGGATATTATATCAAAATTACCAAAAATATTCGATATCGAACTCGCACACGTGAAATTCCCTGTTGATTACTCGGAATCCATGAATACTGTGCTCGTACAAGAAATGGAACGTTTCAATAAGCTGTTGAAAGTGATAATCGGTACTTTGGTTACAATGCAAAAAGCGATTCAAGGTACGGATTGAAATTATTATTTATTACTACTAATGTCAATGAATACCTGAATAGGCAAGTCCTCAGGAATTGCTCCGATTTTTTTATCTAGTTTTTTTTTATATAATTCAAAATTAGGATTCTTTTGGTGCGAGGACGAAATGATTAATACTGTTTTAACGATATTTATGATATTAATGTAGGAAAAATTAAGTATCGTATCAATTTTCAGTCCATTTGTTCCCTGAAGTTAGCAGAATTCGACAACACCAGAAAATTGGATGTCAGTTTGGTATATCTGTGTAATTTAACGCAATTAATGAAAAAAAACACGAGAATTGGGCCAAAGTTACCAACGTAGACAGTACCCATTTGTAAAAACTTTAAAGGTTCTACAAGATAAAAAATTGGATATGAATAGGGATACATTGGCTATAAGATTAATTTGTGGTAGTTCATCAAGAATGGTTTGGCGAGATATAGTGTCAAATGCTCCTTCTATATCAAAAATGATACCTATTATTTGCTGTTTATTATTAATGGCATTGACAATGTGGGTTTGTAAATGGACAAGATTGTCGTTAGTGGATTGTTGTCGTCTGAAACTAGATTGCTCCTTAGGGATATTATTATACTTTTTAAAAAACCACATTCGTCGTTTATTGACTATTTTCTCCATAAGTTTACACATGATACATGTAAGGGAGATTGACCTGTATGATTCAGGGGGAGATGGTTTAAGAATGGGAATTATTATGGACTTCTGCCATTCGGTAGGGAACTCTTGAGTTGTTCAAATGATGTTGTAAATGTCTCAAAGTTTGGAAAGACCATAGTTAGAAAGATGTTTTAAAAATATTTAAGGAAGGTCATCGAGTCCAGCGGCATAATTTTCGGCAGGAGGCCAGGGCGGAAATTGATTCAGGCAGATTTAGTGGAGAGTTGATATTATATACGTCCTGTGCTGTTATGAAAGAGTTGTTGTGGGGAGGTAAATTCGAAGAAGTGTCAGGTAGATTATTTTTTTTGTGATTTTGAATTACTTCTGCAAAATGTTGAGCGAGTGTGAGATAAGATGGGTGATTATTGAATTACTTTTTTGACCTTTAATTTCACGTATTTTTTTACAAGTATGGGAACGATTAGAATTGTCAGGCAAAGATCATACATATTTTAGGCGAGCAGATTTTTGACTCTGTTTGACAATGGGCTTTCTTTTTTTTGGTAAAATATTATATTTTCAGAAGTTTCATGTTTTCGATAGTAGTTTAGTACCGACTTGGATTGTCGGAAGGCGTTTTCACAGGAAGGATTCCACCATGGTACGGTTTTATTGGTAGAAGAGAAGGTATATTTACCAATATGAAGTAAAGCAGACGTTGTCTGTAAATGATTGAACGGAGTCATTAACGTTGCTGTAAGGTGGTGGGATTACACAAGGAAGAGTCAATTTAAGAGGTGTATTCTTGCCAGTTAGTTTTGTTCAGACGACAATAGTTCCGAGGAATTGTTTGTTGATTAGTGTTATTTGATATTATGATGGGGAAATGTTCACTGTTGTGACGATCGCCATCAGCTTGCCAAGTTAAGGAGGAACCAGACTTAGGATCGCATATAATCAGATCAATGGCATAAAAATTACCGGAGGATGAACTGAAGTGAGTATTGGAGCATGTGTTAAGAAGGAACGAGTTAATACAATTAGTTATGTTCGGAACAGGAATGATTCAAAGATGACGAACCATGCAAGGAAAAGGTATATGAGTTAGAGAATTATGATCAGAGTCGCAACGTGGAATATATAATCAGTAGAAAATAGAGAACAAGAGATCGTTGAAGAACTACGACACGGAAGGATCGACATATGTGCACTCCAGGAGACAAAGAAGAAGGGAAAGGGACAGATACAATACAATGACTACACTCTAATATATAGTGGTATCAATAGAGAAGAAAGAGCTATAGCAGGAGTGGGTATACTCATCCATCACAAAATCAACGACAGCATAGAGGATTGCCATTACGTCTCAGAAAGAATACTACACGTGAAACTAACAGCAGAACATAAAGAACTATATATAGTATGTGTATACAGTCCCGAAGACTGTAAGCCAAAGGCAGAAAAAGAGGCCTATTATGAGGAAATCTACAAAACCTAGATAATATCCCAAAAAACGATACTCTCTTATTGATGGGAGATTTTAATGCTCGAATCGGGAAGAACATCTTACCAGGCATTAAACAGAGATATATTGAAGACGTGCTAAATGATAATGGGGAGTCAATGATATTTCTGCACATATAATGAACTACGCATCAATAACACCTACTTCCCACACAAGACACAACATGAATATACATTCCACAATACGAGGGGTCAGAAATCAACCATAGATTATATAACAACAAATAAGAACATACACCCTTCTCAAATATACGATGTGACAACCTTGAATTCTGCGAACGTGGGAAGTGACCATAATCTGCTTATCTGCAAAATAAGAATGGAAGTCCGACAGAAAACAAGAAGATCGCAAACAGTCGAGAAAACACAAAGAATAAACATCGAAAATATGTGGCAACCATCAATCCGATATCAGAAAATATTACCTTCCAAAATAGAAGCAAATGAAATCTTGGAAGAAGATAACATAGAGATAACGTGGAGAAAACTAGAAAATAATCTGAAGCGTAAGGAACAACAACAGTAAATATAAGCGTCAGAAAGCCTAACAAAACGCCCTAGTTCCGGAAAGAAATCAAAACAAAGTGTAAAGAAAAACGAGAAGCCCACTTAAAGTACAGATCATAATAAACAACAGATGTTTACAACTTCAAAAGAATAAGAAACGAAACTAAAGCATTAGTAAATAAGACATAGGATGAATACACTCGGGTTTTCTCATCAAGAATGAAAGCCGACTACTACGGACTACAAAGGCAAATATTTATTAGAATGGAGAGAAAAGAAATAAGCGAATTAATTGAAACCAATAAAATAGATGTCGATACTTGGACCTCCGATCTCACCTAACTGTTTAAGATAAGCGAAGATCACACCCTACCAGAAACTCCAGATATAACAACCGAAAACGTAATCGTCACAACGGAGGAAATTACTAAAGCCTTAGAAAAACTAAAAAACCGTAAATCTCCAGGACCAGACATAATTCCAAACGAAATGCTGAAATACGATGGAAACAAACTAACTGAACAACTAAGGATACTTGTACAGGAAATTATCTCGGAACATACAATACCAAATAACTGACGCACTAGATGTTTAAAAAGGATGACAGAACCATACCCGAGAACTACAAAGGAATAAACCTGCTCAGCGCCGTTCTGAAACTGCCCACCAAAGTCATAACTAACAAAATCACCAACGAAATAGATCTAGCACATGAACAACAAGGCTTCAGATCTGGACGATCTTGTAACGATACAGTTTTTGTCGTCAGGCGAGTCATGAAAAAGTCACTGGAATACAACGCCCCGGCCCTCTGCTGCTTTATAGACCTACATAAGGCATTCGATTAGGTAGAGCTAAACGACGTAATTCACCTGTTATATAAACGAAACATTTTATCAGATACCATCAAGACCATCGAAAACGTATACAGCAAAAATAACATACAAGCCAGAATTAATAACAAACTAACACAGCCGATACCAGTGGAAAGAGGAATACGTCAAGGAGACTCATTGAGCCCGCTGCTCTTTAGCCTCATCATGGATGAAATTATCCATAAAGTCAAACATCTGAATAGAGAGTACAGAATGGGCGAAGAAACTCTATAGTATGCTATGCAGATGATGCCGTACTGATTGCGGAGAGTGAAGATGATCTTCAGAGACTTCTACAACAATTTAATATGATAGCAAGAAAGTTTAGCATGATAATATTACCGAATAAAACAAAGAGTATGGTGATATCTAAAGATCGAATAAGGTGCAAGCTGGAAGTGGACAGAAAGATAATCCAGCAAGAAAAAAGCATCAAATACCTGGGAATACTAATGCACAGTTATGGAGATAGAGAAGCGGAAGTTGGCCAACAAATAAACAAAGCCAACGGAATAGCAGGATGTAACATTTACGGACAGAAACAAGGGCCAGGATTTATGAGACAGTAGTGAGGTCAATTATGACCTACACTGCAGAAACAAGACCTGATACAACAAGGACAAAAAGACTGATGCAAACATGTGAAATGAAAATCATTATCATCATACAGCCCATTTCACGTCCATTGTGGGACATAGGCCTCCTTCAAACGAGTGGGAGGTCTGCCTCGGCTACGCTTATCAGCTCTTGGTCTCAATTCCAACAGTTTTTTGGTCCATCGCCCGTCGTCCATTCTAGCAATGTGTCCAGCCCATTTCCATTTCCGTGTAGTGATTCGTTGTATAATATCGTCTACTCCAGTACGTCGGCGTATCTCTTCATTTCTCACTCGATCCCTCAGGGTCAGGCCAACCATCGATCTCTCCATTCGCCTTTGTGTTACTCTTAGTTTTTCTGCGGTTTTCTTCGTTAAAGTTAGTGTCTCTGTGCCATAGGTCAGAACCGGTAATATGCATTGGTTAAATGCTTTTCGTTTCAAACGAATTGGGATATTTCCTTTAAGGATGTCCTTCATTTTTCCGTACGCCGCCCATCCCAGGGTAATTCGCCTGTTTAGTTCGCAGGTTTGGTTGTCTCTGGTTATTTTAATCTCATGACCCAAATATATATATTTGTCGACCAATTCTACTTTGTTGTTATTAATTTGTATTTGGTCACTGGGAACCATGTTAGTCATTATTTTGGTCTTTTCAAAATTTATTGTCAGCCCAATCTCTTGTATGGTATCGTTGAGTTCTTGGAGCATGTCTTTGGCCTCTCCCAGACAGTCCGACAAAATAACGATGTCATCCGCGAAGCGTAGGTGATTGAGTCTCTCTCCATCGATGAGTTTTTCTTTTTGTTGCCATGCCAATCTTTTAAACGCATATTTGAGCACAGTAATAAACAGCTTTGGTGATAAAGTGTCGCCTTGCCTAACTCCCCTTCCTATATTTATCTTGTTGGTTGTAGAGTGTAGATTTACAGTTGTTGTGGCATTTTCATATATATTTTTAATTATGTCGCAATATCGGTGGTCGACTCTACAATCTTGCTGTGCTCTTAATATGGCTGCTAATTCTACTGTATCAAAAGCCTTTTCAAAATCGACAAATATCAGTGCTAGAGGGCGGTTATATTCAATGGTTTTTTCTATCAAGGTTTTCAAGCACTGTAGGTGGTCGTTTGTACCGTACTTCGAGCGGAAACCAGCTTGCTCCCGTGGCTGATAGAAATCCAGCTTTGCCTCCAATCTACTTCTTATAACTCTGGTGTAGAGTTTATAAAGGTGGTTAAGGAGACTAATTGGTCTGTATGTTTCCAGGTCCGTTATATCTCCCTTCTTGTGCAGAAGTATGGTGATTGAATTGTTCCATTTTATTGGGATATTCTGATTCCACAGACATAGAATAAAGAGTTTTTGAATCATGGACATCAGTACTAGTCCTTCTATCTTTAACGCTTCAGTGACGACACCGTCTTCCCCTGGAGCTCTATTATTCTTCATCTTTTTCAAAGTCATATTAATTTCATTCAGAGAAATCTCCTCGGAGCCCTGATTTTGAACCCCTCTCCTCAGATATTCCTCTGGATTTAGAGTGGTTTGTTTAGCGTATAAAATGCCATAAAAAGATTCCATAATTTGTAGCAAATGTTCTCTGTTCGACGTGATATTTCCATCCTTGTTCTTGAGTTTGACAATTTCTCTCTTCCCACTTGTTAGTTTGCGTCTCAATACCTTCATGCTTTTATTCTCCTCGATAGTTTCAACGATTTTCTCTTCTTTGTACTTTCTTAAGTCTTTCCTGATTGCCTTTGCTACTTCCTTCTTCAGTCTATTTATTTCGTCTTGGCTAGCGTCTTCCTCACTTTTCAGTGTTCATCTCCGTTCCATTTTGTGGTGCGTTTCCAGGCTTATTTTTTCTTCCTTCGGGCTGGTTGGGCAACATTTCTCTTGGGCGTCTGTTATTGCTTCCACTATTGCATCATTCAAGATGTTAGTATCATTGGATAAGGGTTTATCTTGGAGTATTTTGCTGAGGTGTTCCTCGAATTTCCGTTCATCTCTTGGGCCGGTCTATGTCTTCGTTCGGTTTTTTTTTAAACATTTTGTGTCGTTCATAGCTAGTGTTTAGTACGATAGTGGCTCTTACCATTCGGTGGTCGCTTGATATTGCAAATCTATTTAGGACTGTTACATCCTTCAACATATGTCTTTTGTCAGTTATAAAGTAGTCGATCTCATTCTTTGTCCTTCCGTCTGGGCTCTTCCAGGTCCATCTGCGCTGGAGTTTTTTGTAGTAGAGGCTGTTCATAAGAAATAGGTCCTTCTCGCCCTGGACTGCCAAAATTACCAAGAGCCGTTTCTGATGGATCCATTTTTGTTCCTATTTTAGCATTAAAATCGCTGCATACAATGGTGAAATGTGTAGGATTGTTTGAGAGAGCTGCACCTAAATCATCATAGAGAACTTCGACTTCCTCGTCTGTATGATCCGTTGTTGGGGCATAGACCTGAATAACTTTTAAATCATACCTGGTGTTTATTCTAAGGATGGCATATACTATTCTAGTGGAAACTGGCTGGACCATTCTGAGATTTCTCACTATTTCTTTGTTTATGAAGAACCCAACACCTCCTATACTGACTCATGTTGTTCTCCGTGTTAGTAAAATAAGTGACCGGATTTTAGGGTCCCAAGACCTTCACCTCGCCTTCTGACTTCACCAACTCCCACTATATCCCATTTTATGTTTTCTAATTCTTTTTCCATTTCAGTAAAACTTTCGTCTGAAAGTAGAGTTCTAGTGTTTACGGTTGCAATTTTGAGAACTGTTTGTTTCTTTGAACGTACTCTTGTCAAACTTTTGTCCCCCCAGAATCCTTGGGACAGACTGATAACTCAGTGTGAGAGTATCTACTCACCTGGGGTAGTTTCCGTTTGGTTTTGAAATCTGACATTTGTAGGGTTTCATGGCCAATACAATGCCACGCGTGCCGCTGCGTGTTGGCCAGGTTTCATTTCAGCCGCCCAATCTGGGAACAGACGCTGTTTGCAGCCGCCCACTCTAGGTCAGACGCTGCGTGGGAATCTTCTTAGCTTCGCCTTCATCTCTTCGAGACCTTACTGATATGGGTGGCCCTACCAGTAGCTACGCTACCGCCAGCGTCGCTCCCTGGATGTAAGGTTACTGAGCCCTCTCACAAACGACAAGATAATGATTCCCCCAGAGAGGGGAAATAAAAATAGTCCGTGATATCACAGGAAAAACATGATGGGACAGACAACGTAGCACAGACCTCAGGCAAAACTGTTTTATAGCGAACATAAATGAATGGACACTGAAAAGGAAAAAGAATGGTATAGCCATATAAGTAGAATGGGAGAAAAAAGACTGGTAAAGATTGCACGAGACGGATCCCCAAACAACCGAAGGAGTATTGGAAGGCCAAAGAAGAGATGGAGTGATAACCTGGATATATAGTGAGGAGGCACCCGAAAATGGAACAGGCGCGAACCTATTAAGGAAGCTGGAAGAAGAAGAACTTATGTTCTCAACAATCTTTCCACGTCGGAAACTAGGTACTCTGTGAACCTCACATAGTGTTATGTGCGTTGAAATCATCTAGGGGATAAAGGGATGGGGAAGTAGATATACTCTTCCTCTAAGGATTAATCGAATGAAAGATCATTTAGTCAGTTTGTTTGGAGAGAATGTTGTTATGGCAATTGTTTCCAGATTAGTGGTAAGTGGAAAATTTGAAGAGAATATTTCTTTAGAAGCAAATATTGATGCACCACCACTAGCTCAAGTGCAAGTAGTTGTGACAGAATGATAGCCTTCACAGTTTTTTGGTTGTGGAATATTGGACGCTTCAAGGTTAGTTTCTTGCAGGCATATTGGATGTCAAAGATTGTAGACGTTCAATATGCGGATGATATCCGCCACAACTACACTGTAACATTGTGAATTTTATCAATATATGGAAAATGTAAAAAATTATAGAGATGGTTGAACTTTTAGAAATTAAGCTAGTAGTTAGTTGATGTCAGAAGTTATCTAAATCGGAAGTTTGTCGTCATGACGATAGAGTCGTTTGAATTTGTAGATGTTAAACTTGCTACTTCATCAGTTTCGTAGGGGTTAATTGCGAGTTCCACTTTTTTTCTACAGTCTAGTAATAGGGTTTTCAAGAGAGCAAGGAGGGCTTTAATGCTTGTGGTAAAATTATATGCCTCTTTTAGAGGACCACTATTACCATAGGAGTTTTCTACAAACGCTATCATTTGTAGAGATAATATTGAGCATTTTTCTGGATCAGATCTGATAAATTTTCAATATTGGATCCAGAGGATGGGCGTATTCTGCATAAGACTTTATCATCAGTTTTGGATCTCTTTTTTGGGGTTGATTTCGGTGTCACAAACAAGGTAGTATAGGGGGAAGTATATTGTCAATATGTAAGGCTGTAGGACTCGGAGCAAGTGGTATAGGAGGAGATTTAAGACTTGTATCCGTGGTGTGTCCTTTTTTAGTACCAGAGGAAGTGGAGAGGCTAGGTAGTATTATTATAGGCTGCTTTGTAATTTTGTATTAATCAAATAATATAATTTTATTGTAAATTTCCTACTCTTTAAGAATCTTTTATTCACATTTTTTAATTGCTTATATTATTTGAAATATTCTCAAAAAACTAAATATCTTTTTCATCTTTATCAATTTGTTTATTACTTATGCAATTCTTTATGTGCTGTAAACTATTTAGATACATTTTTCTAGACATCACTCGGAATCGAATGAGCTATCGCTTTTCTCATTTTTTATCTTTCTCGACTTTTGAACTAGCTTTATGTTTAGAAAAATAATCAAGTTGAATTTTTTAGGGCTTGTAGCGATGTCGCCGGAAACCGAAGCTTTCGCGTCTTCGTTATTGTTGTCGAGAATACCAGTGAAATGGGCTGGAGTGTCTTATCCAAGTTTGAAGAATCTCCCGAATTATGTCAGTGATTTTATCGCTAGAATAGATTTCTTGGAACAATGGTTTACATCAGGTACATTATTATAAAAACATTTATCTTCGTGTGTAAGTCACTTTTCAATGTAGTACTGGAGTGATTCCCTCAGATTGGCTCCAATCTACATTAGTCGCAATTCCGAAAAAACACAAGCGAGGAAATGTTCTGAATATTGGCTAATAACTTTTATGAGCCACACCCTCAAAATCTTCCTTAGAAAAATTTACAATAGAATTATACAAAAATGCGAAGATCTTGATGACACACAATTCGGTTTTAGAAATGCACTTGGAAATAGAGAGACACACTTTGCACTCAGCGTTTTATTACAAAAATGTCGAAATCAAAGAAAGGACGTTTATAAGTGCTTCGTGGATTTCGAAAAAGCATTCGATAGAGTACATCATATAAAATCAATGAAGATATTAGAAATCAAAGGTATATCAAAATGGCAAACGTAAAAAGTGGGAATAATCTCACCAACGATATATCTATAGAACGAGGAGTAAGACAAGGGTGTATTCTGACCTCGACATTATCCAATATATATTCTGACCAAATATACACTGTGTTATTTATAAAATGCGACATAGGGTTTCCTGTACAAAGCTGTCAAACGCGAGCTAACTTTTTTACCAAATAGCGTTCGTGAAAAATAGTAACAGATTTGAAAAGGTCGTTAAAAAATAAATTCAAATGCACGTTTAATTTTCTTAAATTCGGTCTGGTTTACTAAGAAAATGCATAATTATATTTTTAGAAGTCGTACGCCATTTTTATAAAACTTTGGAATACTAAGGACCGGTGCCGATGTGGCCGAGTTGGAACTTGGTACTCAAAATTGAAAGTTGAACGTAAAGGGTCGCGCGGTTCGCTCTCGCAGTGTGTCCGAAATGTTTTTTTTTCATTTTTGTCCAAAAAGAAATTTTAAGTAGATATATTTAAAATAAGACATTTTTTTTAAGTTACAAATTTATCTATTTAATTAAATGCTCAAATTGTTTTCGTTTGCTGCTAAACAGTGTCTCAAACAATCATAAAAGTTCCGCCGTACATTATTAATAACAGTTCTACTAATTTTCCGACATTCATTAATAATAATATTTTTCAATTCATCTTCTGTCTACGGTTCATATTCTGCTACCTCAGTTTTTAGGAAACACCATAAAAAGAAATCAGGTGGTGCTAAATCTGGAGATCTTGCCAGTCAATTTATTGTACCTTCTCGACCTATCCACGTATTTGGGAAAACATTATCAAGGTATTCTCGTACTTCCCTACTGGAATGAACCGGGCAACCATCATGTTGTTACCATACTGTAACATTTCTAGGTGCGGCATTTGTAATTTGAGGTCCTATTTCATTTTGGAGAAGATTTAAATATTCTTGGCCATTGAAGTTATTACTTAGGAAGAAAGGACCAATTATTTTATCACAAAATATGCCAACCCATACGTTTACTTTTTTTTTGTATTCGGTATGAGACACATTCATTTTACATGGATTTACTGTATCCCAATACCTTGGATTTTGTTTGTTAGTTTTTCTCTTTAAAACAAAACTAGGCTAGTCGGTAAAACAGATGTATCTTAAAAAACTCCTATTTCGGTTGTATTTGTGTATCATAATTTCGCTGAAAAATTGTTTATTAAAATAGTCTTCCTCAAAAAGTTCTTGCACATCATGAAGTTTGTAAGCTTTGCAGCCGTTTTTTCTTAGAACACTGTATACTTTAAAAATACTAGAATTTTAATCTTGTGCCACGCGTCTAATGGTGGTCCTAGGGTTTTCGACCAAATTTGATGTATCCTGTGATGCGGTACAACAGTCTGACCATTAGAAATATTAAATAAAAGTTGTTCAATACTGTGGCTGCCATAGTACATAGGAACAATTTGCACAGTTTCTTCATGAAGCATTTTACAACAAGAGAAGAAAAATAAATAATGACTGATAAGAATTAAAAACTACCAAAAATATAAACAATAGAATGAATTAAATAATGGGAAAATACGAGCAATTTTAAATGAAATTATAACTATTATAATAAATTAAAAATTATTAAAAAATGAATCTAAACTTAAAACAACAAATGAACTTACAAATATATTGACAAACGAAACAAGAAATTACTCACAAGTACACTTAAATAACAAATCTAATCGCTTCAAAAATACTTATTCGCTCCAAAGATTACAAATTGTCAAGAAAGAAAATGACATTATTTGGAAGGCTACCTGCTAGATTTTGCTTTTTAAAATTGATACTAAATTGTCTGAACTTTTCTTTGAATTAATAAATTTTGAAACAAATAATTTTGCTTTATTTTAAAATTAATGTTTTTTAGATAAAAATTGTGAAAAAAGAACTAAAAACAAAAAACTACGTCACAGCGTGGGATCTAACCTTCATATTCCACATTCAACTTTAAAATTTCGAGTACCAAATATCATCTCGGCCATCTCGGTCCCGGTTGTTTGTATTCGAAAGTGATATAAAAATGGCGTACGACTTTTAAAAACATAACTATGCATTTTCTTATTAAACCAGACCGAATTTGAGAAAATTAAAAGTGCACTTGAATTTATTTTTTAACGACCTTTTCAAATCTGTTTTTATTTTTCACGAACGCTATTTGGTAACAAAGTTAGCTCGCGTTTGACAGTTTTATACAGGAAACCCTATGTCGCATTTTATAAATAACACAGTGTATAAGAAAGCATCACTAGATAAACCATATGGGACTAAAATAAATGGAGACATATTAAATGTGCTAAGATACGCAGAGGATACAGTGATTTTATAAGATGGCGTCGTAGGTCTTCACATCATTCTAGATCGTATCCACGAAGTGGAGTAAGAAATGGGCATCAGAATTAACGGCAATAAATCCAAGCTTTTAATCTGTAGCCGTAACCCACACCCGCGTAGTACGCGGTATTCCAATGCACTTGTTTCATGAATTTCAATGAAAATGTCACAAGGTATATTGGGTCTGAATCAAGTATTTGAAACTAATAACGCCACTCTATGATTTCAAATAAAAATGAAAAAAAAATATTGAAATTTGAATTCTTGTGGTAGACTGTGGTAGGTTAGAGCCAATGGCAAAATTTAGCGCTGTTGTCATGAGGGAATAGTATATTGAGGTATAAGTGGATGAAGAGGTCTTTCAAACACGCGCGGTTTTTCGAGCACGACGGCGCAGCGGTCGTCGGGCTACCGGCGGGTGGGCGATGAGAATAATAATAATTCGTTTTTTCAACTGTTTGTGGATTCACCGCAGATATGAACTAAAGGTTTGACGAGTTTTTCAGTGCATAAAATATTCACAGCGTATAGCATGAAACGATCATCATACATTATTAATTAATTGGTAGATTTCAATAAATAATCATTAAGACTGGATGGACCGAGATTTTCTTTTTTTTTATTCGAGTGTAGCTGCTTTGAGGGGGGGGAGGGGGCTCTGCCACTGCTCTTGTTCTTCCAAGTGACAGCGATGACAGTTGCCTGGACAGTGATGGTGATGATTCCGATTTTTATCCAGAATCTGTTTTATCCAGCAATAAGAGTGTAGGAAGTGAGGATGAGGTTGGTCAGAATTTAGAGGGAGACGCAAACAAAAAACAAAAGAAAAAAGGTCATGACTGGTGTTCAATAAACAATGTTTATTTTACAGATTGCATCCCCTTTTAAAAAAAATAACTGCGCCGCTTATGATGGCTGCATCAGCACATTGTCTAGAGATGATAGAGCTGTTGACACACCAATTACATAATTTGAAGAAGTGTTTGATAGTGATATGATACAAAATCTTGAAGAGCAATCTAACTTATACGCAATACAAAAAAATCCAGTATCTATCCCTATAACAGAAATGGAGCATATGTTTATATATGTCCATATTTCGTTAACCACGAACTCGTATGTACTGGGCACAAGCAACCAGGGTAGCTCAAGTTGCTGATATTATGAGCAGGAATAGGTTTCAACAGATAAAAATGAATTTACATATGAATGATAATTCAAAAATTTATCAAAATTACATTTCAAAATAAGGCCTTTGATGGAATCCCTATTGAAAAATTTCATAGCTATACCCATCAATTTTTATGTGTTGATGAACAAATTGTGCCCTTCAAAGAAAAATTTTATCTTCCACAATATAACCCTAAAAAGCCTCATAAATGGGGTTACAACATTTGTGTTTTATGTGACGCCAATGGTCTGATTCACAATTTTCAAATCTATACAGGAAAATCAGAACACAACCCAAGTTTTCCTGACATCGGTGTCAGCTCCAATGTAGTCCTGAAAATGGTCCAATATGTTTCACACAATAAAAAATTTCTGGTATTTTTTGATAATTGGTTTTCTTCTCCAGAATTATTCGTTCAATTGCACCAAGTAGGAATCTTTGGTTTAGGTACAATTCAAATAAAGAGGTTTCCAGGTATTACTTTCACATCAGATCAGGAAATGGAAAAAAATTGAAGAGGTTCTATTCAAGAAAAGCTAACCACAATAAATGGTGTTGATCTCAGAGTCATAAAATGGTTAGATAACAAATCTGTTCATTTGGCGTCTATATTTTCTTCTGCTTATCCCACAAAGGAAGTAGGTAAAAATATTTGATAGGCCAAGAAAAACTTACATTTCTGTCACGTGTCCGAATATTGTATCTACATTTATGAGAGGAGTAGATTTAGTAGATGGTCTACTGGCCTACTATAGAATCCACATTCGATCCAAAAAATATTATTTGCGATTATTTTTTCATTTTCTCGACATGGCTTTTGTCAATAGTTGGCTACTTCATAAACGGGATTGTAAAGCACATAATTATACCAAAAAGAAAATGATGGATCTTCTTATTTTCAAGTCATCAGTGGCCGAAATTTTATGCAATCGAACTAATAATCCCCTGAAACGCGGCAAACCTAATAGCTACATTGAAAAAATGTATTTAGCAAAAAAAAGAAAGGACTAACGAAATCAATTCCTGAATCGGAAATCAGAAGAGACAGTACTGGCCGCTTTGCAGATGTAAAAGATGACCGTCAGAGGTGTAAGAAACCAGGATGTTCTGCCCTTACATCAGTTCAGTGCATAAAGTGTCAAATATTTTTATGCTTAAATAAAACTAGAGACTGTTTCATGGACATGCATCGATAAAAATATAAGTTATTTGTTTGAAATAATTCATTTTCAGTTAGTTTAGTATGAAATATTTCCGTCATATATATAAATATAAATGAGATATACATCTACTTTTTTTAAAATTGTGAATAAAAAAATTTTTGTAACCAATTTTCTTCTTTTAAGCTCAACTTACACATTATAATTACATATATTTTTATTTCTAACCTTTATGGTGCTGTGGTATCAAAGAGGTTAAGTGTTATATTTGGTCGGTTCTGTTGTATGGAGTGGAGACATGGGCCCTGAAATTATCAACAATGAATCGGATAGAAGCACTAGAAATGTGGATACATAGATAAATGCATAGAATACTTTGGACGACACGCATAACCAACGAAGAAGTGTTACGGACTGTCAAACATCGGAAAATGTCTTATCTGGATCATGTGCTGATAGGAAATCGTTATATGATAATGAAACTGATTATGAGTAGAAAAATTGAAGGTCGAAGAGTTGTAGGAAAGAAACAAGTTTCTTGGCTTGAAAATATTAGAGATTCGACCGGTATACGAAATACAGGACAATTCCAACACATAGCAGGAGACCGTGAAGCATTCGCTATTGTCATCGCCAACGTCGGATGAAGAAGTGCATGTCTAACTCGGCGTAAAATAACTCCTGCTGCAACGTATTTTTCTATAAACTTTCAGATGTGTTCATATAGTTTATCTGAACCTTTGACCAAGGACCTTATACATTTAAAGGCGCACTGGGCCCAGAATGGTCACTAGGTAATTGTTTATACGAGTAAATCAAATGGAAGCTATGGGTAAGGATCCACATGGCATAATCTTGAAATTTATGGTCGTTATCAATCACATCAACTATCAGCAATTCATACAATACGTGACTATCCTGCCATGTGCTGCTCCACCAATATAGATACAACACAATTTGTCAAGCTTAGCCTATAATGCATTCTAGCAGCTATTTTTGTATAGTTAGCGCAAAACATATAGTGTAGCAATCTAATAGTATATCCCCTATAAGTTATGTTGCGGAGCTAGACTCTGAAAGGTATTAATATTTTGTTTACTTTCACTAACACCTATATTGTATTTGATGTTACGTAATTGTTGAAAGGGCGTTCCGTTTAAACGGGATACCATATGTAAACTGAGCCCTTCTTGTATCCTATTCGATTTTTTGATGGGAAAGGAAAATTCAAAGCAAAAACCATAAACAAAACTAAATTCTATAAAAAAATAACACAAAAAAAATTTATAACAATGGATAAAACAATTCTTTGAAAATAAATATTATGTCCAGTTCCTGTTTGCCACTACTATATAAGTAATATGAAAAATATATTAAACATAATTAATTTTCTTCTTCCAAAAATTCTATAAATCCTTCTCCCATATTATCTGCTTCACTATCACTATCGTCTTGTAAATCAATAATAAATTTATATCTCCTATACTCCTATATATATGGACTTGCCCAATATTCTTATACTCATCTTCAATTGTCATTAATTTTTTAATCCTTTTCTGTCAGTCTTCTTTGGTAATATTAGATACTTCTCTTTTATTCAGGTCGGCGACTTTCGTATCAAATTTAGGAAATGTATTGTTACGCCGAATACTCTATTTCCAGATTAACTCGATGGGATTGAAAATACGAAAATAAGGAGGAAGTTTCACTATAGAGTGTCCATGTTGCTCTACAAGTACAAATTATTATCCATTAAAAAAATTTGTATTTTCGCCTTCTTGGTATTTTATTGAACTGTCGTGAATGATAAGAAGCGTTGTCAAGAAATACAACACTGTTTGGTTTTAAGTTTGGGATCAATGTGAATTTAAACCATGATCTTATGATAGTCAACGTTGCAATCTTCCATTTTTTCCACATATTTTTAAGGCATTTGGAACCCATCCTTCATTTCCACCTCAATGCACAATAATAAGTCTGGATCCTTTGTTTGCAGGCATTGTAGGCATACATATGACCCATCAGTCCATCATTTCTTAACCGTGTCGCATGTATCATACCAAGTTTCGTCCAAATAGACAATTAGCCGGTTTTCCTCTCTATACTCAGTTACTTGTTTCAAGTATGTATACCGCATATCCACTATTCATCTGCTTTCCATGACTGTTTTACGTTTATTCATCGTTTTGAATTTGAAACCCAATTTTCTAATCCAGTTTTCAATAGTTTCCTTACAGACACATCTAAAGGTTTGACCAATTCCTTATCACATCGCTTCTTGCGTTCCTAGCGCACATTCTTGGCAATTTTACGTATAGTTAACAGAGGAACTTCTGTTAAATCAAATACTGCTTGCATTAATTTTACTGCTTCATCGAAACCAAACTTTTCCCGTAGATTCTTATACACATTGAAACATATGTCCTGTGCTTCCAATTTTAAATGACGTCGAATACTGTTTTCATTTTGATCACAATTATTTACATTTTCGTTGTCGTTACACGCAATATTTTAGATCGAATTCGATATTTTCCAAGGACGCCACATTGTAAATATTTAATTTTTAAGTAAACATATAATTGCTATATAATAAATATGTTTACTTACACAAAATCCTCAGAAGAACACTACACCGTTTCTTGATGTCGGCTTACCAAGTAAAGAGTGAGTGTGGTTTATCTATGATGGACCTGTTGTGTTCGAAAAAATTGCTGTCTCAAAGTATACCCATAGTTCAGTAAAATATGGGAAAAATAATTCTTCTTGATAAAACGATATATTAGGTAGTGTTAATTGTCTGGTGTTATGTTTAAGATAGTTTTAAAATATAAATAGGTTAATATTGTTTAAAGGAATGTATTTTGTTCTATACATTAACGCTAAGCCTCTTAAAAAGTAGGATTGCGGGGTTAAAAATAATCGTTAGACAGTCGATAAATGTATTAAATAATTCTAAAATTAGTACATATATTTCAACGATTGTTAGTTGAAATTATAATATTGAATGAATAAATCGTCAAATAAACATTTTAAATTATAATACTGACTGGACTATGACGGTATTCAAATCAAACGATAAGCAGAAATTTTATAGTTCGCACTATATCTTTTACGTCAACTATAACAGCTCCGTTTCCTCGGGTTCATTAAAAACTTGCTTGACTTTATAATTCGGATTGTACAAAAAATCATGACCTGATGTTTTAAAATGTTTAACTCATTAACGCCCAGAACTTTTATTCCATGAAAGCTTTTTTCTTAAAAATTAGGTGGAGTTTTTGTATAATTAGGATGAAACAGCTGAGTTTTGGACAATTCATGTTCTGGAATTCTCAGAATACCCTGATACCACATGGTATCACTGGGCATTAGCATAACTACTATAGTGTTTATAAAAGAACAAGAAATACACAGACCTACATCACATTTGAAGCACATCGTTCTTCCGAAGGATTTATAGTTTGTACCTGCACAGCGTCGTCTGTTGCACGATACAACGTAATGAAGCACACCATCATACCGAGTGTCGGACAAAACTAGCGGAGATTAGCGATAACATCTGCAAAACTATTTCTATTTTCAGCTGTTCTTATTAAGGTCAGCAAGGGCATGTTTGTCCATTGCCTAATATTTCGCAACCAGGCAATTTGTCTTCTACCTGGCCCTCGCCTACCTTCGATCTTCCTCTTCATTATGAGTTGCAGAAGTATGTATTTATGATTTCGTAAAATATGTCCAAGGTAAGCGGTTTTGAGTCTTTTAATAGATATTATTGACTCTCGATCTCTCTGCATTCGCCTCAAAACTTTTTCATTGCGGATTCTGTCAGTCCATGGAATTTTCAGCATTCTGCGAAATACCCACATTTAAAAGGCCTCTAAACGTCTCATAGAGCTAACTTTCATTGTCCAGGCCTCCATTCCGTAAAGTAAAGTACTGTAGACATAACACTTTGCCATTCAGTACCTCAATTCTAGACTTAAGTCTCGAGATGACAAGAAGGGTCTCAATTTAACAAAAATGGACCTGGCTTGTTCTATTCTTGAGCGTATCTAATTTTCCGAATCCAAGGAATCGTTTACCAGACAGTCCAAATATTTAAACTTAGATATATTTTCGATTGTTTCGTTGTATATCAAGATATTGCATGGAATATTTAGAACTTTCCTGAATTTCATAGATGTGCTTCGGGCAATTTCGATTCGGCATTTGATTTCCGTTTCGGACGTCCAGCTTTCACATAACCACGTGCCTAAATATTTAAATTCATATACTCTTTCAATGGGGCATATGTTGTGTGTTAGGCTTGCATTTTCATGTTCTTCTGGCTTGCGAGAAACTATCATGAATTTTGTCTTCTTGGTGTTGATATTGAGGCCCAAGCTTTTGCTACTATCGCCCATGGCATCAAGAAGATCCTGCAAGTCTTTCATATTGTTAGCAAATAGGACTGTATTGTCTGCGTATCGTATGTTGTTGACCCACACTCCGTCCACCCTAATACCCAGACTGCGTTCCTCGAGTGCCTCCTGGAAGATGTTTTCAGAGTATAGATTAAAGAGGAGTGGAGAGAAAACGCATCCCTGTCTGACCTCTCTAAGGATCTTTGTTGGTTATGTGTGTTCATTGCCAACCTTGATTTCAGCTGTTTGTTTCCAATAAAGGCTTTCTATGCAGCGGATATCCTTCTGATCTATATCTAGCCTCCTCAGAATTTGGATGAGTTTGTGGTGTTGTACCTCGTAGTCGATGAAGCATAGCATCACATCTTTCCTCTTATCATTGCAGTTCTGGACTAATACTTGAGTTTCAACTATAGCCTCTCTCGTGCCTAGTCCCCTTCTAAATCGAAACTGTGTGGACCCGACATCTCTTTCGCACTTTATAGAAATTCTGTAGTGAATAATCTTGAGGAATATCTTTAACGTGTGGCTCATTAGACTGATCAGCCTATCATCCTCGCACTTCGTTGCATTGTTCTTTTTTGGCAAGAGGATAAAACACGATGTAACCCATTTGGCAGGGAACTATCCCGTGTTATATATTTTGCTAAATATTTTGTGCAGGACGGAAATGCCTTTATCGTCTAATATTTTCAGTAGTTCGACAGGTATGCCGTCCGGACCAACTGCCTTTCTGTCCTTTGATGTATTTATTGCTCTTATGATTTCTTCTTTGGTGATAGGGGGTCCAGACAGATCTTCGCCCTCCGTGGCTTCTATATCAGGTCGGTTATCGTTGAAAAGGCTGCTAATATATTTCTCCCACATAATTTATTATTATTAATATTATTATTTTAGGAATTCACAAGGTTTTTGTTCCCTGGATTTCTTCTTTATACGGGCGGGCCAAGTATAAATGAAGTCAATTGTGCTCTAAGAAACGAGCGGTCTATATTGCATGTGTGCAAAATGACGCTTTTTTGTATTCGATTGTGTATATTTTCAGGTATGTCGAGTTCTGTCAGATGTTCTGTGATTTTTTTGTGGGTGATACCAGTAGCAGACATAATCAACGGAATAGTGGTGGCCGCCTTTTGCTTCCAAATTCTCTCCAGTTCTATTGCGAGGGGGGTGTATTTTTTCCGAATATTTGTTTGTTATATTGTGATCGGTAGGGATGAAAACGTCTATGAGGTAGGTGTGTTTGTTTTTCTTGTCAGTAAATGTGATGTCGGGCCTGTTGCATGCTAATGTTTTGTCTGATTGTATCGTTTTGTCCCAGTATATTTTGTATTCCTGGTTTTCCAGTATTTCGGATGGCGTGTACTTGTAGTGAGGTACGGTTTATTATTATTATTATTATTTTTATTATTATTATTAGAGGAAATGCACACAAATTACTGACATCTTATTTAAGTAATAGGAAACAGTATATAGTTTGTGGAAACAACCAGTCTGATTTACGTAATATAGACAACGGCATTCCTCAGGGCTCGATTTTGGGTCCAATTCTTTTTATAATATTTGTTAACGATTTACCAGAGGCTATTGACACATTTCGTATTTTATTCGCTGACGATACTACAACTTTATCTGATGGCACACAAACTGGTGATAATATTTTGTTGAATCAGTGGTTCCTGGCAAATAAGTTGAAACTCAACGACACTAAAACTAAACACATTCTTTTCAGTTTAGATAAATGGGATATAAAATCAGAGCCAGTTAAATTACTGGGCATTCATTTGGACACAAATTTAAGTTGGTCATCTCATGTTGACTACCTTTGTTCAAAATTAGCGAGCCAAGTTTTTGTAATTCGTCAATTAAAATCATGTATACCAACTCATTTGTTGAAGTCTGTTATTATTCCTTTTTTTCATAGCAATTTAACTTATGGTATTATGCTATGGAGTAGCAGCACATCAGTGCACAAAGTATTTGTGCTACAGAAAACTGTAGTTAGAATAATTTACAACGCACCAAGAAACACCAATTGTAAAAAAATATTCAAAAAACTTGAAATATTGCCGCTTCCGTGCTTGTATATTTTGGAAGTGTTAATTGAAACACAAAAAAATCGATATGTTCTGACTAAACATGCATATATTCATAATTATGATAATAGAAATATTAAAGACATTGTCATTCTCAAGTCTAGACTGAAAACAACAAAAAATAATAAGTTGGATGTTACATTGTACAATTCATTTGTAAAATATTTTGAACATATAAATATAAGTGATATGACGAGAGTTCAATTTAAGCATTTTCTGTTGACTTATTGTTTTTATACAGTTGATGAGTTTTTGGAGGAGTTGAATACCTGGGCTTAATGCTTATATATTTGTTCGTTTTGTTTAATTTAATTTTTACGTTCAATTATTTCTTAACTTATTTTATATTTTAAAATTGTCATATTTCATCAATATTTCAACTTTATGAAATGTATGTCTGTATTTATGTGAACTTTTTATTTTCTATTATTTTAATTATATTTTAAATTTGTCACTGTACAATTTTTAATATTTTTACTTTGTAAAATGTATTCATATGTACTACTCACTGACTTCTAATGTACTATGTATGTGAATGGGGTCAATAAACCATCTATCTATCTATTATTATTATTATTATTATTATTTTGTCTAATCACGTTAACCGGATATCTTTGACTGTTGAACCGGCAAGTTTTATGTTGCAAGGTTCACAATGCTATCTATCTATTTCTTATTTAATACTTTTCGCATTATATTACAGGTGCTTAAGATGACGGCTTTCTGGAGTTCGAAGAAGAGTTCTTTTTTTATTCCGAGGCTGTCAAGATATGTCTGCAATCCTTTTGGTATTTCCCCTGTTGCTCCGATAATGATTGGGATAGTTTTAACTTTTGTGGCCTGCCAGGTTTGCTTAAGATCTTCACATAGTGGTTGGTATTTTTCGATTTTTTCTGTTTCCTTTTTTGAGATGTTAGCAGGAGCTGGGACAGCAATGTCAATAAGTATAATTTCTTTGTTTGTTTTATTGTACATGAGAATGTCTGGCCTATTGTGTTGAACTTCTTTGTCGGTTTGAACTTCTCTGTCCCAGTAGACTAAGTAATGTTCATTTTCTAACACATTTTGTGGCGTGTATTTGTAATAGGGAACTTTTTCTTTGATTAATTTCAGATTGTGACAAAGTTCGGTGTGAATTATTTTAGCTACGTTGTTGTGACGGTTAGTATATTCTTGTGGGGCTAGCGTTGTGCATCCGCTAATTAGATGTTCAATGTTTTCATGTTTTTCCCCGCACATTCTACATTGTGTTGTTGTTATATTTTGATCTTTCACGATGTATTTCAGATAAGAACGAGTTGGTATGACCTGGTCCTGAATAGCACAGATGAAGCCTTCTGTCTCCGGGAAGATGTTCCCTCTGTTAAGCCATCCAAGTGACGCAGATTTATCGAGGTTATTATCATCGAGCTTGTTTGGATATCTGCCATGGAGTTCCTTCTCTTTCCATCGATTTACCAATTTTTGGACGGAGTACTGTGGGTCGCATGCATGTTCTTTATCATTTAGTTTTAGCGGTGTCAGGTTTTTGTCAAGATAAATGATTGCTTGGTAGATAGGAGAATGTATTGCCTGATCGTAGAAATATTTTCTCATAAGTTCGATTTGCTTTTTATGTTTGGTTCGCATGTCCATAATACCCCTACCCCCTTGCTTTCGCGGTATATGGAACCTTTTCTTACATGCCTTAAGATGATGTTTTCTGTGTTCAGTGAAGCAGGTTCTAATTGTTCTGTTTAAGTCATCTAACTCAGTAACAGTCCAACTCACCACTCCAAAGCTATATGCTGCTACAGGAATTGCGTAGTTATTTATTGCTGCTGTTATGTTTTGTGCTGAAAGTTTTGTTTTTAAAATGTCTGTGGTGCGTTTTTTTAGTTTTTCATTCATCTGCTGTTTCATTTCTACGTCTTGTATACCCTGTGTTTGGGTTGAGCCTAGATATTTGTATCTTTCATCTTTTTGCATGTGAGAGATGGTTCCACCACCTGATGCCGCTGTTAATTCATGGTCCTCTGTCTCGTGCCACTTTCCTTTTCGAATGCTATTAGTTTTGCATTTATCTAAACCGAAGCTCATTCGTATGTCATTGGAGAAGTTTTCGATACATCTTAGTTTTTTTTTAATACCTTTTTGAGTAGCTGAGAACAACTTGATGTCATCCATGTACATTAAGTGTGATAATTGCACATTGTTGTCAATATCATAGCCTTGATGTAGTTCATTAGGAGCTGCGGATAGTGGATTTATGGCAATGCAAAACCATAGCGCGCTTAAAGCATCACCTTGAAAAATACCACGTTCAATTCTTATATCGGTACCTTCGCTATTCGTTGTTCCATTGGTTACTTTGGTTTCCCATTGAGCCATCATTGTCTTAAGTAATTCGATTATATTTGGGTTCACTTTATACACAAACAGACTTTTCAAAAGCCATGAGTGAGGGACGCTGTCAAACGCTTTTTGGTAGTCAATAAACGCTGTGTATAAGCTGCTCTTCTGTTTAATGGCATGTCTTGTTACTGTGCTATCTATGATGAGTTGTTCCCTACACCCTTGTGCGTTTCTTCTGCATCCTTTTTGTTCCTCTGCCAGAAGTTCGTGGTCTATTAGATGTTTATATATTTTGTTGCATATAATCCCACTAATTATTTTGTAAAGCGTCGGTCTATATTTTGACGGGTCTTCAGATGGCTGGTCTGTCTTCGGAAGGAGATATGTTACACCTTTCATAAGAAAGTTGGGTATTTTTGTAGGGTTATTTATCAGTTCATTTAGAAGCTCTAAAAGTTTTGGTCTTATATTCGTAAGCCGTTCGTACCAGAAATTTTGTATCTTGTCGAGACCTGGGGTTTCCCAATTGGAGATATTTCTTAGTGTTTCGTTAAGTTCTTCGGTTGTGATCGTTTGTGCTATCATGATTGGCACTTTGTCTCTTTTTTTATCTTTATTAATCCATTTAGCTGATGATTTGTGACTGACTGGGTTTTCCCATATATCTCCCCAAAAGTTTTTAATTGCTTCGGGTGTTGGATATTTTGCTTCATGTGCATTGATTCCGTTTTTGTTTAGGTTCCTGTAGAACGTCTTTTGATTTTGGCTAAAGTTCTTGTTATCAAGTCTTCTCTGGTATGCTTCTTTGTATTATTATTATTATCATTATTATTATTATGGTTTGTTCTCGCTTATGGCGGTCTCTTCGTATTCATCGGCGGTCTGCAAGAAGAGTACTGATTATATTTATATCTTGAAACGAGTGTTCACTTACTTATCGAGTATGTATCATTTATACACATTTCATTATTGTATACGTTCCATATTTTTTATTCGTCAATAAATGATATTATTAAGATTATTATTATTATTATTATTACTATTATTATAATATTAGAGAAGTGCCTTTTCCTGTAAACTCCGGACGCCTCTTTTATCTTTCTGTGTAGTTTAAATTCATCGTGTACTTCCTGTAGTTGTTCTATCTCCTCACATTGCTTCTTCAACCAGTCATTCTTTGCTGTTCTTATTTTTGCTCTAATAATTTTTTGGATGAGTTTATAGCTCTCAGAATTTCCTTGATTTTTACATTTTCTTCTATCTTCGAAAAGTGCAATGAATTCTGCAGTCATCTTTGTGTTTTTGTGCTTTCTGCTTATAATCTAGCTCATTTTCTACGACCTTTGTCATGGCCTGTTCCACTCCTCCCCATACGTCATCTATACTTGCATCTTCCTCCAATTTCATTATTCTTTCATTAATTTCCGCAACCATTTTGTTTTCAATATCCCCACTTCTAATTATATCGTAGTCTATCTTTCTCTGTTCTATATGGGTTCTGATGTTCGTGATCTTAGTTTTGATTACTGCTACCAGGAGAACATGGTCCGAGGGAAGGTCAGCACCAGGATATGTACGTACTATTTTTACTGATGTTACGAAACGCTTGATAATTAGTATGAAATCTATCTGATTACGTACGATGTTGTCTGGGAGATCGGCTGGAGCTCTCTATGTGTACAATCGCCTAAGTGGCAGCCCGAAACAAGTGTTTGTTATTTTCAGGCTTTCCTCCTGGCAAAATTGGCAAAGGCGTTCACCCCGGTCATTTCGGGTTCCGAATCCACACGGGCACACTATTTCCTCGACTCTTCCGTCTCCAATTTTAGAGTTAAAATATATAAAATATATTATGAGGTTAATCTCATGATTTTTAACCTGTTCAAGTACCTGTTTTAGTCCCTCGTAGAACGCCTCGATATCTTCTTCAAACGAATCCACTGTGGGTGCGTACGCCTGAATAAAGTTGATGTTGACTTATTTGGCATGAATTTTAAGTATTGCGATCTTGTCTGATTGGGGGAGGAAATTCATTACAGATCTGGATATTTTTTCAGACACTATTATTCCTACTCCTTTCCTATGGTTTGGTTCATTGTTTCTTGAGTAGTACATAATTCCGCCGGAGACGGCACATACTCCGAAATCAGGCCACCATGTTTCTGCAACGCATAGAACGTCGATTATTTCATTTCTTGTATCAGGTTGGCCAGTTTTCCAGCTTTGTATAAGCTTCTCACATTCCAAGTACCGATCTTGACTTTCTTCTTAAACTTAATCTCTCATTTGTATGGTCATTTAATACAGTTCCCCCTGGAGATCCGACTGAAGAACGATTTAAACCTCCGGAACATTTTGGGTTGAATGTATTCATTTCATTTCATTTCATTTCATTTCATTTCATTTCATTTCATTTCATTTCATTTCATTTCATTTCATTTCATTTCATTTCATTTCATTTCATTTCATTTCATTTCATTTCATTTCATTTCATTTCATTTCATTTCATTTCATTTCATTTCATTTCATTTCATTTCATTTCATTTCATTTCATTTCATTTCATTTCATTTCATTTCATTTCATTTCATTTCATTTCATTTCATTTCATTTCATTTCATTTCATTTCATTTCATTTCATTTCATTTCATTTCATTTCATTTCATTTCATTTCATTTCATTTCATTTCATTTCATTTCATTTCATTTCATTTCATTTCATTTCATTTCATTTCATTTCATTTCATTTCATTTCATTTCATTTCATTTCATTTCATTTCATTTCATTTCATTTCATTTCATTTCATTTCATTTCATTTCATTTCATTTCATTTCATTTCATTTCATTTCATTTCATTTCATTTCATTTCATTTCATTTCATTTCATTTCATTTCATTTCATTTCATTTCATTTCATTTCATTTCATTTCATTTCATTTCATTTCATTTCATTTCATTTCATTTCATTTCATTTCATTTCATTTCATTTAATTTCATTTCATTTAATTTCATTTCATTTCATTTCATTTCATTTCATTTCATTTCATTTCATTTCATTTCATTTCATTTCATTTCATTTCATTTCATTTCATTTCATTTCATTTCATTTCATTTCATTTCATTTCATTTCATTTCATTTCATTTCATTTCATTTCATTTCATTTCATTTCATTTCATTTCATTTCATTTCATTTCATTTCATTTCATTTCATTTCATTTCATTTCATTTCATTTCATTTCATTTCATTTCATTTCATTTCATTTCATTTCATTTCATTTCATTTCATTTCATTTCATTTCATTTCATTTCATTTCATTTCATTTCATTTCATTTCATTTCATTTCATTTCATTTCATTTCATTTCATTTCATTTCATTTCATTTCATTTCATTTCATTTCATTTCATTTCATTTCATTTCATTTCATTTCATTTCATTTCATTTCATTTCATTTCATTTCATTTCATTTCATTTCATTTCATTTCATTTCATTTCATTTCATTTCATTTCATTTCATTTCATTTCATTTCATTTCATTTCATTTCATTTCATTTCATTTCATTTCATTTCATTTCATTTCATTTCATTTCATTTCATTTCATTTCATTTCATTTCATTTCATTTCATTTCATTTCATTTCATTTCATTTCATTTCATTTCATTTCATTTCATTTCATTTCATTTCATTTCATTTCATTTCATTTCATTTCATTTCATTTCATTTCATTTCATTTCATTTCATTTCATATGATTCTCTTGGGATTAAATTAGTGGAGGTGGTATCCCGTTGCCTTCCTCTACGTTGTGCAGGGATTTGGTCCTGTATTTTTGCGATGTATGGTTATACCGCCAATGTTCGGTCGTCAGAGCCTCGTTTGTTTTCTAGCAGGGTGTACCGGATGACATTGTCATCACTCGTGCAGGTGAGGTTGACTTTTGGGCAGCTTTGTTGGATCGTTGTCTTTAGCGCCACCCCTTACACCTCACACAACACCACACACAAAATATTATTTGAAAACTGAATATTAATTTGCTTCTTAGCGAAGGATTATAAAGAAACCGATTCAACTCGAATCGTCGTTTAAATAGAATTTTTACGTACGTAAAAACAGTCATTTGACGCGTTATTAACGTATAGAAATAAAATGATTTTGCATTAGAAGTGGGAGTAGCTGAAGAATAAGTAACGCTCGTAAATAACTAATGAAAGTTGAAACATGTCGCAACGACATGTTACACATTTATAAAAACAGTCAAATAAGTTGTTAGATACAAAAAACGGCTTGATTAGTGGATTACGTAGCCTACATAACGATTACTACCACCCGAAAATTAGTATTTTCCACAATCAAATCGATAATATGCAAAATGAACGAAGCACCCGATGAAACTACTTACGTTGGACATCGAAAACTATGAAATCACTAGCAGCATGTGTTAACACTTCACGAACATGTGTACAACTGAATACCATGAAGGAGAACACTGTTGCCGATTCGTTTTGTGAATTTGAGGTGTGTCTGGCGTTAATTTAGGCTGTCCCTAGTTACAACCGCCTCTAAGTAAACACTTGTTAGGGCTATCGCATGAGGTATGAGTATGAGATATAATACGACAACGATGTTGCCCTATCTAAACGCATATTAAAATGTCAAACTTCAAATCACCGTAAATACAATTTCACAACGTATCTGACACTCGTGCTCAGTGACAACATTAATCCCTTTTCTCATAGCTTTCATTTAATGTATAAACAATTTGAGACCATTCTGGGCTCACTGCTCCTTTAAAATGTATAAGGTCCTTTCAAATTGTTAAAAAAAATGTATGTTACAATTGATTGTTGGATATAATTGACATTAGAAATAGTTAATTCTAAGAATAGCGTAAAAAATCAAAGGACCGATTCTATGAAATCTACTTCATAGTTTTATAAATGAAAACTATTTTTTTCATTTTTTCTTGCCGGAGCCAGTCTTATAAAATTTCATTTTCTTGATCCCGAAAGTACATATTTCCGGCAGCATTTCGCTCTAGAAAGTTGGTAGCCTTGGCGTGCGTGGCAATGCGACTATCTGGAATTGTATTTTAATCAACTGGGAATAAGAGTCCCTCGCATTCTAAGAATTATTAAGATATAGTGCGGGGGTATCTACGCCTCAACTAATCGTAGCAACGTAACTACTTAATACACAATTTGGGGCTTGGGTCAATTGAGGGACCCCTCTCTTAAAAACAACTACATATATTTAATGGTTTTAGACAACTGACAAACGCTCAATGTGACAAAATTTACACACAATTAAACCCTTCACTTACAATAACCTTAAGGTACTACTTTCTTAGAAAAGACAACATATATTTAATGATCTTCGGAAACAACCTATAAACACTCAACCTGACAAAATTTACAGACAATTAAAATATAATAAACCCTTTACTTACAATCATATCTTTCCTCAATAGGCAGCGCCTTTTGTCTGGATAATGCCAAACACCCCACGGGTAAGTTCTTTCTGACTTCGGCTCTAACACATTCAACTGTTTGCTTTCGCTGGTCCGAAGATCAACTCCCCGAAAAATTATAATCTCCCAAACAAGAAAGTGTTCTTTCTCGAAAAATGTTGCGATTGATGTTTTTTATTATTTATACGTTTCACCTTGATTATGTAAATAATAGCAGAACACGTTGAACGCCACGTGCCTACCGGTGGTCAGTTTAATTTTTCATGAGAGTACCAAGTGACCACCGGCGGTCATCATTTGATTTTTCTTTCTGGGACAGCATGCCCACCCGTGTTCACATTACATGTTTCATTTCAAGACCGTGTGTCCACCAGCGGGAATGTTTTAGGTGTATTTAGCATTGGGATATCTTAAGTTTGGTCCCAGGATGTGAACTTATTTTACTAGGGCTTGGCAGTTTGGTCTCCCAATGTCTACAAAATACTGAGTCATGTTTAGGAAATAAAACTTTATGTACGGCTTGAAAGACTTACTAGAAATATATTTTTAGGTTTTGTAGAGCATTAAAAATGAATATTCTTATATAAATAAAAACAAGCATAGCTGGAATTTTTTTTAAATCCTACTATATAAAGGAGCAGAAAAAACTGAGATATACTAAAAATATATTATTGACACCTAAGCTTTATAAAACATAAAAGCAAACAGTTTTTCTGAAAGAAAACAGGTATAAATGAATATAATTATTCTACTATATTGAAAATGGATATTTTTTGTGAATAAAAACGATCATAGTTGCAAAATATTTTTTCTACATTCATGCAAAAAACAACACTTTTGTGAAACACATTTAATGGAAAAAGTGGTCCTTTTTTGCACTAGTGCAACAACATTTTTGTTGCACTCATCTGTCATTCTTGTCAGTTTTGTGATGATTTATGACAAACATACAGGAGCAAATATACTAGAGCTTAAAAGACATGGCGGATGGAAATCGTCGACAGTAGCGGAGGGATATGTAGAGGAATCACTTACAAGCAAACTTAATGTTGCTAAACAAATATTTCAGTTTGAAAATAATGAAGATGTACAAATTCCAAGTACTAGTGGTACATTTGAAAAAATTACAAATCAAGAAGTAGAATTAAAAAATAATTCACTAAGCAATATTAATATTGAAAATTGCACAAAGTGTTCCTTTACTTTTAATATTAATAAAGTTTGAGTTTCTAACATATTATATTCTAATTTTCCAGTTTTTGCATAAATCTAGAAAATATATTTTTTGCAACTCGTGCAATACGTGTTTTTTGCACTCGACTCGGCCTAAAGGCCTCGTTGGACAATTTCACGTAGCGTCCAAAAAACGCTCACTTTTTGCACTTGTTGCATAAATAACTATTCAAATCCTACTTTAGGGAAAGAAAAAGACTAAGCAATACAAAAAATATATCATTAGGACCCCTAACGCCCTGAGCTTCAAAAAACAAACGATTTCACTGAAAGAAAATGAGTATAACTGGATATAACTATTCTACTATCTTGAATATCAATAAAATACATACCAAACACATTGGTTTTTCACATTGCTCACAAATAGTGTTCACCTTTTTAGCATTTTCTCGAGCATAGGCAGAATTGTGTCATATTTTTATAGCATACATTACATCTCTTTCTGGTCACCCACTTTTGACCCTCCACTTCTTTCAATGTGTGTCTTTGGACTTGATACTCTCTAGATGTTGATGGTCGAGCCACTAGGGACATATCCAAAGTATTAGTAGATTCTACCAAGGCCGAAACAATAAATTACTTGAATCGCGTTATATTTATTTTTCTATTATTCACTTTATTGAATAAACATTAGGCATTTATAACTGTAGTAGCAGTTATTCGATGGAAAAGTAAACGGTTATACCATTTTACTGTGTGGCGACAGCAAATTGTACATTCTTTTCCTTTTTCAAAAAAGTTGTGACCGAATCGGCATGTTTTGTACTAAGCATTAGGACATCACGTTTGTCTTTCCATTTTAGTACTACTACTACTACTATATTTTCATTCTGTCATGCAACTACGTCCCCATTTTTTAGATTTTCCTTTGTAACTTCTGGAGGATTGCCTTTTCCCCTTTTCCATTAACTCTCAGAATTCCGACGAGTCTTCTTTTCAATCATTTTATTTGCTAACGAGACAGTTGTTTACCAATTGTCGGTGAAGGGAGCTCTTCCTGAATTTATGAGACCATCCATAAACTCTGTTATTATTTCTCTGAAACAGATGCATCATTTGTTTTTTCTTTGCCTGCATAGACTTTGAATGCTCAAGTGTAACCTCCTGTTACACAAAGTTTAAAAACTTTAATGCCGTATCTATGTAGCTTGTTCGGTACATATTGGCGAAAATGTATTCTTCCACGGAATGTTACTTTCGCCAATTCACACAATATCTTCTGGAACACGCTTCTTTGAACTTAGACTGGAGCATATTTAGGACGTCAGATATCTTGATAAGACGAGTATCCACGTATAATATTTTGTGCTGCAGTTTTGTTCGTTGCTGTAACAAACAGATTTATAACATCTTCGTTAATAAAATAGATGAAAAAGTCGATAGGATCTTTTCCAGCTAGAGCAGCAGCAACTACGAGATTTACGCCTGTATAGTACGGAAAGTCGTGGAATGTTAATCGGCCTCCTTCAACTCCATTTTCGATCATTTATCAAGTTTGCGAAAGGCACAATATCATCAGGATCGTCATCAGAATCATTTTCGGTATCTTGATCAATAATATCCAAATCCATGTCATCAATTTCTGAGTCATAACTGTTGTCTTCTGGCACGAAGTCTCTGTCACCAATTGAATCGTCTGACAATCCCGTTGCTTCCTCTTCACTGATTCTGTCTAGCTCAGCCGCAAGCTCAGCCGCAAGCTCAGCACCTGTTTACCACTCATCTTAAATCAAACCTGTAACAAAAGAAAACATGCTGCGAAAAGAAGAAAAGGAAACAAACACAAAAAATGAAAAACAGATTCAAATTAGGTTATGCCCACTTGGTCCCAAGATGTATTATAACATTCTGGGACCAAGTGCCCACTGGTGGATAACAAATAAAAAACAGGTAAAACAGGAAAATAAGATTTTGTTTATCAAAAATAAATAGCACTAGGTCATACCGGTTGCAATACATCGATGAAACTGAATTTAAAAATATCTGTTTTAATTCAGTTTTTTAATTTTGAGTGAATTTACATCATGTGAATATAATTTTACACCCTTACAATAGGGTATTTTAATGTTTTTATTCGAATGACTCAATCATAACGATGATTCTATCTTGAGTATTGTTTTTGATCAACTTGATGGCTTTGACAACTACTTTTTTAAATGACGTAAGTTCAACCTTTTTTAAATTGTTTTTTTTTCAAAATTTCACAAGCTTTGTATTTTTTCATAGGACGGCTTTGATAATGGCTTAACAGCCGAAAGCGCTTAGCCTGAAAGTAATAAACTAATACACACTGAGTATTCGTCGTTTTCATTCACTCAATTTAAAAATATTGTTCCCAGCAAGTCACACCAGGTATGGCCACTCGTCAGCACGTGGTCTCTCGCGTAATTAAAAGAATGACCACCGGTGGGAACGTGGCGCTCAACGTATTAAAACCGTAACCTACTTTTGTTTAGCCTACCAAATACTGGGTGGTATATAATATACTATTCTGCTAGAAGACATACCATTGAAGACTGAAAAGCGTGTCGGCTAATGTATCCACTATAGAATATAGCCAACGGTTCCAATTTAATTTTTCAATTAATTTCAGGTAAACCTCCGAGCTACTGGATCTCTGGTTTTTTCTTTACCCAAGCTTTTCTAACAGGCGTTAAACAAAACTACGCTAGAAAATATACTATCGCCATTGACAAGTTGACGTTTGACTTTAACATATTGAAAATCGATACGTCCAAAACCGCACCGAACGACGGAGCTTATATTTATGGTTTATTCACGGATGGAGCTAGATGGGACAAACAAAGCGGCAAATTAGCTGAATTATATCCAAAAGTTTTATATGATGTCATGCCCATTATTTGGATTATGCCAATTCTCACTGAATCCTATTCGCCAGGTGAATTATTCGTAAAATAATTATTTTGTTTTATGTGGGGGTTGAATAATTTGACCATTTTTTCATAGTAAATCTCTCGCATAAATAATGTTTACCTACTACCAATATGTCATATCAAACATTACGATACTGATATGAGTTTCGTAATGAGATACTTTAAAATTAATTGGAATTAACGTGTCAAAGTTGACAGTTTGCAGAATAAGTGACAACCGAGACACATAAATCAACGAACCCATTTATTATGAATGTAGACGTAACACTAGGGTAAAGTGGACAAATGGGGGTCACTTAAGAAAAATTTTTTTTCTAAGTAAAAAAATAAGTCGTAATTTCAAATAATTTTAAGATAGCAATCACTAGTGCACTCAAAAACTTTTTTGATCTGAAAATCTTTCAAAATGTTTTCTATCCTTTTATGATAACAAAAAAAACAAAAATGTGCCTTTGACTGGCATTGTCATACAGATAGGGGAATTCCAGTCACTTATGCTGGCAATACCGGTCAAGCAGGAAAATGCTTTAAATATAATTAAGTAAACTTCAAATAAGCATTTTTTACCAAAATATTGTTTATTGAAATAAAAAGAAAATAAAAACAAAAACAATCTGACTATCTAGGTAAAAGGCTGACATTCATGACATGTGTATCCTACAGGTGTGTCCCATCCACTGCATTCAGAATGTGCCCATCTTCCGCATAGGGTACATCTGTACCACTGCTCATAATCATTACATATCAAACATATATCTTCATCGACATATTCATCTTCATTATCATCATATTGAACATCAACATCAGAATCTGATGAGTTTTCATCAAATAGTGTTTTTAAATGAAACTCGCGGTCTCTAGTTAATTCCACAATGTAATAAAAGTTATTGAAAATTCTAAAAAATTGACAATGGTTTCGATAAATCAATATCATCGTCAGAATGACAGAAGTTACATTTTATTTTATGCCTACCTGATGTTTAGTAATTATTTTTGGCTAGACCAAGAAGTAACCTAACTTGTGATTGGCTTAATATATGTTTATAGAAAAAATAAGAATATGTGATATTACGAATATTGAAGCTTAGATATTATTAGCTCTATGGTGATATCCTGGATATCATTTTTCCAATTAAGATCAGTATAACTGTGCAATGATATAGAAAACCAGGAAAACTATATCTGCTGATCTTTACAATTAAGAAGACAGTTCATTAGTGGAGAACTCCCTAGATTTAACTGTTCATTGACAACTTCATATTGTGGGTTTCTTAAATGTCTTCTAATTTCCAGTTCTTCAAGAAAATCCAGTTCTTGTTTCTTTTCACAAATATGCAGCACTTCTAGTTCTGTGTTAGGTGTCAATGAATGATTGGTGTCAAGTAGATGTTTTGCGTAGTGGGATTTATCTGGTTGTTTTAATCTGTATGCTCGTAAGTGCTCACTGTATCTTATTTCAAAATTCCTAAGGGTCTGACACAAATAGACAGCATTACATTCTGGACATTTGAGTTTATATATACCTGACTTCTTTAATAGTGGTATTTTTGTTTTTACATTTAACAATTTTGTACTAACGTTTCTTTCTGTTTTAAAAGAAATTGTTGTATTCGTTGCTGAAGATATTATCTTTGAAATATTATTAGAAATATTTCCTGCATATGTGATGGTTTTATAAGTTTTAATTTCATCAGCTTGTTTAGGATATATTAGTTGTAATGCCACTTTTCCTTCTTTTTTACTAATTAGCTTATTTATCATATCTAATGGATAACCGTTAGATTTAACTGTCCCATATAATTATGGACAATGAGGATTCTTATGTATGATAGAACTCTTTTCGTAATAATTTAAAAGATAATTTGAATTATTAACAATATACCTTACATTATTAGAAAACTTTTTTGTTGGGTCTGCTTTAACAACTTTTACATCGCTGGATACTATAAAGTTATATACTTTGGAATTGTAATTTTCAGTCGTCAAAATGACAGTTGTGTTCCCCTTATCAGATTTTGTAACTGTTAGGTTATTATCCTCTATCTTCTTTTTTATTGCATTTAAAACTGTAATGTCATTTTTTGTTTGACGTTTAACTTTTGAAGGTTCAATATTTTTGATTAAATTGGCAATTTTTAATTTCTCATAAAGAAAATTATTTGAATTAGATTTTAAAGCTATTTCTGACTCTGTAGCTATAATTTGTTTAATATTATTCGTAAATTTTGGTGGTATGCTGTACTTTAAACCTTTATTTAAAAATTCTATTTCACTATCTGTAAAATTAGTGTCTGAAAGGTTTTCAAATCGTGGTGCAAAGTGTGTTGGTATATAGGTACTTACAGTTTCATGATGTTTTGAGTATTGAATTTTTTGTTGTGTGCGTTCAAGATTCTGTAGCTTCTTTTCTTGTTTCTTAAATTTCATATGCTTCATCGTGCTGACATTTTCTCTAATTTTGTCATCCAAACAGTCAAATTCTACTGGATGTAATTGGAATGTGAGTTCTGAATGTACAACTTTTATGTAGTTGCCTAAGGAGACTCTAACTTTGAACCATTTCTTACATTCTGATTTTATCCAAACTCGTTGAGCACATTTTATAGATTTTTGTGCTTGTGGTGTTTTAGTGTGCCATTTTATATTCACCTAATTTGGTATTACCTTTTTCCTAAGGCATTCTTGGTTAAACCAAATGTTTTGTGATGCTTTGTAACGTTTTTGTAGTAATTTCTGGTAGAGTCGGGTCAAATCTTCTCTCGAAGATTTTTTAATGAAATTAACTGTCTCGACCCTTACTTCGTGGAATACGCTCATATTAGTGTTTTTAAATGAAACTCACGGTCTCTAGTTAATTCCACAATATGATAAAATTTATTGAAAATTCTAAAAAATTGACAATTGTTTCGATAAATCAATATCATCGTCAGAATGACAGAAGTTACATTTCATTTTATGCCTACCTGATGTTTAGTAGTTATTTTTGGCTAGACCAAGAAGTAACCTAACTTGTGATTGGCTTAATATATGTTTATAGAAAAAATAAGAAGATGTGATATTACAAATATTGAAGCTTAGATATTATTAGCCCTATGGTGATATCCTGGATATCATTTTTCCAATTAAGATCAGTATAACTGTGCAATGATGTAAAAAACCAGGAAAACTATATCTGCTGATCTTTACAATTATCACTTAAGAAGACAGTTTATTAGTGGAGAACTCCCTAGATTTAACTGTTCATTGACAACTTCATATTGTGGGTTTCTTAAATGTCTTCTAATTTCCAGTTGTTCAAGGAAATCCAGTTCTTGTTTCTTTCCACAAATATGCAGCACTTCTAGTTCTGTGTTAGTGTCAATGAATGGTTGGTGTCAAGTAGATGTTTTGCGTAGTGGGATTTATCTGGTTGTTTCAATCTGTATGCTCGTAAGTGCTCACTGTATCGTATTTCAAAATTCCTATGGGTCTGACCCAAATAGACAGCATTACATTCTGGACATTTGAGTTTATATATACCTGACTTCTTTAATAGTGATATTTTTGTTTTACATTTAACAATTTTGTACTAACGTTACTTTCTGTTTTAAAAGAAATTGATTGTGAGCGACAATTAAATGTATTTTTCAACCACATCAATAATTTACACCCGAAAATTAAATTTACATTAGAAATTGAAGAAAATAGCTCAATCAATTTTCTTGATTTAAAAATTCAAAGAGTTAATAATGTACTTGATTATTCAATTTACCGAAAACCAACATAGACTGATGTGACAATTCCATTCAATTCTAACCACCCTATGTCACACAGACTAGCAGCATATAATTCAATGATACATAGAGCTTTTTCAGTTCCTATGAACAAATGTAATTTTGATAGAGAGATAAATACAATTAGACAAATAGCAACATCTAACGGTTATCCATTAGATATGATGAATAAGCTAATTAGTAATAAAGAAGAAAAAGTGGCATTACAACTAATATATCCTAAATAAGCTGATGAAATTAAAACTTATAAAACCATCACATATGCAGGAAATATTTCTAATAATATTTCAAAGATAATATCTTCAGCAACGAATACAACAATTTCTTTTAAAACAGAAAGAAACGTTAGTACAAAATTGTTAAATGTAAAAACAAAAATACCACTATTAAAGAAGTCAGGTATATATAAACTCAAATGTCCAGAATGTAATGCTGTCTATTTGTGTCAGACCCTTAGGAATTTTGAAATAAGATACAGTGAGCACTTACGAGCATACAGATTAAAACAATCAGATAAATCCCACTACGCAAAACATCTACTTGGCACCAATCATTCATTGACACCTAACACAGAACTAGAAGTGCTGCATATTTGTGAAAAGAAAGAAGAACTGGATTTCCTTGAAGAACTGGAAATTAGAAGATATTTAAGCAACCCACAATATGAAGTTGTCAATGAACAATTAAATCTAGGGAGTTCTCCACTAATACACTGTCTTCTTAAGTGATAATTGTAAAGATCAGCAAATATAGTTTTTCCTGGTTTTCTATATCATTGCACAGTTATACTGATCTTAATTGGAAAAATGATATCCAGGATAATACCATAGGGCTAATAATATCTAAGCTTCAATATTTGTAATATCACATCTTATTTTTTCTATAAACATATATTAAGCCAATCACAAGTAAGGTTACTTCTTGGTCTAGCCAAAAATAACTACTAAACATCAGGTAGGCATAAAATGAAATGTAACTTCTGTCATTCTGACGATGATATTGATTTATCGAAACAATTGTCAATTTTTTAGAATATTCAATAACTTTTAATATATTGTGGAATTAACTAGAGACCGTGAGTTTCATTTAAAAACACTAATATGAGCATATTCCACGAAGTAAGGGTCGAGACAGTTAATTTCATCAAATAATTTTCTTTTATGGGATTCTCTCTTATTTCTTAAATTATTTCTTCCCTCATCAAGATTCATTTTAGAAGGTTGTACCTTTAATTTCTTCTTTTCCTTTAGCTGTTTCTTGGCTTAGTTTTCTCCCAACTCTTGCTTCAATGGTGTAGCTGTAAGTATTTTCGCGTGCTGTTTTTGCCTGCCTGCTCTCTTCTTTTTCTCTGCTAGTTTAGGAGCGGGAAGAATTTGTTGAAAAGAGAGAAATCCTGAAGCAGTTGAAGGAATTTCGTGTTGCTCTTTATTTGTAGAAGTCTTTGGTAGAGCATCATCGCTTGCTACAGCTTGGGGATCATTGCTGAAAGACATATCAGCTTCGTTATCTTGTATGGCAATGACGTCCTGATTCAATAACTCGGAAGGCAAAAAGTCTTGTTCATTAAAAACGTTGCAGTTAAGAGGATAGATACCAACGCTTCTGAAACCAGCTTCTCCTTTGCTAATTGTAGCCACAGTTGAATAAGCTTTATTGAATGAAGACGCTACATCATAAGGAGTGATACTTTTCATCAACTGCGTCTTCATAAATAAATTTCACTGATTTCTGTATTCGGCTTCCAGGGGCCCGTAGAAGACCACATCTAATGGCTGTCTTTTATGTGAACTGTGTGGTGGAATTGATACCATAACAATATGATTTTCTTTGCAAAACTCGTACGACTTCAAAGAAATATGGCTGGAGTGGTTGTCTACAATTAATCAAACCGGCTCGTCTTTCGTGGGTTTAGCGTGATTTCTAAAATGCGTTAACCAGTCACAAAAAATATTTTCATCGATCCAGCCATTCAGTGAAGATTAATAAAGAGCTTCTGCAGGTCCATCTTTTTCCGGGAGAGGGCTTAGTCTCTTTCTGGGGAAGATAAATATGGGCGGAATAAATCCCCCTGCAGCATTAATAGCACACACGACGGTAATATTTTGGCCTCTTTTGCCGCTAGTTACCACACCAACTCTTTTTTGTCCTTTGGTTGCGAGTATCTATCCTGGATCCTGGACAGTTGTGATTCCCGTTTCATCTGCGTTATATATTTTGCTAGCCGAAAAGTTATATTTTGACATCACTTCTTCCACCAGTTTATAAAATCTAGCTATTTCATCCTTGTAGAAACCAGTCAGACGATTTAGACTGGTAGCCTCAGCTTTTCGCACTGATACGGTGGGATTGCGTCTGATGAAACTTCTCAGCCAGTCTTTTCCAGCCAGCCTTTGCGTTGCGTTAAAATTAAGTATAATATGGTTTCTCTCAACAAACTCAAAAACAAACCTTCTTAGTTCTTTTGTGGTAACACCGTAAAAAATGGACGCCAAGTGTTTTATTTGATTAGCAATTTCCAGTTCCTGTTCAGTTGAAAACACAGGTTTTCTTCCCATTATAGGTGCTGAGTCTTTTTTTATTCTTGTAGCGTTGAAAATGGAATTGCGTATTTTTTTGAAGCTTGTCTTATACTCGTTCCATTTTGAATGTCTTCTATCGCTTGCTTCAAATTATTCTGGTCCATTTTGCTTTACCAGTTAATCTTTTTCGATTTTGAGACATCTGTAAAGACAATTAAAAATGAAATAACCATTCACATAAACAGTGGGTAATGCCGGTCACTTGACCGGTATTACCCACCTGTGTTGACCGGCATTACCCGCCTGTAACAATTTTTCTTATGGGTCATTTTTTTATGAGAAAAAATTTTTATCTCCAAACCTTATTCCACTCACCGTAAATCTTACATCAGAATTGCCGAAAACACGTGGTGATCTGCACTAACCAAAGTTTTGACACAAACTGAATATCAATCGGCTGTCGAAAATCGTAGGTCAGCTGGCATATTTGAGGTCACATTGCATTGTTGCCAAACCTAGTAATAATAATTTTTAAGGTCTGACCGGCATTGTCCATCTGACCGGTATTTGCCCACCTTACCCTAATAATAATACGAATTCAACAAAATTTAATGCATAAATTCATGAAACCTCATTTATTATAATAATTAAACACAACACCTGTACAATTAGTATATTTATTCCAGCTGACGTGGAGGCAATTGAAGAATTGTAGTTTTCAATTTCAATTGAATTTTTTGTAGAAACGATTTCTCCCATTATTTTAGTAGCTATATTTTTTTGTTTTCTAAGGATGTTTCTACCTATCCTTCAGTGACACTACTGAATTTCCATCCCCCATGTCTCTTCAAAATGTGCATATTAACACCAGCATCAGCAAGTAGGGATGCTGATGATCTTCTAAAACAGTGACCTGTATATTGTGATGGATTTGGTAGCTTCAGAAACGTTGCTATTTATTTTGGAATGCGCCCAAAAGTATTGATACTATATTATATAAAATAAAAAACCGGTCATGCACTATATTTTGAGGTCGAAGTCGAACACATTTTCGGACGTGATTCAAGCAGTCAAAATCAGCGATGTTTCCTCTAGTAATAACAAATTCTCTTTGAATTTTAGTTTTAGTATTCGGTATTTTGATCGTTACTTCGTCAACTACATCACCAATTTTTAACTTCATCAATTCTTATCTTCGACAGGCGCCAAACACATTCACGATTAAGGAAACCTATAAAAATAATATGCTGCATGGAAATGTCACCATATTTTTGTATAATCCTACCTTCATCATCAAGAATTGATCATCATTGGCTTCTTTCAAAAATCTGTGTATATTTACCTTTGAAAATATACTGGATTTTTTCGGCTCGTGACTTTCACTTTTCCGCTTCAAAAAAGCCAGTAGCTGTGAATATTTACTTATGTCCACATTTTTCGTAACAGATATCAATGTTCTCAGCATACATAATGATGATGCCTTTTCCTTTTTCAGCTTTCCCAGCAAAATAAGCTAATAAAATTCTCTTCGATAAATCAAAGACTTTTTTTGAACTGCACCAGTCTACGAATCGCTTATATTCTTTTTCGTATCTATTGCGGGATTTAGCGGGTACTAGGGTTTGTATTGCGTTATTTGCAGCAAGTTCTATATCAGAATCCACACTTTCATAGTCGGAACTTGACAGTTCGCAAAATAAATCAACAATGAGCGCAACGCTTGCTTGTTACATGATTCTAATATCATTAATTTCAGAAATATTGACTAATTTTGAGTGAATAATTAACATTATTGGTAGTAGGTAAAATAATGTACTATATTCGTATCGTAATAGTAATTTATGCAACAAGTGCATAAAGTGGTACTTTTTTTCACGAATGGAAAAAGTTGACCGCACGAGCCGTCAGGCGAGTGCGGCAATTCCATGAGTGAAAAAAAGACACTTTATGCACATGTTGCATACATTATTTTTTCTACAGCCCTATACAAAAAAATAAAATTCAAATAGAAATTTGGGATATTTTAATTAAGCTCCTTAGGTAAATTACAATTAATAACGAAGGCATAATGATTGAACAGAAAGTTAATTGTAGACAACGATATTAAGAAAAACTAACAACTAAATGATATATTTTTGTTTCACTTCGCAATGTGAATATTGAAAACGCAATTGTTAGGTTGACTTATGTTAATTTTTCGATCCAGTCACGCTTATTTCTGTTTTATTACCAAATAAAGCTTCATTTGAATAGTGAATATTTGTAACAGTCAAATTGGTCTCTTGATTCTCATATGATGTAGAAGGTTGATTTGAAAAACTGCTGTGAAATTCGTGAAGCACAATTCATTTTTGTATTGAGAGAATTGCTCACATACCCTTCGGCGACAGCAGTGGATTTCCCACCTCCATGTTGTTTTAATTGAAGAATATCTTCACCCGAATCAACTAGAAGCGATGCCGAAGTAAGTCGAAACGTATGACCTGTATATTCTTCTGGATGCGGTAAATTTAAATACTGCGTAATTAACGATAGAATTTTCGAAAAAGTGTTTATACCAACAACCTGTTTTGTACATTTTCCATTTCTACATGATAGGAAGAGGTAGTTGCTGATTGAGTTTTTAGGTCTCATCTCAGATTAGCATATTTTTTATATAAATGTATTAAATTCATGTTTGAACTGGTTTCTCCAATTACTGTAGAACGCCGACTTGTATGCGTTTTTGAATCTGGAATCGTGATGAGTAGAAACTCCCCCTTATTTTCAATGTCATCAATTCTCATTTTATACAACTCTTCTCTTCGACAACCTCCAGCTATTCCCAGTATTAATGTAACCTACGAATTAATAAATAAAGTAACAAAAAACTAATTGAATATTCAAAACTTTTACCCTGATCATTGAATATTTGTCGTCTGGAGCATTCAATAAAAATTTATTTCCTCTCTTGAGAATGTATTGGATTTTCTAGGTTTGTACCCAACCGATTTTCGTTTCAGAAATGCTATTAATTTGAAGTATTTACTCAAATCTACATTATCATTTATGATTAAGGTTGCTTTTAGTTTAGAATAGCTGGACCATAGTGTAGAGGACTTGAATTTTTTAGACCTTTCTTCAAAATAAGCTAATAGCACGCGGTCTGTGAAGCTGTTAATATTATTGTGGTTCTGCCATTTCATAAAAGTGTTATAATCTTTTAGATAGTTTAATTTGGATTTTTTCGGCAACAAATTTAATGTTGCCACATTTCCCTTTTCTATGATTTCTTCAGGAGTACATATTTCAAACTCGGAATCTTCACTTTCCATCTTAATAATAATAATAATAGAAAGCCACTACTAAATTAAGACAAATCGAATCACTGATTAAGTCAAATCAGTTCATGTCCTGTCATTTCAAAATCAAAGGTGACTTTATATTTTATTTTCAGTAAAGGTGTGGACGAATTGCACTAATCCACTGTATTAGCTTATGGAAAGCGTGAAATAAAATTAACCTTATGGCACTTTTTTTACGCTTTTTTACTTTTTTTCACTCTAACCATAAACAACCACTTTAAGCATTACAAATCGGTGAAATACAAGGTACTTTAAAGATAGGGCGTAGAAAAAATCATATTACGATATTCAATGGGTTATCAAACTCGGCCCATCGAAATTTCCCATCTCATTTCGTAATATGAATCTTTACGACACTTATATCGTAAATATCTATTACAAAAATATTTGCAAAAAAACCTTATAGCGTGCAATTATATCATCATATGAAATAATTATTTTAAAAACCTAGCTGTTGATTTGGAAACATGAATATTCACAGTAAACATCAGGTTACTGATAAAAAACAGTCAGGTAACTTGCAAAAAATTTATCAGAATGTATTAGTGATAGCTAATCAAAATCTAATGAATATACATTAATAGCCCTATAAATAGTATATACAGTGAATTAATTATTAGTTACATGCAAACACTAAGGTGAAAAAATTCATTTTTATTTCCTATTTTTTAAAAGAATAATCTATGATAAATGGTAAATCCTACCAAAACTGTTATCTACGGATGTCAGTAAAACGCCATGTACACGTCACAAGTGACTCTAGAAAGAATAAAATTTCCATTTAGTAAACAATTAAAGTAATGAAATTTACTGTTTGGACCCTTACTCTGTGGAATCTACTCATTTGAATCACATTTCTTTTAAATCACATATTGTCATGTCGTTCATTAAAGGATCCCGCACACCTTACATGGGAAAATTGCTCTCCGTCAAATTTCTTGAAGTATTGATATGTTGTAGAATTGATCATTCTGGTGAAATGTTTCAATGGGCGAAACACGATCCTATGACTAGTTTTCGAGATACAGGGTGTTTTTTTTAGTCACGAGGGAGTTGGGGTTCAGGTGCCCTAATGGTTGCCGCTCAGCCATTAATTGGCTTATTGTGCACCCCCACTCGCAGGTATTAAGCAGAGTTCTATCCTAAATTCTTAGCGAACATTGAGATTCGTCGGACTATGTTTTCCTGCATTCCCTCCTGATTTGTGCCTAGGAAGATATCTAGACAGGAGACTCGCTTTCTGCACAGGGCAGAGCAATCGAAGACCATGTGGTTTGCGGTTTCCTCTGCTTCTCCACACATCCTGCAATGGGGATTTGTTATTTCAATCACCATTTTCACTAGGTGTGCGTTGAATATCCAGTGGCCAGTTATGAATCCTACCACTTTTCGCAGTTCTTTCCTACCCAGTCTAAAAGCATTTGCTGCGTAGGAACTCGATGTTCCTGTTAGCATTCTTTTGGACTGAGCATGTCCCGTGATTTTGTTCTAGCGCTATTGGTGTTCAAGCGACACCCAGTTGGAAACAGTTTTTCATACGGCGCTGTATGAAACGCCGTATGCTGGTTCTGGTCCCATGATGGTGAGATGAGCTCCTTTCTTAGCACACTTATCAGCTCCCTGATTTGCAGCTACCACTGTATGGCTTGGCACCCAAGTAAGAATTACTCTATTGTCTTTTGTCAAGGTTTTCAAGGTATTGTGACAGTCCCACACTATCTTAGACGTATAGCTGTGGCTTGCTAAGGCCAAAAGGGCCACCCGACTGTCCGTGTTCACATAGATTGTCTTCATGTTATATTTCCTATCTATGCATGTTGTGCCGCATTCGATGAGTGCAGCTATTTCTGCTTGAAATGAGGTCGTCATTTTGTCAAGGCAAACACTTATGCTTTGCCTGGGTCTGACACCGTAAACGCCTTCTCCTGTACCCGTTAGGGTCTTTGACCCGTCGGTGTACCAAGTGATACTGTTCAACATGCGTTGAGGTTCTCCCTGGGCCCATTCGGATCTGCCACTCAAGTTGACACGATATGGTATCTCAGTTTCCGCGACCTTGAGCATTCTGTCAGGTGGCATTTCGATGATGTCGCACCTCATGGTGTCGTGTATTTTAGTATGTTTCATAGCATGGTGCTAGCACCAGTTGCCAATGCACTGCATTCTGTATGCAGCCATTTTAGCCTCCCCCTGTATAAAAAGATCTAATGGTGGGATGTATTTCCAATGCTGCGGTTGGAGTGTCCTTCATGGCGCCTGTAATGCTCAGACACGCAGCTCGCTGCTCTTTAGAAAGCGTTTTGGCGGCTGTGCTTTGCTGAACTTTAGGCCACCATGCGATCGCACCATACACCATCATTGGTCTGATTACTCTGGTGTACAACCAGTTTACCATTGTCGGAGTTAGGCCCCAGGTGCACCCAATTGTTCGTCTCATCGTGATTAGCGTAATCTGAGAACGTCTTGTGATGCTCGCTAGATGGCTGTTCCAGGTTAGCTTATCATCTAACCGGATTCCTAGATATTTTGCCTCCCTGGCAACCTTTATCTGATTGCCGAAGAGTTTTGGCACAATAGTAATCTCTGCGATTCGCTGTTTTGTAAATGGTACCATGATGGTTTTCGAGGGATTGACAGACAATCCCTCCGCATCACACCATATCTCCACTATGGACATTGCCCTCTGCATTAGTTCCAGGTAGATGCCCACGTGTTTTCCCCTTATTAGAATTATGATGTCGTCAGCATATCCTTGAGCTCTTCTGCTCGTTTAGTGTGACAAGAAGGTCGTCGAATACCAGATTCCACAGCTGTGCTGAGCTGCAGCAGTGTGTGCTGAGCATTACTGCCAGTGTCTCCTCCGGTCCCTCCGTGTGTGAGCCGTCTTCTTTGAGTACGGTCTCTGGAGTATTAACTGGATTTTGAGCCATGACTGTGGAGTTTTGCACAGTCAGAGATATTTTCCTGACAGAAATTTATCCATGAGCTTCTCTTCGCTTTACTCACTGCTTTATTGAATTCAGTGAGCGCCTTCGTATGACTGTCCCAATTTCCTGTGCATTTGCACTGATTGTACAGCCTTCGAACGTTCCTTCTCATCGATTCGAGCTTCCTGTTCCACCAACGTGCATTTCTGTTGGTCGTTCTGACCGTCTCAGAGCAGGTCTCAGTGTATGAGTTCATTATGGCATTGTTATTGCCACAAGTCATTCTCACAACCCCTTGCACTGAGACTGGGTCAAGTGAGGCTAGATTGGTTTCCAATTCCTTCCGAAATGCTTTCTAATCTGTATTCTTTGGGTTTTTATGAGTCTCTTTTTTATAGGTCGACTTAATAGTAAAGGATATGTAATTGTGATCCGACGCTAAGGCTTCGTGTGATACCTACCAGTCCTTAATTTTGCTAGCCACAAAGTGGCTGGCCAAAGTTATGTCCAGAACCTGTTCCCTAAGGAAATTCCCCCTTCTTTGTTGGAAAGTTGGCTTACGGCCCTGATTCAATGAAGTTAAATTCGACTCTATTAGGTAATCAATAAGGTACTCACCCCGTTTATTGGTGTTGGAGCTCCCACAGGCCAGATGGTGGGCATTGGCGTCCATTCCCAAGATGAGGTGCTTCCCCGTCTCTGATCCGTGTTCCACTATCCTCCTCATTTCCATGGACGGAGGTGCTTCTGTGGAATCGTATGGCAGGTACACTGATGCAAGCAGGATTCTGCTGTTTCCATCACCTGCCTGTAGGTGTACCTCAGTCACAGCAGTGTCCCTAGAACATAAATCCGTTATTTTCAACATTTTGATATTGTTCCTGATAAAAATACATGCCCATGCCCAAATAGTTTAAAATCCGAATATCAGCAGCCTTATTAATTTTGTCACAACGTCAATGTATTCAATCAACTAGATTCAAGGCGCTTATTATACTTGCTGGTAGTTCGTATCATGATACTATATACGGTATCCTCACTACATTCTCAGAATATCTCAACAAGGAAGAAATTAGGAGAAACCCCGAACATACATTCATCAGACATCTTTTCAAGTCTCATACCTAATATACCAAATATATAAGATTCTTTGAACTTCTAATATGAGCTGGGAGTTCCCACTACCATTCCGTATATCTGAGTAAGAATCCTCCTGGTAGGCAACAATATCCAAATTAGAATGTTGATACAAAAATGAACAATATACAGAGATTAATGAAAAAAACTAGCCATATACGTAGCTTGATGTGCTACATTTGCCAGCAGAAAATAAAAATGAATTTCCACATTTTGTATAATTATTCGAATGTATTAATGACTGGTATGGAACAAGAGTTTTCATTCTGCCATATATAGGACCCTCGTGGATCAAATCATCTGCCAAAACTTATAAAAATGACAATAGAAGGGGAATCGCCTAAAAATACACACAAAATATGGAAAATAAATAAAGCAAACCGGCTTCTGTACAAAAACTATTTACAGGTAAACTCAGAGGAGACAACGGATAACAGTTACAATAAATAAATAAACGATATCAAGGACGCTGCAAATTTAGCTATACCAAAATACATCCCACATCATAAGTACATACCAGAAAAATGCAAGCCCTGATGGAATGAGGCAGTTTTGCAACGAAAAGAATTTTTTAGACGATACCAAGAAAATTCAAATTCAGAAAATCTTAATAATTCCCAAAATCAAGATGCAATCGTTAGAAAAGTCACAAACCAGGCAAAAAGAAAAAGTTAGAGAGAATATTGTGGCAACCTAAATAAAAGTACACCATTGCAGGAGGTCTGGTCTAAACTAAATAGGTACTAAATAAAAAACAATCAAATATTTTACCCATAAAACCAGGTGAATGGACAGAAGACTTTCATAACAAAATTTGTCCAAGTTGGGCTAACGAGAAATCTCTGGAAATCTCAGAAGATGAAGATCAAGCTCATCCATTATGCATCCCATTTACTATAACCGAGTTAGAACAGGCTATAAAGAAAAAGAAGAATACTTCTTCATCAATAATCCAATGATTGCACAACTTCCTCAGTCAGCCACAGATCGACTTTTAAATATTTTTAACAAGATTAATTACCTCATAATACCAATTCCTAAACCTGGTAAGAACATAAACAATGCTCGGTCTTATCGACCCATTTCTCTGGGTTCGTGTGTAATGAAAACCTATGAAAGACTTATAAAAAACCGATTGGAACACTGGTTAGAAAAAAATCAAACCTAGCCAATAGATTAGATTACATTAGATTTGAATGGGGTTACAATGCACTGAAACCTAAGGTTTATTGTGCCCCCCCCTATCAGAGCTGTTCTCGCTACTACTACAGCTCGCCTTCCAGTTCCAGGGTTCTAATGAACTCTAGTATTTGGAACGACTTTAACGAGGTTATATTCTCACTCTTACAAGTTTCTTGTCCGAAGAATTTCTTGCGTTGCCTTGCAATGGCGAGACATTCCAGAACTAGGTGATCAGGAGTTTCATCCTCCTACCCACAGAATCTACACTCGTCAGTTTCTGCTAGACCCATTCTCATTAGGTGCTTCCTAAGGAGGCAGTGTCCTGTAAGAAAGCCCGTGAGAAGATGTAGCTTATTTTTACTGAGGTCCGAATATGTTTTGGATCTAGCAGTGTCAAAGTTCCGTAGGAACTTTTTGGAATGTTCCAACCTGGGAAGGCACCGCCAGAGTGCTTCTCTTTCGGTTTCCTCCTTCTTCCGAAACTTTTTCTTATAGGAGCATTTTCCTACACCACAGAAAGGCTCCGTGCCAATAAAGGGCGTTTGTGCTCCTTTCCTGGCAAGTGTATTGGCTTCTTCATTTCCTGTGACTCCCGAGTGGCCAGGAACCCAGAATGGATCGATATGTCACATTTCTGATACTTTTTTTCTAGGTTCATTTCCACGCGTCTTTCAATTGCAAGTATTTCTGCCTGAAAGACGCTCGAGAAGGACCCTAACGATGAGTATCTAGTGCCAGGCCCAAATACTCCAGCGCCTGCTCCAGTGGTGGTTTTTGAACCATCCGTATACCATTTAATGGTGTTTTCTTTGAGAGTTTTGGTGGTGTATTCTCTTTCCCAGTCTCTCCTCGTATTTATCATCGTAGTGAAATTCTTTTCGATACTTACTTTTTTGATAATTTCGTCACTGGGAAGATTTACTGATGAGATGTATTTTGTTAGAGAGGACCAGGCTCCCTGATTTTTAATACTCTCATTCCTTCCTTAGATATTCTAATAATTGCCTCTTGGGCAGATCTTTCTATCACCAGATGTAGAGGTGTGAGATCTGTAATGATCTCAAGTGACCTAGCTGGACACATTCTCATAGCTCCAGTGATGTACACACAGGCAAGCCTTTGAACTTTGTCGAGGGTCTTCCTCGTGCTGTACTTACTTGCTTTTGTATGCCAAACTATTGCCCCATAAGTAATTGCTGCTCTCACGATCATGGCATTCATCAATCGCAGTATTTTTGGGTTACAGCCCGACCTCTTACCAGCTAGATTTCTGCACACCATCAAAGCTCTTATTGATTTACTAGCACTTATTTCAACATGCTTATTCCACAGAAGCTTACTGTCTAGGGTAATCCCTAGATATTTAACTTCTGATATACATTCTATGATTTCCCCGTTTAAGGATATGAGTTTCATGGCTGGAAGTGTTATTTTCCGGGTAAATGGAATGACTATGGTCTTGTTTAGGTTAATATTTAGCCCCACTGACAAGCACCATTGCTCAATGATTCTGAGGCCCTTTTGTAATAAATCACACCAGGTTCACTCGAACTTGCCTCTGACTATTAGAACTATGTCATCAGCATAGCCCATACATTCCAAGCCAAGCTCCGTTAGCCTGTAGAGCCACTCATCTACTACGAGGCTCCATAGAAGGGGAGATATCACTCCCCCTTGAGGTGTCCCCCGCGTGACTTTAACTGAGATGGTTTGATTCCCCACCTGTGTCTCAGCTATCCTCGTCGTCAACAACTCATACACCCATTTTATTTTCATCTACTCCTCGCCTTTTTAGTGCTTCTTTGACAGACACATGAGTTGAGTTGTCAAAGGCCCCAGATATATCCAGGAATGCGCACATTGCGATTTCTTTGTTTTTCAGACTTTGGTCAGCTGATACAGAGCCATCTCAGTTGATCGACCCGCGCTGTAGGCATGCTGACATTTATGAAGTGGTATATCCTCCACATTCTCTGTTCTTATGTAGTTATTCACTATTTTCTCCATCGTTTTGAGCAGGAACGATGTTAGACAGATGGGTCTAAAAGATCGGGGATCAGTCCCATCTTTTTTCCCAATTTTTGGTATGAAGGTTACCCTTACCCCTCTCCATTTTCTAGGTATTAGACCCACTGCTAGACTGCTTCTTGTAACCTTCAGCAGGTGAGGAAGAATCTCCTCTATCCCTTGCTGTAGGAGTGCTGGAAATATTCCATCCACTCCTGGTGATTTATATGGTTGACAGGTACTTATTGCCCATTTCAACCGTTGTCTGGTAAATATTTTCTTAGCAATGTCCCAATCTTCCTTGCGGGATTTTTTGGTGTAATTCATTGCTAGTTCAATGCTTGTTGCTGGTTCACTACCTGGAAAGTGGGTTCTAAGAAGAAGAATCGATCATTCCACTTCACCGTCCGTGTATGATCCGTCTGGCATTTTCAGCGACATTGTGAGGTTAGTTCCCCCATATGCCATTACCTTTTGTAGTCTGGCCGCTGTGTGAGTGGAAGCCTTGCCAATAATACAATATGGTTTTAGAAAGGGACTATCAGCACAAGAAACCCTAGCTGCGTTTATTACAGATGTACAACCAGCTTTTAGAAATAATAACTCTATTTCCGCATTATTTTAGATATAAAAGGAGCTTATGATGCAGTTAACCTTCATATACTAGAAAGCGAACTACAAAATGTAGGTATCCCAACAGGCTTGATAAATAATCTTAACAGATTATATGCGAACAAACATTCTACATCTAAAAATTAATGGACAGATTATTTCATCAAGGACATCATCATTAGGTCTACCTCAAGGAAGTATCTTAAGTCCGATTCTCTTCATTTTATATTCTGCAGATTTTATGGATCATATTCAACCTGAAATAAGAGTGCTACAATTCGCAGACGATTTTTGTCTGAATTCAGAAAATAGAATAATTGAAACCGCTATAAGGAACTTGAATGACACAATCGACAATTTTGTTAAATGGACTAATCAAATAGTTATTTGTGAAACAAGTGTCACAATGACTCGATTTGTAGTACGAGTGAAGTTTGCGCAACTAACCGCGAAGCGCGAGCGCAAATCACGAGTACTACAGAGAGTCATTGTGGCACAAGTTTACACAATATTTTTTATAATTCGCATTTATTCAATTTTTTAAATAAAATAGAATTACATATAATCCCTGTTCTTAAACTAGGAGGAGTGGTTTGAATTTAAGTTGGCAATTCTGTAGATTCCTGATTGGTCAGCTCACAGATGTTTTTATTCAGCACTTTTGACATATTATGACCGAATAATTGTGTAAATTGTAAACAAACTTTCATTTAAGCAAACAGAGGACGATTATCTGTTTAAAAAGAGCTTCTTCGTATATGTTCTTGCGATCTCTTTATATATCATCAACAGAATTATTTCTGTAATACATCTTCACATAGATATCTGGTAATTTATCCCAAAAATCGAACGTTATGTATACCTATGTATTGATCCTATACAATATAAAAATAAACAATTGACAAATCATTGATAAATAAACGTTAGCGTACTTTATTTATTAATATTTTTGATCATCATTCTAATTTACGTTCAAGAACTTTTAATATAATAATTTGCTAGCTAGAACAACGCTAGACCATTTTATTTATAATTTGTGTCAAGGTTAAAGTCAAATAAAAATATAATTAAATACAATAACCAACTGTACACTAAGAATTACTAAAACAGTGTTCAAAGAGCTTCATTGTGACACTGCAAACAATGTTATAATGAAGTCTATTTTATACGCGAACTATAAAAATGGGTTTCAGATATGTCAAAAAAAAATCAGTCTTATGTTCATTTACGCGGCATTGCTACAAGCATTCAAACGAAATCAAGTTAGGACCAAACACTATTGTTAGTGATAGTGTTAGTGATATAATGATATTCATCACTCAACAAAAAAATGTGAGAATACTTTAAATGCATTGAGAGCTTTCTGTCACACAAATTGGGGTGCAGATCCCAGCATATGACTAATCTTTTATAAAGCTTTAATACGTTCCATATTGGATTATGGGAGCACTTTATACGGAAATGCCAGTTTTTTACCAATTGAAAACTGTCGATACAATTGAAAACAAACGTTTACGGCTATATTTAGGAGCCTTAAAGAGTACACCAATTAATATATTAGAAGGAGAAGTAGCATGACCATCCCTAGACTACCTCGGTGATTTTTTATTTCTAAACTTTTTGCCCAAAACAGAACAACAAAAATTGAATAATTGTGCAATAAAATGTATAACAAATTCTGGTTACACAAAGAACAACCTCTCCTAGTGAAAAGTTTTCAACAGATTAAACAATTAGAAGATTGTATATATAGGAGCGAAATTCTAACCTGTTACGTTGGTGAATATGAACTGTCTAATTTCCTTGTACCACACTACTTTTTCAACACAGAAGAAACATACAACATTAATTCTTTGAACCTCCTTTTCAAAGATATATTAAACACCAGGTGGCCTGAATCTGAGTACATTTATACAGACGGTTCGAAAATAAATGAAAATACTGGCTGTGCATTTTTCCATTCAAATGTCAACGTGTCAAGAATTTGTAAATTGCCAGATAACACGTCAATATTTACTTCAGAACTTTTGGCTGTTTTGAAAGCACAAGAGTACACAAATAACCGCAAAAAGTCAAATTTTGTTATTTTTACAGACAGCGGAAGTTTTATACAAGCAATAAGAAATAAATTATTAAGCACCACCAAAATCACAGTAATAAATATATTAAAGATTATTAAAACCCTGAATAATAGAGACAAGTTGGTAACTCTGGTTTGGATTAAAGGATATCAGAGTATCATTGGTAATAAAAAAGTCGATCAGATGATTAGAAAAACCGTTAACTCCAGTGTCTGATTTGCGACCATTATTTAAGAAAAATGGCAGCAACAATATTCTAACTGTCTAAAAGGCGTCCAATTCCACGATATCCACTCGAACATCTTAAACAAACCTTGGTTTTCTGGTATATCAAATCGTTACCTCATTAAAACCATTGATAGATTAAGAAGCAATCATGGGCTATATCGAAAATACAAGCTTAAAAAATTGGTTTGGAAGATTCCCCAAATTGTCCCTGCGACGAAGTGGTAACTTTGCAACACATTATTTTTCACTGTCAAACATACAACCAAGAAAATGCTGAATTCTACAGAAACCATCATATGGCCGGTGTAGCACTCCCCACCAACTTTGATGCGTTTCTGTCTCTACGGAATGTAAATATATATTAAATTATTTATAAACATTTGAAAAAATTAAAATTTGATATTTGAAAAAAAAATGGAAAACAAAAAAAGGACTAATTAGACAGTAATTAAGGAAAAAATGGAATGAAAAAGAATAAAACAAATAAAAAGAAACTTTAAACATACATAACACAGAAGTACTAATCACTACTAACGTAATGTAACGTTTTTCTTAATAATTTAAAAACCGTTTATGGGGTAAAATTCATACACACGGTAGGTTCACTTACTTGATTTATTTATTCACTAAACTACTCACTAACACTTAATTTATATACACTTAACTATTCACTTACATTTAATTTATATGCACACAAACTTCTTCACTCTTCGCTATTTCGGTGATTTCTTGTTCATTTCATGAGATCACTTTATAAAACTAACGTCTTCCGCTGGTCGGTCCTTTTTATATTAGTGCCTTTTTTCTAGATAATTCTAGTTTGCGGCTTACACAAAAACAAACGCCTTTCGGGATATTTCTCGAATGCCGGCTCAACCCTTAACAGACCTTCGGAGAACATGTCTATAAAAACGGTTTCAAAAAATCCCAATAGACCTTCTCAGAATTCAGCGCGCTCGCCATTTTTTTAACTCCGTTAACATAAGGTTACAGGACCGTACTGAGTATCAAATTCGGTGTGCGAGTTCGTAACATTACCCCCCCCCCTTAAATGGAAGTTCCTCCTGGAACTTTTGTGTAGCCGAGACTGAATGTTCGAATCGACTGGATGCTTGAATCGGCAACTGTCTCCATTTCTACACTTTCCGATCTTATGGAAATAACAGGGCACCGTCTTCATTGGATACTGATAACGGGGGTTGTAGCTGCAAATTAATACCTGGACACTGGTATCTTGGAAGATCACCTCTACCATGTTCCTGATGACTCGCCAATCCAACTGGTTTCTCGCTATCTTAGGCATAGCCAGTTTCTTCACGCTGGATTCCAACGTATTGTCTCGGAGGTTTTGAAGTGCTTCCCACACATCGCGGTCGGTAGATCGATCTTGAAATTCATTTTTAGTTACCACGTAGAATACGAACCGCGAAATCTGTTTCAATCTCAGTGTCTTTCCAGGGGCTGGAATCTGCTCTTCAAGTTTTTTTAATTGCCCGAACTTCTTTCGAAAGACGGTTGCCAACACTCGTGCGTTCTTAATACGGGCGGGCATGTTGTATGCCAGTGAAAAATCTTCCGGGACAGTGAACAAATCTTGTCGTTGTTCTGAAGTGACTCCATATCTAGCTTTCCCGGTACCTCATACGCGCCCATAAATTCATCGAAGGTAGGGTCAGACACATCTCGAATTTACTCCTTTCTTCAGGTCATGGTCTCCTTCGAATGGCGCTAGTCGATTTTGGTGTACTACTTTTGGTTTTCCGTTGGGGATCTTGCTTATGCGATATATAACACCATCGATCCTTTCCTCGATTAAGTATGGACCTTCCCAAGATTTTTGTAATTTTGGAGAAAATCCTTTTTTCCTCGTCGGGTTGTGTAACCATACTTTGTACCCTTCTTTAAAACCGCCTACTGTGGCCTGCGTGTCGCATCGACTTTTCATTCTGTCTCTGGCAACTTTAAGATTTGTTTGAACTAATTCATGAACATCGTCCAGCCTTCTTCTCAATTGGATCACGTAGTCTTCTCCTGCTAGATATTCTCCAGGCCGACAGCCAAATTTCAAGACAAAAGGAAGCCCCACTTCACGTCCACACAGGATTTTCGCAAGTGTTTCACCCGTGGACTCATTGACGGCAGATCGATAAGCCAATGCGAATATGGAAAGATACTTGTCCCAATCTCTCTGATGGCTGAAAACTACTTTGGACAGGTATTTTCCAATAGTCCTGTTCATTCTCTCGACCATTCCATCTGACTCTGGATGTAATGCTGTTGTCCAGGCCTTCTTCATTCCCAGCTTGTCGAAAATCTCCTGGAATAGATGGCTTTCTAAATTTCTTCCCTGACCGCTGTGGACTTCCAAGGGCACTCCATATCAGCTGATAAATTCTTTCACCAATACATCCGCGATAGTTGTGGCCTCTTCGTTTGTGATAGCGTATATTTCCACCCACTTTGTGAAATAATCCATTACAACCAGTATGTATTTACTTCCATTTTCTGTCGTCGGAAATGGTCCAGCGATATCTAAAGCAGTCCTTTCGAAAGGGCCTCCAACATTGTACTGTTTCATGAGTGCCTTCCTCTTGTGATGTGGTCCATTACTCATAGCACCAGTCGTACATTTCTTACACCAGTCCTTCACATCATCGGAGCTGTTTACCCAATAAAACCTCCCACGGATTCGCTGGAGGGTTTTTTTCACTCCCAGATGATCTTCCGATGCACTGTCGTGTAACGTACGTCCGCTACTTTTGTTCTCGGGATAACTAGCTATCTCCTCATCGCGGAACCATCATTGTTTCCAAGGATTCTTTTCAACAGCTCTTCTTCCAGGACAAGGGAGTCCCACTGAGCCCAATATGCCTTGAGTGTCGGCGAAAATATTGACACTTCTTGCCATGTAGGTCGCTGATTTTCTTCCTTCCTGGTGGGTGACCATTTTCCGTTAACTACAGTAGTTCTTGAAAATGCAGATTCCTTAGATTCCGCCTTGTTGCAGGGTGGCAGTCTGTTGGGTACGGCCGTCTGGACAGGGAGTCGGCATTTCGGTGAGTCACATCAGTTCGATGTTCGATGTTGAAATCGTACTCTTGAAGTCGTTCAATCCATCTAACGATCTGGACCTCGGGACTGCATCAACCACTTGAGTGCTGCATGATCAGTCTGGATTAAAAACTTCCTACCATAGAGATATTGGTAACAGTGTTCCACGGACTTCACCACCGCCAAAAGTTCTCTTCTTGTGACGCAGTAGTTTCGTTCTGGTTTGGAGGAGACTTTACTGAAATATCCCAGCACTCTTTCCTGCCCTCCTTGGATCTGTGAGAGCACTCCTCCAATTCCTACGTTGCTTGCGTCAGTGTCAAAAATAAAGTCTCAATCTGGTAATGGGTATCCTCATATCGGCGCCGTGGTTGAATGCCTCTTCAAGGTTTCAAAAGCCGTTTGACAGTCTTCGTCCCATTGGAAAGCTCTTGCTCTAGCTTTATATTTTATTTTAGCAATTATAGAATTCAACAAATAAATGTTTTGAAAATTATTTGGATTTACCCTATCAATAACATAATTTATGAGTGATTCGTTAACAGAAATAAATCTATTTAGATTGTTTGGATTCCCGTCAAAATCGGGGATGCAATTTGAATACTCCCATTTGAAAGATTGTACCGCCATATCTATTTGATTATTTACTTCACTAATTGAATTTGTCGGGTTTGAGTCAGTTGTGGTTTCTAACTATAAATTATTAAATGGGCGAGTTAATTCATTAACAGTTACTTCAGAATTCATATATTGTACTTACAGAACGTAAAGGATGATTTTAAACATGCCTAATTAGCTATGCGAATTCACGGCTGGATCTTCGTCGATGTTGGGCAATATAGGTCCCAGATCCCGTTGAATGTTTGGTAGCGGCTCGAACAGGTCCTCGGTAGACGGAAGAGTAGTCCAAAGATATGGTATCTTACTGCAGGAATGTCCTCCACAAACTTCAACAATATATTTCGGTAAATCGTTAAAACGAAATCGCACATACCATATGTTCGACCCGAAATATCCTACTGACTGCGCCAAATAAATCACCGGAGGTGAAAAGTCAATTTTTAAAAATATTTATTTACTACATATTACCGACAATAATTTTACGTTTATATTACTCGAAAGTTAACTACTGACTGCTGTCTGAACGAATTTAGAAAATAATGTAAACTAAAACTGATCAGCAAAATTATACAGTATCAGCATCTTCATATCATCTTATCTACAAGGGGTGACATAATTTGCTCCAAATTTCATGAGTATAAGTATCACCGTTTAAAATAAAAGAGGGAGGAGGGGACTTTTAAGAAGCACTGTATATACATATAGTCGAACCATAAAGTTTGGAAAGTGCAATGACGTATGCCTGTTCCGATATAGGCCTGGCTCAGAGGCGTGGACGTTTTTTTTTCTGGGTCAAAAAAAGCATTGTTACATTTTCCTGAACTATTTTTTGGACGTGGGAAACATTTATAAAATAATGATAATGCTTCAATGAAAAAAAGGGAATTTATTCCAATGAAGTAAATTATAGGTAGGGTTGGTGTAGATTGGGAAGACAGTTTTACCAATGAATGCCTATTTTGAAGACATGATCATCAATCATTTTAAAAATGAGTTCCGCTGTAGTATCTCTCCTATAACTTCTTCATGATAATCAAATCGTACAATTACAAGTAGCTATGCCATGTTTGTTATGTCGGTGCTTTAGTCTACTTGCAGTGCAAAATATGTGCATTACTGAAGTTCTAAACAAAGTTGTTCTTCAATAATGGAAGACATATCGGCAATTCGCCACTTCGCTGTGTTTTTTGACAATAATATTTTTTTCAATTTCTCTGGCTGCCTTTTCCCTAACACAGCTTGGACCATATCCACAGCAGCCGGTAGTGAAAGGGTCTCACCTATTGTCCGAGTCTTTCCATATTTTGCAATTCTTTAAGTAGCAAGGTAGAACGCCTTTATTAAGTTTACAAAGTGTGTCATATATTTTCTTCTTTACCCAATGAAGTAGATTCAATTTTTTAAAATTCAATCGGCTTACTAACCAAATCAGATTCCTTTGTGTTTTGGTGACACGTCAGCAGATAATGCTTCATGCTTTGATTCGAAAGCGTTTCGAAACAAATCACACATTGAGAAATGGGATTGGCCTGCGGTTTAGGTTTTTTAACACTATCCTTTGAAGTCCCAGGGTTCACCTGTAACCGCCTCATAGTTTATTATGTAAGCACAACAAAATTTGACACAACAATTAGTGATGCTTAACACAACATGGAAACGTTATGCTCTCGTTGACGTAAACGCTCGCACTGCTTTATCAAACAGGCGATCGCGGAGCCAGTGGAGCGGTACAATAAGTGAAGCGCGCTAGAGGAGAGGATAGTCGGCGACCCGATGTTGGCGGGACGAGCCCACGTGATGATATCACCTGAAATTTTCCCACGTACCACCGGTTGGGAACCCCTGGAATACACTATTTTAACGTCTTTATTCATTAGAGCTGCCCTACAATATAAATGAGCGGAAGGATAGCCTTAATCACAAGGATGACGTCACGAAAGCAACAGCGAAAGACAATGTAGATCTACAGAAGAAATATGGGAGTCGAGTGAGAAGATCAGGATATGGCAGAATATTGAAGTTTTCAACACGATTTTATTATATCTGAGCCCAGGGGCCGGAGAATGTTGGGACTAAAATAATGATTTTGAATTATTTCCTTAGTATCAATATTTAAAAAAAATTAACGGTTTCAAAACTAACTTTTCCGCATCTGTGAGATGCTTTGAACAATATTCTATCATCAAATTCTCACTTGTATACACTTCGGGGGATGTATCGTGCTAACAAACCGAAATTTCTCCAAAAATAACCAAACTGTAGTATACCTGGATTAATGGGACACGCTGTACTCGCTCTAGGCATCTGCAAGACACCTTGAACAAAATACAATTATAAAATTGGTCATTTGTATACACTTCGGAGCCTGTATCGTGCTAACAACCCGAAATTTCTCCAAAAAGGACCAAAAATGTGGCACTTCAGGCACCATAGCACACGTTGTACTAGCTCTTGTGAGGTAAAAATTGATCAATTTATCTATCAGACGCCTTAAACCATATTCAATTATAAAATTGGTCACTTGTATCACTGTATCGTGCAAACAAACTGAAAATTAACCAAAAATTTGGTACTCCAAGTACCATAGCATTCGTTGTACTGGCTTTAGTGAGCTGAATATGGATAGGCTCCATCTTTGAGACGCCCTGAATAATATTCAATCATAAAATTTCTCCAAAAATTACAAAAATGTCGTATTTAGAGTACTATAGCACCTGTTGTACTGGCTCTGGTGTGCTGAAAATCAATAGGGTTCATCTGTGAGATGTTCTGAACAATATTCAATCATAAAATTGGTGACTTCTGTACTCCGGAGGCTGTATCGTGCTGACAAGACATGTAACGAAAATTGGCAACGACAACGACAACGACAACGACAACGACAACGACAACGACAACGACAACGACAACGACAACGACAACGACAACGACAACGACAACGACAACGACAACGACAACGACAACGACAACGACAACGACAACGACAACGACAACGACAACGACAACGACAACGACAACGACAACGACAACGACATACACACACTATTTTTTTTTCTAAAAACCATTTTCCCGTGTTGTTCTGGATGAAAAACGTAAAATTTTTTTTCAAAATTCCAACTTTTTTTGAGGTAAACCGATACTTTTTCCGCATATTAAATAAATTGGGCGGAAAAGTAGAATGTTAAAAAAATATAATAATTGTCAGGAAGTTGAATAAAAACTGTCAAAAAACTACTTCCCAATTAATTTGGCTGTATTGATTCCAATTCTTCAATTCTACACAAATTGTGGTGCTATGAATTTCTACAAATTAATATGTGCGTTGATTACTTTTCAGGTGACCGATACGTATCCCCTGTATATAAAACTAGTGAAAGAAAAGGAACATTGTCGACTACAGGACATTCGACGAATTACGTACTTCCAGTTTTGTTAGATACAGATCTTCCAACCACTCATTGGATAAAAAGAAGCGTGGCACTGCTTTGTCAATTGAATTAATATTATGTAGATAAAATTTTATTTAATTCAATATTGAACTACTTGCAAAAAATATCTTTAGTAAATTTCCATTTCAATTTTATGGTAATGTTTTTATTTATTCAAAAAATTTTAATACAAACTATTTTCAGTGTTTTTAAATAATTTATGAACTGAACTGTTCATAAATGCGAAATACGATTTGCCACTTCAAAACTCACTTTTTAAAAATTGATTGAGGCAAGTTATTACCCCGTTGCAAATATCGGATGATGTTCTCTTCTTGAATATATTGAATTGCAACTGCTAGGTTATTGGGCCGCATTGCCCTTATAGTTGAGCCCAAAGGTTCTCGTAAGCCTGCTAGGAGAGTAGTTAATGCTTGTTGTATAAAGAATTCCATTTTGCTTTCTAGATTTTGAGTATTGTTGTGATCCGCAGATCAACAGTGTTGCCACTCAAGAAGATAATAAGTTTTGATATTTTGAAAGTAGCGAAATATGCAAAAATGGGCAGTTTGTATGAGAAAAAGTGAAACTAAAACTTATTTCCCCTTAAGTCTGAAATGCGTTCTAAGAAGTGAACTTGACTTAACAAAAAGTTACATTGTATATAAAATCGTAGTTAATATTATATTTAATTCGTGACATTGAAGGTAAAAACTAGATTGAAAAGAATGAGTCTTGAATAACATGACTTTTACTCGAGACAGCAGTGGGCGAAAGTACTGATTTAAAGATATGAAACCATGAAAATATGATTAGGAGATATTAATTATTTAAATAGAATGCAATAGTAATTAACATTGAAAATATATATAGAATAATAGTAAAGTAATAGTAAAATAAAATATACGTAACTTCCTAGGTTACAACAGTATGAACTTGGATGTAATTGGTAATACAGTTTAGCAGTCCCATTGTTTTCTCATAAAACTGCATAGGTGTTTCTTGAGGGCCCTGTCGAAGGATGACTAAATCTCTAGTGAGAGAATTTTCGTTTCTTTGATCTCCAAAGTTTTGAATTAAGACGTCTTTCACAGCGTCCCATGTTTCGCATCCGTAAATAGAAATTACTTCTTTGGCTCAGTTAATTTACTTACAATGCCAGGGAAAAGAATCCGGTTCTGAATATCCGCTGGATTATTTTGATTTTAATAATGATATAATATTAAAGTTGAAATCGAATAATTCGTTTGGATTTCCATCAAAGTTAGGGATAATGCATACATTTTTAACACAGTCACTGCCCACAACGCGCCTGGCGCGTTCACCATAACCACGATGTGGTGCCCGGACCGCGCTAGGTGCGTTTTGTGTAGATCCGAATACTACGCTGTGTTAGGAAGGGAGGCACAGCCAGATTACCACGAATAATTGCTGGGCGAGTCAGTACGTATTTAGGTATTGGGTGAAATAGTTGATTCGGAGTTTTCGCCTGCGTTGTTTTTATTACGTTAATATTTTTGAAGTGCGATTTGTAAAACGTAAGTATTATATTTCATTGATTTAGTTGATGTTTAAATGTTTGAATATAACACAAAACAAATAAATATACTTGCCTTTTCTAATATCAATGCCGAATATGCCTGTTGAGCGCATTGATCAGCTGGTGACCGCACCAGGCGCGTTGTGGGGCACATGCCGCACATACTTTTAAAAAATATTATATTTTATTGTTTTGTTAAAGTTTATCATGGAACCAAAGCCTGGGACATCAAAGGAATGTGAACCTCCAAAAAAAAGGGGAGAATATGACAAAAATAAGGGTCTTACAGATGACGAACTTCTTGCATTGCTTGAACAATCAGACGAAGAAGATCCCTTTGTAGATGATGATCCCGAATATAATCCGAGCAGCGATTCTGAAGAGGAGTTACAATCACCTTCACGTCCGACTACACCAGTTGCCTCCCAATGGTCATACGATGAAGTACAACAGCCAGATATCCCATTACACGTCCACCAGGTATTCTTGTCGATGCAGAGGGGTCAGAGCCAATTGATTATTTTCACTTATTAGCAACTGAAAAGCTATATAACATACTCTGTGCTAATGCTAACGCACATGCCGTGAAATTGCTGTCGAAAAGTGAAGGTGTTCAATCCAGAATTAGTCGTTGGGAGGACATTACTCCCACTGAAATGAAAATATTCCTCGGGCTTTATTTCACATGGGCACAATTCATCTGGACAGAATAAACGATTACTGAAGAACACATTACTTATTTAACCTTCAAGTTTTCGCAACATTTATGAGCCGAAATCGTTTTCTACTGACATTACGAGCGTTGCGTTTTGAAGATTTCGAGAACCAGATATCTCGCACACAATTAGGAAAACTTCTTCCACTAGTAAATTTTTTCAACAATAGGATGCAGGTTATTTATTATCCAGATAAACAGTTATCCTTAGATGAATCTATAGTGCTATGGCGTGGAAGGTTGAAATTTCGTCAATATATAAAAGGAAAACGGCACAAATTTGGGGTCAAATTGTACGTCCTTTGCGAACCAAATGGGTTAACTTTAAAAATAATTGTATATTCTGGATCCGCTGATGCCGAGTTATCTGGTTCTCAACATACAGAAAAAGTTGTAATATCCCTTTTACGAGAAAAGTTAGGTGTTGGGCATTCCATATTTATGGACAATTTTTACAACAGTATACAATTAACCAAGGAGTTGTTAGATAATAGAACATACGTTACAGGAACCCAGAGAGCAAATAGGAAAGGGAACCCACCTGAAGTTTTATCAAAAAAGGAGAAAAAGGTGAACTGGTTGTGCAGTTCAGTCCGGAGGGAATTTGTATAATTGAATGGAAGGACCGTAAAGAAATTTTAGCTATTTCCAGTGAATTTAATGGACATATGGAAGAAGTAACTACACAACTTGGTAGAGTAGTGATGAAACCAAAGCTCATTAATGAATATAATAAATGCATGGCTGGGGTTGATCACTGCGACCAAATGTTAGCTTATTATCCGTGCGAACATAAGACTCTAGTCTGGTACAAAAAACTAGCCACCCATTTATTTCAGATCATGTTATTAAATTCATATCATTTGTACAAGATAGGTGCTAGAAAGAGTAAAAGTTTTTACGAATTCAGACTGGATGTAATAGGAAGTTTGCTTGGACCACCTCCGCCAAACCCAATACCTAAAATAAACCTTCAGCATCTTCCTGAGTACTGTCCAGTAGGAGAAAATGGAAAAGCTAAGAGAAGAAGATGCACCGTCTGCTGATGTGAAGGCAAAAAACGAAAGGATTCAGTTTACTACTGCCCTCAGTGTCCTGGTGGTCCTGGACTGTGTCTCACACCATGTTTCAGAGTATTTCATTCAAACAAATAATGTCCATTATTATAATATGTTTTTCAAGGTCAAATAATTTTGTGCGTTTGAACTTTCAGTTGATTTAGTGCTTGTAATAATTTTTGTAACTGCAATAATTAAATAAAAATTATTTATCATTTTTGTTGCAATATTTCCCTACACGGAGGCGCCTCGTGCGGTTATGGGCACCGAGCATGATTAATTAATTACCTTGTGCCCACAACGCGCCTAGCCCGTTTTTGTTTTTTTTTGTATACATTTTTTTAAAAATGTTTACTCATATTCATTTTAATACCAATTCACTGCTTTTATTTTTAATATACAAAAAAAAGTTACGTGGCACATGGCAGAACACAACCTTTTCCTAAGGGCAGTGAATGTGTTAACGTCGAATTGAGCCATTGTAATATTATTTCTAAATTCTACTGTATTATTAAGGTCTGTATCGTCAATACTTAGGTTGCTAAGATAATTCGTCAATTCTAAGTCTTCTCTACTTATATTAAAATCTATTATACTTGGTAGCGTCTATGCTAAACTCTGAATCAGAAGATTCTGAGACAGAGGAGTCTGTTATAAATAAAGTGGCTTACAAGATACATATGATGCTTCGATGCATTCCTGAAATCCTTGCTATGCTTCGGGATGAACTATCTTGATGGTTACCCCTGGAGCTTGTTCTTTCGAAGATAGTGGATAAACGCTTCATAATGACGAGTATCACTTAAGGACTCTTCCACTATCCTACTGACTGCGGCAAATACGATTTGCCACTTCAGAACTCACTTTCCAAAAACACTTTTTATTTACAACTGTTACAAAACTACACAATAAAACTAGTGAAAATAATATAACTAAAATCAGACTGATTATAATAAAAATCGATCGTTTAATTTATACAAAAAATATTGCTTCGTCGGCATCAGATGTTTCATCGAATGTTCTTTGGATTTTAGCAAACTCAGCGTCCAGTTGTCATGGCTTCGTATATAGGAAGCTAGCATAATGAAGTTCAAAGTACTGTAACTAGCGCAAAGTGATACTTTTCCCAAGAGCGCCTAGCGGCTCGTATTCTCAAATCAAGCGAGTGAGAAAAGTACTTTGCGCACATGTTGCACACAATACTTTTTCTACGTACCACCGGTTGGGAACCCCTGGAATAGACTATTTTAACGTCTTTATTCATTAGAGCTGCCCTACAATATAAATGAGCGGAAGGATAGCCTTAATCACAAGGATGACGTCACGAAAGCAACAGCGAAAGACAATGCAGATCTACAGAAGAAATATGGAAGTCGAGTAATAAGATCAAAATATGGCAGAATATTGATGTTTTCAACACGATTTTATCATATCTGAGCCCAGGGGTTGGAGAATGTTGGGACTAAAATAATGATTTTGAATTATTTCCTTAGTATCAATATTTAAAAAATATAAACGGTTTCGAAGATTAAAACTAACTTTTCCGCATCTGTGAGATGCTTTGAACAATATTCTATCATCAAATTCTCACTTGTATACACTTCGGAGGATGTATCGTGCTAACAAACCGAAATTTCTCCAAAAATAACCAAAATGTAGTATATCTGGATTTATGGGACCCGCTGTACTCGCTCTAGTCAGCTGAAAATCAAAAATGGTCATTCGTATACAGTCCGAAGCCTGTATCGTGCTAACAACCCGAAATTTCTCCAAAAAGGACCAAAAATGTGGCTCTTCAGGTACCATAGCACCCTTTATACTAGATCTGGTGAGCTAAAAATCGATGAATTTATCTATCAGACGCCTTAAACAATATTCAATTATAAAATTGGTCACTTGTATACACTCTGGAGGCTGTATCGTGCAAACAAACTTAAAATTAACCAAAAATTACAAAAATTTGGTACTCCTAGTACCATAACACTCGTTGTACTAGCTTTAGTGAGCTGAGTATGGATAGACTTCATCTTTGAGACGCCCTGAATAATATTCAATCATAAAATTGGTCAATTGTACGGAGGCTGTATCGTACTAAACAAACTGAAATTTTTCCAAAAATGTCGTACTCAAAGTATTATAGGACCTGCTGTACTGGATCTGGTGAGCTGAATATTGATAAGGTTTATCTGTGATATGTCCTGAATAATATTCGATCATAAAATTGGTGACTTGTTGCACTCCGGAGGCTGTATCGTGCTAACAATCTGAAATTTCTCCAAAAATAACGAAAATTTCGTACTTAAAGTACTATAGCACCTATTGTACTGGCTCTAGTGAGCTGGGAATCAATAGGGTTCATCTGTGACATGTTTTTAATAATAATCAATCATCAAATTTGTGACTTGTTGCACTTTCGAGGCTGTATCGTGCTAACAAACTGAAATTTCTCCAAATATGACAAAAATGTCGTACTTAACGTACTATACCACCTGTTGTACTGGATCTGGTAAGTTGAATATTAATAGGGTTTATCTGTGATATGTACTGCATAATATTCTATCATAAAATTGGTGACTTATGCCACTCCGGAGGCTATCATATATAGAGTATTATAGCACCTGTTGTACTGGCTCTAGTGAGCTGAAAATCAATAGGGTTCATCTGTGATATGTCCTTAAGAATATCCAATCATCAAATTTGTGACTTGTTGCACTCCCGAGGCTGTATCAAGCTAACAAACTGAAATTTCTCAAAAAATTACAAAAATGTCGTACTTCAAGTACCATAGCACCCGTTGTACTGGATCTGGTGAGCTGAAAATCAATAGGGTTCATCTGTGAGATGTTTTGAACAATATTGAACCATAAAATTGGTGACTTGTTGTACTCCGGAGGCTGTATCGTGCTAACAAGACATGTAATGAAAATTGGCCGACGACAACGACGACGACATACACACAGGATTTTTTTCTAAAAACCATTTTCCCGTGTTGTTCTGGATGAAAAACGTGAAATTTTTTTTTCAAAATTCCAACTATTTTCGGGGTAAACCAATACTTTTTTCGCATATTAAATAAATTGGGCGAAAAAGTAGAATGTTAAAAAAATATAATAATTGTCAGGAAGTTGAATAAAAACTGTCAAAAAACTACTTTCCAATTAATTTGGCTGTATTGGTTTCAATTCTTCAATTCTACACAAATTGTGGTGCTATGAATTTCTATAAATTAATATGTGCGTTGCTTACTTTTCAGGTGACCGATACGTATCCCCTGTATATAAAACTAGTGAAAGAAAAGGAACATTGTCGACTACAGGACATTCTACTAATTACGTACTTCCAGTTTTGTTAGATACAGATCTTCCAACCACTCATTGGATAAAAAGAAGCGTGGCACTGCTATGTCAATTGAATTAATATTATGTAGATTAAATTTTATTTAATTCAATATTGAACTACTTGCAAAAAATATCTTTAGTAAATTTCTATTTCAATTTTATGTTAATGTTTTTATTTATTCAAAAAATTTTAATACAAACTATTTTCATTGTTTTCAAATAATTTATGAACTGAACTGTTCTATATTCAAACATTAATTTGCAATTATGATACGAGTATATTATGACACTAATTTGAATTTTTCTATTTGATGATTCATATGAAGTTGGTCCGTTGGTTCTTTATCCATGCGTAATTAATATGTGAAGGGCCACGGGGAAGAACAATTATTAACCTCTGCGCAAAAGTTTTCAGTATTACATTTTTCAAGTTTGAAATCGATTAAGGTAATTAAAAAGAGGTAGACAATGGTAGTTTGAGTGATACTTTCCTCAAGAGCGCCTAGTGGCTCGTATTCCCAAATCAAGCGAGTGGGAAAAGTACTTTGCGCACATGTTGCACACAATACTTTTTCTACGATCAGGATTTTCAAAAAAAATAAGAAATATTTTAATAATAATATATTTTGGGAATGTGAATTATATTAATAAAAAGTGAAAGAAACGTATATATTTGTAGTAATAAAATATAGAAAATAATCAGATACACAAATTTTTAATAAACATGTAACCTATTCTCTCTTGGGCACTAGAGTGGCCACCTGAGCAAAATGCCGGCATGACACTCTTCTCAAGGGTGGTTCGACTCCATGTTTGTGCTGCACTAAGTATGTTCGAGGATTGTCGGACTATAAGATGCTTGGGGCGTCACTACCTCTTAAACGTCAACGAATAGACAAAAATAATTTAAATAAAAAGAAAACTAAGGTGAGAGAGGTAGAAACACCTTGTAGATCTTAATTAGGATAATACTGATTTATAAAAAAATAAAAAACCTACGTTATCCGAACACGATCCCCTAGAGCTCATATAGCCGGGTGGATTCGAAATTAAATTCAAAAATTAAAACAATAACTTTATTTTGCCAGGAAGGAACAAAAGGTGAAGCCTGTACTTTTTAGATACTAATCCTAAAAGATTTCCTCCAGGAAGAGTGGACAGAAGCCTTGTCCTGGAGAGGTCCCAATACGGTGTCGTCAGTCACTTAAGGTCGATTGCGAATTGAAGAGAGGTATTCCAGTGATATTCTTGAAAAATTTCGTCAGCTAAGGTGTGCTAGTAGTCGATAAACATAGGATCAAAAAATGTGCCATAGCACTAAATGCGTCCTTGGCTCAAATGTGTCCGCTAAAATGTGCCTTAGCACTGAATGCGTCCTAGACTCAAATGTGTCCTCTAAAATGTGCCCTAGCACTGAATTCGTCCTAGCCGCTGTGCTTACAACAATTTAGGTAAAAGAAATTGACGATACGTCTTGCCTCAAAGACAGTCTTACCGAGAAGAAGAATATATTAGTGGTTAATGAGACGGTGAACGGAAATTAGGAAGTTTTTGCGATATATACACTGGCGAGCAAAAAATTGAGGTCACTTAAGAAACTGCGAATAATTTTAGCGTCAATATTGATAAGGGCAGAATAGTATTACATAATATTAATAATAATAATAATAATAATAGATAGATAGATAGATAGATAGACGGTTTATTGACCCCATTCACATACATAGTACATTAGAAGTCAGTGAAAGTAGTACATATGAATACATTTTACCAACTAAAAATATTAAAGATTGTATAGTGTTGTATATGACAAATTTAAAATATAATAAAAATAATAGAAAGTAAAAATTTTACATAAATACAGACATACATTTCATAAAGTAAAAATATTGATGAAAATATGACAATTTTAAAATATAAAATAAGTTAAAAAATAATAGAAAGTAAAAATTAAATTAAACAAAACAAACAAACATATAAGCATTAAGCCCAAGTATTCAATTCCTCCAAAAACTCATCAACTGTATAAAAACAATAATTTAAAAGAAAAGACTTAGCGAAATGTTTAAATTGAACTCTCGTCATATCACTTATATTTATATGTTCAAAATATTTTACAAATGAATTGTACAATGTAACATCCAACTTATTGTTTTTTGTTGTTTTCAGTCTTGATTTGAGAATGACAATGTCTTTACTATTTCTAGTATCATAATTATGAATATCTGCATGTTTAGTCAGAACATATCGATTTTTATGTGTTTCAATTAACACTTCGAAAATATACAAGCACGGAAGCGGCAATATTTCAAGTTTTTTGAATATTTTTTTACAATTGGTGTTTCTTGGTGCGTTGTAAATTATTCTAACTACAGTTTTCTGTAGCACAAATACTTTGTGCACTGATGTGCTGCTCCCCCATAGCATAATACCATATGTTAAATTGCTATGAAAAAGTGAATAATATACAGACTTTAACAAATGAGTTGGTATACATGATTTTAATTGACGAATTACAAAAACTTGGCTCGCTAATTTTGAACAAAGGTAGTCAACATGAGGTGACCAACTTAAGTTTGTATCCAAATGAATGCCCAGTAATTTAACTGGCTCTGATTTTATAGCCCATTTATCTAATCTGAAAAGAATGTGTTTCGTTTTAGTGTCGTTGAGTTTCAGCTTATTTGCCAGGAACCACTGATTCAACAAAATATTATCACCAGCTTGTGTGCCATCAGATAAAGTTGTAGTATCATCAGCGAATAAAATACAAAAAGTGTCAATAGCCTCTGGTAAATCGTTAACAAATATTATAAAAAGTATTGGACCCAAAATCGAGCCCTGAGGAATGCCGTTGTCTATATTACGTAAATCAGACTGGTTGTTTCCACAAACTACATACTGTTTCCTATTACTTAAATAAGATGTCAGTAATTTGTGTGCATTTCCTCTAATATCATAAAATTCCAGTTTATTTAGGAGTAAATCCGCTGGAACACAATCAAAAGCCTTCGTTAAGTCGCATAACGTGGCAACAGAGTTGACGCCTTCCTCTAGTTTCTGTACAACTTCCTCTAAGAGTCGAAGAAGAGCACGTATGCATGATTTATTTTTGCGATAGCCGAATTGAAACTCCGTTAGAAGTGACTTATCTTCCAAATAATTTATTAATTTTTCTTTGACTATCAATTCAAATATTTTGTTAATCGTCGGTAAAATTGCTATGGGTCTAAAATTTTCTGGAGAATCTATATCACCATTTTTATATAATGGAATAATTTTTGATATTTTAAAGGAGTCAGGCCAAGATCCTTCCTCTAAGCATTTATTAAATAAAATGGTCAGTGGATATGTCAATGAGTGTATACAACGTTTCAATATTTTGCTATTTATATTGTAAAAATCTAAACATGACGAATGACTTAATTTCAATATAGCCTCATGGACATCACTTTCCAAGATTGCACTCATAAAGAATGAAAATGCAGGTTTATTTAGTTTATTTAAAAAGAAACTCGACTCGTATTGAGAATCACCAAGAGATTTTAATACTATTTCTGATACCGATGTAAAAAATTCATTGAATTTTTGTGGTGATATATCGGACTGTTTGGTTTTATTAATTTTAGTTCTTCTTTCCGAATTTACGATTGTCCAACATGTTTTATTTTTATTATCCGAATCTTTTATTATCTTTGAGTAGGCTAACTTCTTTTCAGAGCGAATTGCTTTTTTATATATTTTGTTTAATCTTTTGTAATTTACCCAATCACCTTCCGAATAAGTATTCATAAATTTGTTTTTTGCTGTAATGACATTTTTTCTCATACTACGCAATGTGTTGTTGAACCATTTGATATTAGATTTATTTGTTTTAACAGTTTTTTCACAAAAACAAGTATCAGAGATATGTTTCAGAGTATTCAATATGTTTTCTGCCAAATTATCTGCACCCATATTATGAACATCCAAATCATTCCAAGAAACTTCAGAAAGTTTATCAGAAAAAGCCGTTATTGTTGCGTCGTTAATAACACGTTTAATAATGGGGACATTTTCATTCAATAGGTGATTAAAATATATGTATTGGCCGTTGTGATCAGACACTAGAGGATCTACTACTCCCACTTTAGTGAGACTAGGGTCTATGTTTGTAACTATGTTATCTAGACAGGATTGACTATTCAGGACTATTCTAGTGGGCTCCTCAATCGTATGGCGTAATCCGAAACTAGTGAAGACTGTTTTAAGATCTTTGGATTTATCGTCGTTCTTTGAAATGTCTAAATTGAAGTCCCCTACCAAGACAATATTTTTATATTTTCTATGAATATATTCAAGAAGTTTAATAATTTGATCTTTAAATATGGTAAAATTATCTCTACTTGACGATCTATAAAGAGCAATTATTATGGTGTCTTTCAATTCTACTCCACAAAACTCGGCATCGTAGATAACAGAAAACTGCTTCAGATCAACTGCCTTGCATATTAGATGCGATTTTGAAAATATTGCCACTCCCCCATGTTGCTTTCTAGAACGAGTAAAATCGGAAATGAAGTTATAATCATTTAATTTGATTAATTCCAAGTTATTCTTATCTAACCAATGTTCTGAAAAACATACGATATCAAATGGATGTTCGGTTAAGAAAACTGAAAGTTCATGTAACTTATTTTGAAGACTATTTACGTTAATATGGAAAACCGAAAGATGCTGTCTATATTTATTGTTTATTCGTCTGCTCCACGGAATTGAACGTGACTCTTCTTGGCTGAAAAAACTGATTGATGATTACTCCTGTAGGCCATATTTCCGGTATTAAAATTTTTTCTAGTTCAAGAACAGGCACTGTTATCTTGAATGAAGCATATTTAAGTGGTTGGCGAGAGTTCAACTTTTGAACACTAATATCGGGAACAAACTCTTCTAAATACTTGAGTAAATCCTCTTCTGATGTGTGTGGATCCCAATTTGTAGAATGGAGGTGTTTCATTCTCTGTCTGTTTGCCGATCTTAAATGAAATGATTCGTCATCTTTGTTGCCCGTAATTAAAATTTTGGGTGCTGCTCTTTCTCTGGTGTTACTTTTATGAGGTATGGTATCGTTTCCCAAACTGATAACAGAATGACATAAGTTGGAAGACTGAGCATTGGCAATAGCACTGGAAACTTCAGATGATGTGAAAACACCCGGAGCTTCGAAATTTACCATTGGCCTCATTTTACTAAAAGGCTGTTTTAAATTTTCATGTTCCACTTGTGCTTTAGTATCTGATGGTTCCAAAGGTGTTCTATAGTTAACTGTTTTAATCATGTTAAGCTGATCTTGAAGCGATCTGATCGCAATTTCTTGATTAAAAATAATCTTATCCTTGTTTTTAATTATTTCTTCCAAATATTTCACTTTAAGTTGAAGTTCTGATGTGACACTGGTACTATAAGTGGGTATTGGTGATGTTTCCATAGTAATTCCACTGTCTATACAACAGTTGCAAGAAGAATCGTCTATAATTTTTGCATTTTTGACAGATTTCAAGCAACTCTTATGGGAAACAACCCCACACGTCACACATTTTAATCCTGATGTAACATCTTTTTTGCATCTTTTACACTTATTTATTGAGTCCATATTCCGTTGCAAATTCCGAACAAATCAAGTAATATCGAATAAAAGAGAGAAGTTTCGTTTAAAATCTGACCACTGGTGGAATAGGTGCTGTGACAAATTTTTTGATGGAAATAACCAGATTTCAACAAAACGAAATACTATATAGGTACCTATAACATGAAAATTGTACTTGCCTACACGTTTATCAACCAAATAGGAACTTATAAACACTATGATACACTTTTCACTATTTAACGAAACGTATTTTCAATAAAATTTCGAAATTTGATCAAGAGCACAATATTCAACCTCTGGGTTGGTGAACACTTCCACCAATAATTCAAATAATAATGATAATAATAATAATAATAATAATAATAATAATAATAATAATAATAATAATAATAATAATAATAATACTAATAATAATAATAACCCAACCCAATAACCCAACCCCCGACCAACTCGTATTAATGGATAACTACATAAAAAAAAGTTTTTCTGAGAGATCACATACGGAAGCAATATTCTTCGATATCGAAAAAGCCTATGATACAACATGGAGATACGGGATTTTGAAAACATTACATACATGGGGTTTTCGTGGCAACTTGCCGAAATTTGTTCGAAGCTTCCTAAGTGAAAGGAAGTTTAGCGTTAGAGTCGGAATGGAAACATCACGAAGGCATTATATGGAAAATGGAATCCCTCAAGGGGCAAACTTGAGTGTAATTCTATTCTTGGTAGCTGTCAACGGCTTGGCAAATGTTGTAAGCGAAAGAGTACAAAAAAGTCTGTATGTGGATGATCTAGCGATATTTTACTCCTCGCCGCTTATGGAAGATATAGTCAGCACATTACAGAATAGCATAGATGCCATCGCAGAGTATTCGGAAAACAACGGTTTTAAAATATCGGTAGCTAAAACACATTGCATACACTTTTGCAAGCAAAAGAGAAGTCATCCTGAACCCATGCTGTACTTGTATGGAAATAATATCCAGATTGAAACATCTACCAAATTCCTGGGTCTCATTTTTGACAAGAAACTTCTTTGGCAAGACCATATAAAAGAGCTTGCAGCGAACTGTAAAAAAAGGTTAAATATCTTAAAAACCCTAGCCAATATCAATTGGGGATCTGATACAACTGTACTGATAAATTTTTACAAGACGTACATATTATCAAAAATGGATTACGGGTCCATCATTTACGGCTCGGCAAGTGAATCTAACTTGAAAGTACTGGAGCATATTCAAAGTACTTCCCTAAGATTAGCTCTAGGTGCATACAGAACAAGCCCTTACCTTTCATTATGCTGTGAAGGAGGAGTAACACCACTTCGGTACAGAAGGCAAAACTTAATGTCAAATTACTACTGTAAAATTCTTAACAACCCTACAAATCCAGTTCATGAAATACTATCTGCACCAGCGACACCTTTCCATACCCAACGAATTAGTAGTCTATCACTTCCTATAAGAACATCACTTTTACTGTCCTCTCTAAATATCAGCACAGAGGAAAATGATGAAGGCCTAGAAGAACAGAAAAAGAGCATAAAAGAAAAAATTATGGACAGGTGGCAAGAAGAATGGACTGTAAATAATAACTTCCTAAAACAAATACAACCAAACATACAACTCAAACCAACAGAATACAAACTTCAAAAACGTAGGGATAAAGTGATAATTACCCGGATAAAAATTGGACATACTAACCTGACCAGCTCTCACTTTCTTCTCGGTAGAAACCCACCTGTCTGTGAATGCGGAAGACAAAACACCGTAAGTCATCTAATAGTTGAATGCCCACTGCTTTCTCGCAGCCGTCTAGATATGGGGATTGCAAAAGATGTTAAGTCATGCACATCAACAACAGACCAGCAAATTAAGCTCCTAAATTTTCTAAAAGCAAACAATTTGTATTTGAAAATATAAAAGTGTAGCCTCAAATATTGGGGGAGGTTTTTGGTTGGTAGGCCATAAAGGAGTCCAACACTACCCGATTATACGTCGGGTGAACATGAGTTTTCCCTCCTCCAAATTAGAAGAGCTAATGACCAAAGCAGTCGATGCTCTATAATAAAAAAAAAATAATAATACTAATAATAATAATAATAATATCTTTATTGCTTCAAATTGATACAAATCAATATATCAAGAAATTCGGTACAGGATCTATAAATAAATACACAAGTCATGCGGCAAAATCACAATGAAAATAAACAATAAAAGGGAGAAAAAAAAGTTAGTGTAAAACCCCTAGCTATTCGTTTATAATATGTGAACGAATTTGAAGTACGCCAATGAAATAATTCGAATTTTGCTTGATATCAGCCAAAGAAGCAGTATTTATTAAGGCAATGAAATCATCAAAATTCTGCAGATTTTTAATAATTTGCACTCTAATACAATCATACATCCTGCATTGAAGCACAATATGTTCGAGTGTTTCATTTTGAGGCGAGTTGCACAGAGTACAAATTTCTTCTTAGTTGATGGTATAAATACTTCCCTTATAGGTTATTCTAACAAAAGTCTTGGAACATAAACGGATCTGACTGTTTAGTAGTTAGATAATTTGCAGTACTTGAAGTGACTGTTAAAAGTTTATAGATTACACAGTAATTACTATTAGCAAGGCGTTGTAAGTCGGAACTATACAATTTTTGTTTAAAATTCTCAAGAATTGCATCGTAATGGCTTTTTAGTGAACCAAAAGAGAGGTTATTCCACATGTCGGCCAACCCGAGATCTATAAAAATAAGTTTCATCTGTAGGGCCCAGTTATAGCAGGGGCTGTCAAAGTCCTTTAACTCAAGAGCCTGAGAAAGACAGTCTTTGGCAATTTACTGTTTGCAAAAGAGAACATTTTCAATAACCAATTGAGGCACAACTTAAATACCGTATAATCAAGCCTAACAACGCCCACCTCAAGACGTACTAAATAATCAGGAGTGTTTAGCGGTAATAGGAGCAATCTTTTTTCAACAATGTTAAGATACCGCAGACCTCAGACACGGATCTAATTGGCAAGTGTATTAATTACCATGGAATGATACAGGGTTATGCGCGTTAAAGCAATTTTTTCCGAGACTTGACAGCTGTCATTCGATTTATCAGAGTACGATTTTTATGAAAAATGTGCCTTTGCGATAATTGAACATTCACCTTTCCCTTGCCTGTTTTCCAGTTTACTGTTGATTCTTTGTGTAAAACCTAACGATTGCAAAGTGTAGTGATTTAACAGGCCCATAATACCTTTAGATCCGATTGTGGTGGCAAGAAATGTTGCGCTGTTACAAGATGGTCGGGGGCGACGTGAAACTGCAAAAACTGTCGGTGCTAGTCCTTGGGGTGTGCAAAGGGTGTACCAGCGCTTTATGGAGACTGGCTTGATCACTAGAAGACCAGGGTCTGGGCGAAAAAGAGTTACCAATCAACGAGATGACTGTTTTTTGGTGTCCACAAGTTTGCGGAATAGGACAGCTACTGCGGTTTCACTGTAAAATCAGTTGGAAGAAGTGAGAAATGTCAACGCTAGTGAATGGATCGTTAGAAGAAATATTCATGCTGCTGAGCTGTCATGCAGAAGACTGGCTACAGGTCCCCCGTTGCAACGCCAGCATCGGATTGCAAGATTGACATTTGCCAGAGATCACGTTAGTTCGAGCTGGGTATTGTTTTCAGATGAGTCGCGTTTTTGCCTCACTGGGTCAGATGGACGTCTACGAGTGTGAAGAAGACTTGGGGAAAGATATGCTGAAGTTTGCATTGACGAGCGTCTTCCATTTGGCGGTGGGTTAGTTATGGTTTAGGCGGGAATCACTGCACAAGCTCGTACAGAGTTGGACTTCATAGAAAATGGCTCCCTAACCTTTCACAGCTACTTTACGGAGATGCTAGAAGACCATATTATGCCTTTAATGGTGACTATGGGAGAACGTGGCATTTTTATGCAAGATAATGCGAGACCACATACAGTCAGAATTGTTAGGGAGTATCTGGATGAGGTAAAAATTAGGCGGTTTGACTGGCCAGCCCGCATCCCAGACATGAATCCCATAAAACAGGTCTGAGACGAGTTGGGACGACTGATCCGCAGACACACACCAGCACCAAGAACTGCCCAGGATGTGAGAAGATTCCTGTTGGAGGAATGGGGTAACATCGACCAGAATGTGATCCGCAACTTAATTCAAAGTATGCCGCGCCGACTTCAAGCAGTTATCAATGCAAGAGGAGGGAATACACGTTATTAGTGTCAAGTTTTTTCCATATTTTCCCTAGCAACAAAATGTTGAATTTCGGCCAAAATGTTAATTTGTTGCTTTTTCAGAATAAATCATGAAATCCAAGAAAAAAATGCATTTTCCTTGAGTATAGAGTATCACATTCAGCTTACAAAAGCACATGCAATGATGTACAGTTTGCGAATACGATCTGAAAACGTAAAATTTCAAAGAACATGAAAATTTTAAGGTGACCTCAATTTTTTGCTCGCCAGTGTATTTAAAAATCGAAACAGGTCGATAAACATGTTACAAACAATGATATGAAATTTCGATACAGTTACTGAGTTTGACTTAATTCAACACAAATACTTACTATACAAAATTATCTACTTTAAAACAAAACAAACATTTTTTTACAAGAAATTATAATTTATGGTAAAATTTGAATGATTTTGAAGTGTTACTCCAGGCGTGTCTCTATTATTTACCAAATTTTCAGTTACAATATTAGCTGATGACGTAGAAGGTTGTTCTTGTTGGTTGTTGGATGATGAATCTGCCGAGTTTACAATTTTATTAGCTACCTCTTTTTTATTTGAGATGGAGTCATCGATATAGCTCTCTGCGATATTACTTGATCACCATTTACCATGGCGTTTGAGAGTCAATAAATCTCATCCTGCGTTAACTAGAATAGTTGCAGAAGAGCGTCGATAACAATGTCCTGTATAAAGATTGGAGTTTGACAATTTTTAGAATTCTGCCACTTGTTTAGGCATACTGAAAGTTTTATTAATTCCGACAACTGGCCTTGTGCATTTATCTTCTTGATAATTCACAAAAAGGCGTCTACCAATGACGTTATTAGGGCGAAGACAAGCGTATTTATTGTAGATATTATAAAATTCTTCCGTTACTGTTGTGATGATCCCAAAATACACTATTAATTTTAATTAGATAATAATTTCAATTATTGCTAGCGGCCAGTGAACTTGAAGGTCACTGACAAGGTGTAGTAAGGTTAGTAGCATATTAAGGAATCACGACTGTTTTATAAATAAAGACTGTGTCAACAAGGTCGGCGGAAAGATCGTTGACTGGGATGGTATAACAATACCTATATTGAAGTTCCTATATATAAAGAGAGAGTTCATTTCTCTTTTAGATTATTATTATTAGTACAAATGTTTATTATATGTTACACACGGTCAGTAAATTGTATACGTAGTTTAAATATATTGTCCCAGTGAGTTTAGATAAACAATGGTATTTATTTAACCCTAATGAATTAATGGTAACTGTTTCCCGAAGATGGATTAAGAAGTAGATACGAGGGGCACTTGCTAAATAACCACCACATGGCGATCCTGCAAACTAAATGGTAATGATCATGCAAACTAAATGGTAAATGGTAAATAATCCTGCGAACTTATGGTAATCCAAACGAGCGAAGGTATTTGGTCTTTCATTTAAATTTTGGACCTTGGAGGAGCAAAACTATGGGTGGTTCACCTACTAAGCAAGAGGTACAAGAAACTGGTACAGTAAACAATAATTTCATGGTGCAGCAAGATAATTCTACACAGATAATGGTCTTATTGTAAATATTAACGGTAGCTTTCATTCTAAAATTCATGTGGTCCCTATGGAAAATGCATCGAAGGGCAATAAAAAGAGACATCAACCGAGGCATTGCAGCGAAGCAGACGTCAGAAACTTTGACTGTATAAAATTGTAAGTACTTATGCACTCTATTTTTATGAACGAATGGTACATCTTTTAAATGTCAATAACGTGGAAAAATTTCGATGATAAGCTAAAGGCAATCGTAGAAGAAATAAATAAACAGGGAAAAAGGGTGTTGAAAAAGAAAACTCCTAAAAATCCAGATATACGCATTGAAGTAATTAATAGTATAATAATTCTTTATAATAATTTTGCTAAGTTGATAGGTAAAAATTGGAAAAACTTAAGTTTAGTACAACAAGAAAGTTGTAAAAATTATTCGGATAAGATTAGGGATAAAACTGTTAGGGCATTTCAAGCGCTAAATTGTATTATTAAAATATCTACCTCTATATTTGAGGAGAGCGATACGGGTGTATTACAAGCAATAAGCAAACAGTTGAAAATGACGACAAATATGAATGATTTTTTTAACTTCGCGAGTAAGGTATTGCCTACTGAATTCAACGGAGAAGCAAGCATTTTAGAGAGAAGAATTTGATAATACTTGGTATAGAAGAAGGCAATGAAGAAGATGAGAAACAACTAGAAAATAAATTAGATGTAATGAAGAAGGTTATTAACACAGTAGATGCTAAGTCAGATATTTTGAAATGTGAAAGAATAGGAAATAAAAACAGTAACAAAAACAGGCCAGTACTAATAATGATGGAAGATGTGAATAAGAAAGTAGAAACTTTGGAAAGAACGAATAAATTAGAAGGAACAAAGATATATATTGATGAAGATTACCCAAAAGATATACTAGAACAGAGAAAACAGATAATAAGGTTTATGAAACAGGCGAGAGAAAGTGGAGCAAAAGCTAAGATAATCGATAATAAATGACAACGTATATACTCTAAAAGAACTAGAAGAAAGAAAAAATTAATTAGAAATGCATACAGAATAGAATAAATCAACATATAAGGAAAATAACGAAACCAATCGGAACACTTTCAATACAACCTTCAATGATAAACGTTTTAAACAACTAAGAGGTGAATAAATTGTCAATTCTACACTTTGAAAACAACCGTATCTCACTAAGGATGAGAATTCGGATAAAAAATAAATTGAAATTTAGTGAAGCCTTATTTACCGGATTACACAACTTCGACTTAGGACCAACGTTGGAAAAGTTTGAGGAGCATTTGGTAAAATTCCAAGTAAAAAGAATGAAGATATATGCAAATGATTATATATTCAAAAAGTGCACAATATAAGAATTTATAGAAGAAGGGAATAAAAGGTTGAAAAATGTACAAGTATGTATATGCGAAGTACCAAGAACGGTACAGCAGAAAGAAGAGATTCAAGAGATTCTAGAAAGATATCCAATGTTTGGAGGACATGTAGGAAACAATAGATTATTGAAGAAACTTAGAGAAAATTTTAGATGGAAAAACATGGAGAAAGATGTACGGAAGATGTAAAGAATTGCCACGAATGTCAAGTGAATAAAGCAAAACCTAGTCATAAAGAGAAATTTGTCATCACGACCAAATCTATAAAACCGTTTGATATCATTTATATAGACACAATAGATCCTTTCGTAGAAAGTAACAATGGGAACTGTTATTGTATCACAATATTATGCGAATTAACAAAATACGCGGTCATGATACCGGTCGTTAACAAAGAGGCAGCCACAATAGCAAAAGCTATATTTGACAACTTTATACCAAACTATGGTTTGATGAAGGAAATAAGGACAGATCAAGGAACAGAATATAAGAACGAAATACTAAAGAACTTAGCGGAACTTTTAAAAATAAAACACAATTTTTCAACGGCATATCACCACGAAGCAATAGGCAGTTGTGAAAAACTACACAGAACGTTTAATGAGTACATAAGAAACTCAATTAAATATTCTAGAGATAACTGGTGTAAATTTGTGTTTGCATATTGTTGTTATATGGTAGAAAACCCAACATATCAGAATTTTTAAATGTAGAAATAGAACCATGTTACAATCTTGAAAGGTATGATAAAGATTTGAAATATAAGTTACAGTACGCGAATGAAAGAGCCAAGCAGTTTTTGATAAAAAATAAGTTAATTAGAGTAAATACAAGCGAAAAGGAATCGTCACCCGTAAACTTTAGGGTAGGGGATTCGGTAATTCTGGAAAATGAAGAAAGAAATAAGTTCGATCCATATTATTTAGGCCCATTCAAAATAACGGAAGTGAAAGGAGTGAACTGTGAGATTATATCTCACAACAATAAAAAACAAATCGTTCATAAAAATCGATTGTATAAATACCATAACGAAAATATTTGTAATCAAGGGAGGTGAGTTAGTAAACAAACAAGCAATGTTTAAAAACAAGACAATTAGTGTAATAAATCAACAATGCGAGAACTGTTAACGTTATAAATAGTATCGAAAATGTATCAGGGATATTTTTTCTCGTCCAAGAGAGGATGATGTGATGATCCCAAAAGACACTATTAGATTTAATTAGATATTAATTTCAATTATTGCTAGCGGCCAGTGAACTTGAAGGTCACTGCCAAGGTGTAGTAAGCTTAGTAGCATATTAAGGAATCACGACTGATTTATAAATAAATAATGTGTCAACAAGGTCGGCGGAAAGATCGTTGACAGTGTTGGTATAACAATACCTATATAGAAGTTCCTATATATAAAGAGAGAGTTCATTTCTCTGCTAGATTATTATTATTATTGGGACAAATATTTATAGTGTATGTTACACACGGTCAGTAAATTGTATACGTAGTTTTAAATATATTGTCCCAGTGAGTTTTGATAAACGATGGTATTTATTTAACCCTAATGAATAAATGGTGAGTGTTTTCCGAAGATTATTGGTTCGATGGTTCAAGAAGTAGATACGAGGGGCACTTGCTAAATAACCACCACACTGTGAAATATCTGTCAATTTTGGTTTTCGAATTTCTAATCTTAACTAATAGGGCAGTGTTTAGATCCTCAATGTCATCTAATTTGATGTTCCACAATTCTTCTCGCTGACAGGCACCAGTTAATATAAGGACAGCCTACAAGTTTAAAAGATATTAATTTTTTTATAATTCAATGTACCTTTTGTTTTTTTTGAAGAGAAGAACATTAATAGGAATTAAATATATTACAAAAGAAAAGAAGTCCAACTTATAACGTTACAATCAATTGAAACTTATTATCAAAAAAATATTCTCCAGGCATAATAATTTAAAATTGATGACGTTTACCTAATCTTCAATGATTATTTTTTAAATTATTTCCCTTCAAATTTAGTTAAAATATGTTACTTTTCTTCTCTCATTAATAATCGTGGTTGTAGAAAATATATTGTATGCCACTCGTACGCAAAGCACTTTTCCCACTCGCTGGATTTGTGCTCATGAGAAAAGTAGCACCTTACGTACTTGTACATATTACGTATCAAGTTTATAAAAGTGGAACTTTACTTGACGAGCATCGCTAGTTTGAATCCGAGCGAAGCGAGGATTTAATTTCCATACGAGTATAGTAAAATCACTTTTCTGAGAGGTGCGTATAATATTTTCCGTATTTTCTAAGTAATTATTTATTTTGCTTTTCATATTAAAATCTAAAAAGAATAGTTACTGAAGGAAATCTAAAAAAAACATAGTAGTAACTTAGCAATCTAAACAAGATGTTTTTTTGTGATTGATGACTATTGACAGGATCCAAATAAAATCACATTTGAAGAGTGAATTTCACAAGAATTATGGAAATGGCTAATGATAACGACTTTGAAGAGATCCTGAATGTGGCTCGCGAAGCTTCTTTTAGTTTGCTTCTAGGTAAATCCAAGCAAATATACGAGAAAGCGTAGAATATGTTCTGCGAGTAGAGAAACACCAAGAATTTTAAAGGTATTGACGAAAATTTGATGCTGGCATACGTTTACGAGAAAGTAAGCTATTTTATATGGTTAAAGTATGGTATATATGTACTAATTTTGTTATTTGTTTTAGGCATAAGTTTCCAGTTCATGGTCTAAGTACTCTATGATCACAATAGCACAATACTTGTCAGTGAAAATACGGATATTTTGTAATATAAAAAGTTAATCGCTTTTTTGAAACGATAAATATGAACCTGAACAAGTCGGACGAACGCCCCAGTGCGGCGTAGATAGACTTCTAAAGAAACGCGTTTCACACAAATTATATACAGAAATTCAATCAATTTATTTTATAATTTGTGACAAAGAGGCGTGGCTTAATACAAGTTTTCACAAAAATTCTATTATTTTTAAACTATGATCACAAAAATTACTCACGTGACTATATTTTGGGCGCTGATTAAGAATATATAATTTTTATATTCATATGACTTATAGTAACGGAGATACAGAAATCACGTGATCGAAAGGTCAGAGGTCAAATTCTTTAAAGCGGGAGAGGTTTTGGACTATGCTGAATAATAATAATAATAATAATAATAATAATAATAATAATAATAATAATAATAATAATAATAATAGTAATAATAATAATAATAATAGTAATAATAATAATAATAATAATAATAGATAGATAGATATACGTTTATTGACAACATGTACATATGTATTATGTTTGAAGTCAGTCATCTTGAAAGGAATAAAACAATATTTGAAACAATTAATAAAAGAAAAGTAACAATAATTTAAAACTGGGTTAAAGGTAATAAAACATCAACTAAAAAATAAAATTAACAACGGCGGTCTCTGGGCGCAAATTTTAAAAAATCTTCGATAGAATAAAAACAATGTTCCAATAAAAACATCTTAGCGAATTTACAAAATTCACGAAGACTCCTATTTTGGAGATCGAGACCTCTATAAAAACTATTAAAAACATTGTAATACTCAACATTTAGTTTATTCGCCTGGGTAGTCCTAAGCCTAGAGAAAGGGGCCACAAGATCCACCGCATTCCTCGTGCCGTAGGTATGAATATTATAGTGCGAATTATAACTGGATCTAATAATAATAATAATAATAATAATAAGACAGATATAAATACTTAGGCTTTCAGCAAGGATTAAGCCTCGACAAGAAAGGTAATCAAGAAAGAACAACAGCAGAATTTTTCCGTCGAATTAATACCGTTTTGAAAACACAACTGAACTCTAAAAACAAAATACAGGCAATCAATGGATGGGCAGTACCCGGGTTGGCGTACTCATTTGGCATAATAGATTGGATACATACAGAAATACAACAAATAGACAGACAAGTACGTACAACGCTCACAAAATTTCGCCTACGCCATCCAAAATCTGAGATGGAGCGATTGTATATACCCAGGAAAGAAGGTGGCCGTGGACTGACTAATCTCAAGAGCATGTTAGTGGATGAAACTCAAAAACTGAGAGGATATTTTAAAAATTAGAACTTACCTCTATTCAGATGCCTAGTTACAGTTGATGATGGATACTCGGCACTAAACCTCGCCGACGGTGAACCTGATAGGGAAAATGACTGCATCAATAAAATGAAGGAAACTCGGCAGGTAAAAGTGTTACATGGCAGATATCACAACTCACTGCACCAGGAAGATGCAGATCTCAGAGCAACGAATACTTACCTTATGACGGGGTACTTGTTTGCGGAAACCGAAGGCCCAAAACAAAAACTTAAAGTATACGCCGCCAGATTGAGAAGATATAAAGAGTCTAACAACAGAAAAACAGATAACATGCTATTCACACAAAACGAGAAACTATTTTATAATAAACTGACCAACAGGAAACAAATACAGGTAATAGCACCTAACCGAAATGAAACAGTGGAATTCTGGAGAGGAATATGGTCTGATAGGAAGCAACATAACGAAAAAGCAACATGGATCATAGAACAAGAAAAAAAGAACAAAAATGTCATAGAACAACAGGAACACATGATAACAGTAGAAGAATTGACTGACACAATTAAAAACACACACAACTGGAAATATCCTGGAACTGACCAAATACAAACAACTAACATCCACACATAAATATATTACAAACCAAATAAATAATATAATAAGAAATCCCCAGCTAACACCAGATTTTCTCACACAGGGCAGAACATCCATAAAACCAAAGAGTAATGAAACACAAAACCCTGCCAACTACCGACCGATAACATGCCTCCAAACATTATATAAAATAATTACATCATTGATATGCAAGAAAATAGAAAAACATTTAGAAACAAATAACATCATAACAGAAGAACAGAAAGTTTGCAGAGAAAGAAGCCAGGGATGCAAGGAACAACTTATTATTGACAGTGCCATTATGAAACAAGCAGAAAAACAACAAAGAAACATACACACATGCTACATTGACTATAAGAAAGCTTTAGACTCTGTACCTCACTCCTGGCTGCTAAAAATACTGGACATATATAAGATACATTCGATGATTAAATCATTTCTTACGCACGTAATGACAACATGGAAAACAAGAATACATTTAACAACAAGCGATGAAGAAATAATAACAGAATATTGAAATCAACAGAGGTATCTTCCAAGGAGACTCGCTCAGCGCCCTATTGTTCTGTATGTGCCTGAATCCCTTATCAAATGCATTAAATGATACAAATCATGGATTCCAAATCAAACATCAAAAAACAGAAACAGTTAAACACACCATCAACGACCTACTGTTCATGGCTGATACCAAATTATATGCTCCATCTCAAACACAAATGAAAAACTTGCTTAAAATTACAGAACATATCACAAACGACATAAAAATGGAATTCGGAAACAACAAATGCAAAATACTACACATAAAAAGAGGAAAATGAAAGGAAGAGATAGAGACAGAAATACTGAACGATGAAGAACTAAGAAACATGCAGCAAAATGAAACATACAAATACTTAGGATTCCAACAGACAGAACACAAGGATAAACCATACAGAAATCCAAGAACATATTGTACAAGAATACAAAAAACGACTAACATTACTAATGAACACTAAGTTGAATTCGAAAAACCTCTTCAAAGCAATAAAGTCATACGCAATTTCCCTCCTTCCATATTAATTCGGGATTATCAAATGGACGCAAACCGACCTTGAAAAATATCAACAGACTTACGAGAACAGAACAAAAAAAACATAGAAACCACCACCCACACGCATGCAAAGAAAGAATAACAATAGGAAGAAAAGCGGGAGGAAGAGGAATGATGGATGTTGTCACACTACACACAAACTAGATACAAAAACTCAGAAATTTCTTCTACAGTTAACAGTCATTATTACATAGAGCAATTATACGAGCAGACAGATAATACACACTTCTCAACCTCTCGCACACGCAGCAAATATACAATACACGAACACAACAGCAGAAGATAGAAGGTTGGACACAGAGAAAATTACATGGTAAACATACTTACAACATGAAAAACGAATACATCCGTAAGACAGACTCGTACAAATGGCTCCAAAAAGGTGAACTGTATCCTGAAACAGAAGGCTTCACATTAGCGATCCATGATCAGGTTATTGCTACAAGAAATTACGAAAAATACATAATGAAAGACCCTAACACCATAGACGACAAATGCAGAAAATGCCACCAATTCCCCGAAACAATCGACCACATTACGGCAGGATGTAAGTTGATAGCTGGATCTGAATATACTTACAGACATAGTACAGCGGCAAAGATCATACACCAGCAGCTTGCACTACAACATAAACTCATCACAGAAACACAACCATATTACACCATAAGCTCATCACAGAAACACAACCAGATTACACATACACACCACAAACGATATTCGAAAACGAAGAATACAAGTTATATTGGGATATAACCATTTAAACAGACAAAACAGTAATGCACAATAGACCGGATATAACATTACAAATCAAAAAAGAGAAGATCACCTACATTATTGATTTTGCTGTTCCATCTGACAATAATATAAATAACAAATACAGAGAAAAGAAAGATGAATACCAGCAGTTAGCAATAGAAATAGAACGTATATGGAAACAGAAACAAGTAATTGTAATACCTTTTATAATATCTGTTACAGGAATTACCCCAAAAACATTCATCACACACCTCACGCAGTTAAATCTTCCACATTACACCCACACCCAGATACAAAAAGCAGTCATCCTACACACATGCAATATTACCAGATCATTTCTAAACCAAAGATAGAGTAAAAGTAGACTTGAGTGCAAACTCCGTCTGCTATTTATAAGAAACCACAATTGTGAGAAATAGAGACGAATAATAATAATAATAATAATAATAATAATAATAATAATAATAATAATAATAATAATAATAATAATAATAATAACAATAACAATAATAATAATAACAATCCGAAGAAGCTCTGATAATTGACATAATTCCAACATAGAAGATAAGTACAATAAAAAATTGAACAAGTATGTTGAGCTAAAAACAGAAATAAAAGAAATGTGGAACCTTGAGGAAGTTAAAATCATTCCAATCGTTTTGTCTTGTTTGGGACTAATTCCAAAGAAACTAAGTAGTTCCCTCAAAAACATCGGTATTCCTGAGTCAGCATATCGAACAATGCAAAAATCTGTAGTCTTAGATGCGACAAACATCGTGAGATCTTTTCTGGAATAAGTACACCCAACGAAAGTCTTGCCGCTGAGGCCGACTATCGCTAAAAAGGAACATACAAATAATAACAAAAGATGATAATAATAATAATATCATTTATTGACGAATAAAAAATATGAAACGTATACAATAATGAAAAGTGTATAAATGATACATACTCGATAAGTGAGTGAAGACTCGTTTCAAGATATAAATATAAATACAGTATTACTTAAGTATAAAAAATATAACACAATATCAGAATAACGAAATATGTAGCACACTTAAAAAAGATAAATAACATTAATTGTGCGTTGCAAAACAATACAATAAGAAATAAAATTTAAAAGTACAATCAATTTGAAGCACATAAGCCATCAAAGTATGTCTCTATTTCAAAAGAGCTGCCACAAACAACACATTGTACAAATAAAAATAGCTATGACCATAACAACAATTAATCATTTTAAAAACAATACTACAATAAAAACATTTAGAGAGCACTAGCAACTGTTTTGAAATGTAAAAATTATCAAAGCACGTTTGTTTGACAGACATGCTGTTACAAGCAACACACTGTATAAATGTAAAATGTATTCAATGAATCAGATGGACATATCCAGTCGAACAATCCCATCCCACCCAGCTCTTGGTGTTTCGTGAATGAATCTTTTCACTTTTCTTTTAAAAATCTTGAAGTTGTTTATGTTTTTTATATGGTGAGGAATTGAACACTTTGGGTGCTAAGTATAAAAATGATCGCTGACAAACCGACTTGCTCATTTGGGGAATAACATAGTAGTGTCCTTGTCGGGTACCGTAATTATGTATAGGTAAACGAGCATAATTTGTTTTTATATTTCAATATAACATTCAAATAATATAGTTGTCTCAAATCCAGTATCTCGCATTCCTCGTATAATCGATCTGTAGGATATTGGAGGGGTTTTCCTTAAATCAATTTCAGGAACCTTTTTTGGACAATCTCCAGTGGTTTTATGTGTGTTCTTAGAGCTCCATCCCAACCTACCAAGCCGTAACGTAAGTGACTATCCACTAAGGCAAAATATAATATTTTCATATGCTTGAATGTTAATATTTTGTTGAGGTACCTGAATTTATAGAGGATGCTCTGTGATTTCTTGATGACGTACCTGATGTGAACATCCCATTTCAGACTACTATCAATCATTACACCTAAGTATTTGATTTTGTCTACAGGCAATATAGGCATACTTCGATTTCGTAAAGTAATGATTTCGAGATGATCAAAATCCGGTCTGCACACATTATTGCAACTGATAGGCAGACGATAAATTTTCTCAAGGTTAACCGTCAATAGTTTATGCTCAAGCCAATTCTTTACGTTTGAAAAATCAGCCTAAGCTTTATCTAGAAGTGCCTCCCAATTTTCAGCATCGTATACTATTGCTGTGTCATCGGCAAATCCAATTATTTCACCACTGTTTCTCAACGAGAACACTCCGTTTATATAAATATTTAATAAAACTGGTCCCAGAACACTATCTTGAGGTACACCACACTCAACAGTTTCTTCCTGACTGAAGACATTATCTACCTTTACTATCTGCCCACTATGCAAATAAATATTACAGTTATGTTGATTCAACATCACATTGTGATAATGTTCTTCCTTTTTTTCCTCTTGATTTCATCACATGCACATCTATACATCCACTTATGCCCAGTTTGTGGCTGTTAACTTTTGTGATGTTTCAACTTAACTTCTCAGCGATGATAAAAGGCTGCCTTTTTACATTACTGTGATGTTACTAGAACTCCCTCAAAAGGAAGTCTTTATAACGAAAAAAAAAACAACATTTCTGTTACATACTGAAATGCCTTTTAACTTCTTGTCAATGTTAACGCAATGTTTAAAAAGAACATCTTATCAATGATCTAAATGCGACATATCAAAAACAATACAGTGTATTTTCTTAGATGTTGTATGGACATTACTTAAACCTCTAAAATAAACATACCTTAAACATTCTAGATCACATCCTGTGGATGTTTCGGTACCTAATCAGCAAATACAGGGTGAACAACTAAGAACGCCGACTGTCGGCCATATTTCAAATAATAATCATGGTACAACTTTAAAAAAATACCATCAGGAAAATGACCCTGAAAAATCGCTGGAAAATATTTTTGAGTTCCTAAAATATCTGCTATGGGGTGGAATGAACACTTGAAAACATAATACTGTGATTATCTCCAAAAAATACATACTAAAGGTATCCTAGAAATACAATGTTTGATATATTGATGAGATTATGAAAAATGTAGTTAGGGACTTTTTGTCCTTATTCATCAAATAAGGGGTGGGGAAGGTTCAACCTAAAAAATAAATGTAGCACTTCTTGTTTTTTAATCGATATCAATGTTTTTGGCGTCATTTAAAAGAGTTTTTCCTCTTTAATAACAAAATTGAATAATTTTGTCAACGCTATGTGAAAAAGTCGACAATTTTTCCATTTTCTCGGGAAATTCAAATGTAATGAGACATTTTTTAAATTCTGATGAGAAGGGTTTTACGTTATCAGATATAAACATTAGAAAAATGCTTCAATTTACATTTGAAATTGCCGAGTGAATACAAAATTATCTAATTTTGTTATCCATCTTATTAAACAGAAAAACTCTTTCAAATGCAGCTAAAATCATTAATATCGGTTAAAAAACGAAAAAGTTATACATTTGTTCATAAGTTTGAACCTCACCACCCATTATTTAAAAAATAATGGCTAAAAATCTCCTTAATTAAATTTTTTCATAATCTCTACAAGATTTCAAAAATTGTATTTTTAGGACACTTTTAGTATGTTTTTTTGGAGTATGATGTTTACGAGTGTTCATTCCACCCCTAGCGGATATTTTAGAGACTGCAAAATATTTTCCAGCAATTTTTCAGTATCACTTACCTGAAGGTAATTTTTTTTAAAGTTGTACCATGATTCTTTTCTGAGATGTGACCTACAGTCGTTCTTAGTTGTTCACCCTGTACACTTAAAATAAAATAGCAAAAAAAGCAATAAAGGATTTAAAACGTTTATTCACTTTTAATGAACAGTACAGTAAATTTGAAAAAAACAGGTACAAAATTAGAATCCAACCTAAAAAAAATAAAATTGTGTAAGCATATTACATAACAAGCGTGGAAAGTGGAAACTATTGAACGCATTCAGTGAAAACAAGGAATAAAAAAGGGTATATTAATCTGTTGTTGCCATAATTTAACGGATACACATACATCACAGCTAGATTACAGAAAATTTATTAGAATAGTTTTTTTATAATATTAAAACTAATAAAAATTTTACACCATAAAGACTTTATGAAACATTACGTTAAATCAACAGAAATCCAATCTGATTAAATAAAATTCTATCGTTTATTTACGATTACTTTTTCTTACGCAAGAGTCGCTGGTTCGAGTACCTCAACCATTCCATAACGTTCACTTCAAAATCCTTATCTGTGAAACATTTAAAGGTGTTCTGAACAGCAGCTAATAAAACAATTACTTTAGATCAAATTGTGTCCATGGAGACCTTTGATCGATCATCATGAACTACATCAAACTTGATTTTCAGCCAATTGACTGGGACCCATTTTCCATAAGATACATGCGGGGTTCTTCAAAGGAATAATAACATATTTTATTTCGAGAAGTGACTTTTCATGATTTACCTTCTATTACATGCCTCACTCCGTTTCGCAGGTAAATTCAGGTGAGCCATGAAAATTCATACTTCTTTTCTGTATAAAATAATATACTATTCTCATCTTGTTATTTTCATCCTGGAACATATTGTATATTAACATCGTGGAATTGTAACTTAATAGAAACTAAGCATTATTAATACACTGTATACAAAAAAACTACTTATGAAGAAGAGATATGAACACATTATTAAGTTGAATGAGTTTATAATTAATTGTATCCAATAGCTGTGTTTCTACAATAATGAATAATTGAATTCTGTTTGATGACTGGAGCATCAGTGCCATAAGTTACATATTCTTCAACTAGATTAATATAGGTACCATTGTAAGGGACAACTACAGCTTTTGTATTGTATTCAGTGTATTTTCAAATGGAAATGAGCTTTTTAACAGAAATTTCTATTTTTGAAGTCTTAAACAGTCTCTAATTGTTCACAAGAATTGTTAGTATTAATGTTAAAATTTTCTAAATCTGCAATACTATATTGATGGCTATGACTGATACTACAAAAACTAGAACTAGAGATACTCGATTCAATATTTTTTGTACTGTTTAATACAATGTCTGTATCAGACTATCTGAAATAGTTATTCCCTTTTCTTTACATAATTACCAACTATTTGTTTTTTTTATTTTATTTATGTTAGTAGCTTCTGAAACATCGTGAACATTGAAAATATTTTCTTCTAGATTCAAATCTCTGCCAACATATGAGCATGTTTTATTATTATTAATAATATCTACCCTATTGCAATATAAGTTTTTTCTAGGGTATAATGCATATCTAGGATTTAAAATATTGTGAATCGTTTTTAAAATATACTTACTAACTAAAATGTTTTAAAAGTTGAAAAAACCCTTATTTTGTAAACTCTATTATATAATGTTAGTGTACAATTCCGCCACCTGGAATTTCAATGTACATTAGCCGATTAAAGTATTGAATGAGTATTAAGTTTTAATAAATATGATTTTGGAATAGGTACTTACCGATAACCGCTGTTGTTCGTCCATTTTATAACAAGAATTATAACTAAGCATAGAAACTGAAGCTAAGTAGAAACTAACGAAAACGAAGACCACTTTATTCAAGTACTTGCAAAAAAGTGCTTCCTGCAAATAAAATACTCGTATAACGCAAGACTGAAAACCATCCGCCATTTCATGCTTGTCATTTGTTTCCACAGATAATGTTCGTTCGTCAGTTCCTCTTCTGTTTTCTTCTTTTTCTATGTTACTGTGATGTTTAATATGAGATATTACTTATTGTTTTATGAACTAACATCATAAAGACGTAATCACACGAACTTACTAAAAATTATTTCGAAAGATGTGATAGTAACTGCCACATGTGATCATCTTAGAAACATGTTAATTTGTAATATTACAGTAACGTTCCGTATGTGATATTAGTGAGAAGTATACAAATTAACATCGTATAAATGTTTCCTATAGGAAGTTGCTAAAAAGAAGTTCATAGGATGTGTATGTAGCTGCGAATTCAAGTATTATTGTGTATATCAAAAATATGTTTTATTTACATGATATGGATGTTAATATAGTTGGTAATAAAATTAAGACATCTAGGAGATATCTTATTAACGTTTTAAATAAACATCACATAAAGTCTCTAAAAAGAACATCACAAAGAGGACTTGTTATGTTTCTTGTTTAGTGGGTGCCGTCTATTGGTAATATTGCTTTTAAATAAATTAAGGTTTACATTCCTTTTACCAATGTCCTCTAATGCTTGCAGAAGCAGGTTGTGACTCACAGTATCGAAAGCTTTCGATAGGTCTATGAAAATACACATACAAGACCTGCTCTCATTCAAGGCATTATTTAGTTTCATCATTAGGGCCAGAATTGCATCCTCTGTTGACGTGTTTTATTTGAAGCCAAACTGCCTGCCAGACAAAACTTTTTCAAGGTAAGAAGTCAACCTGTTCTTTATTAGTTTCTCGAAAATGTTTGATAGGTGTGTTAATAATGATATGGGTCTGAAATTATTAAGCTATTGCATAGCTTCTATCGCGGGTCTTGATCGTGGAGACCGAATCCAGAAATTCCGTAACGAAAATAACCTAACACCCCCCACTCCGGCCGGCACAACGGTGATACTTTTTAGTTTTGCCATAGGTGTATAGGTATTTATTGTCTATGTACAACAGTGAATATCTGTACTCGTATAATTTGTGTGCAAAGTGTTCTAAATATGAATAAACAAAGTGCATTTATTAATGAAGAAAGTCACGAAAAAATAGTGAAAGAAAATGAGTGAGTACTCTATATACATACATGTTTTGTTACTTTATATATAATACTGCTAACCAAAATTTTTGATATTAAAATGAGCGATATTAAAAGTAGCCCTTTTTATATACACACACACTTTTTATGTATAGGTAATACACATTAATGCCGCGCAGAGAAAGTATATATGATATTATATCTATATAAATGTACATCGCGCGAAATTCGATGATCAAACTCTTAATATCGTTATTTTTGTTCAAATTTCTTGAATGAATAATTGTTCTGGTATGTAATTACACTATTAATACCTAATTATTTATACCTATTATTTATACCTAGATATTTTCTTTTTATAGAGAAGAAAAGCATAAAGAGCTAAAAAGAAAAAGAAATTGTGAACATTCAAAGTGTAAAACTCTATGCAATAGCTTTACCGCGGCAGTCTCCGAGTGCCACACGTCTTTTTTATTTTTGTTTCATCCCCCTTTTTATTAAGTGCTATTACAATGGAATTATTGAAGGCTGATGGCCATATACCACCGTCTATGCACTTATTGATTATGTGACATAATTGTTTCATAATAAAATCAATAATTTTGAGAGTTTCAGCTCTAATTCCGTCAATCCCAACCGATTTTTTATCCTTCAAACCATTCAATATCGTTTCCAATTCGTTGTCGTTCGTAGGTAATAAGACAAACGAATTTGCAGTGAGATGCCTATTCGGAGTATAACTCTGGTCTCTAGTAATTTTATCAGCAAGGGTTTTTCCGGTAGTTTTATTAAATTCGTTGGCGATAATATTTTTGTTGGTTATCATCATACCTGAGTCAGTTTCGATGGGGCGTATTGGAGTTTTAGATTTTTCACCTCTACTCAAGTCGTTACCACCCCCCATAATTTGTTCGTGTTGGTGCCATTTTTTATTATAATATTATTATAGTAATCAAACTTTGTTCTTTGTATCAACGAATTCAATTTATTCCTGTACTGTTTGTATTCATTTTTTAGTTCTACGTTTCCCATATACTTGAGGGTATTTTTGAACATTTTATTTTTTGTATATATTGATTTCAATAGAGCATTTGTCACCCAAGGTTCAATTTTTGTATATTTTCTTCTACTGCTTTTGGATATCGTCACTTCGCCAATCAAATTTGATATACTATCAACGAATATGTTCATTTTAGAATCAGGATTTTCAGCAGAGTAAATGTCAGCCCAAGATGCCCTTCAAGAAGAGATTTCAGTTTACCCTGATCAACATATTGTGTGCTAGTTGATATCTTTTTTTGTCTTGTTTAGGTATATCGAATACTATTTGTAGTAGTGTCGAATAATGATCAGTAATATTCGTTTCTAGAACCATAGGTAAAATGTTCACAAATATATTGAATTTTCGCTTAATAAATA